>MU177893.1:707266-1056846 GCA_016695465.1 Suillus americanus
CGATTCCTCGTGCGATCCAAGAGCTCCTCGTACATAGCCTCTTGGCATGCCAGTACACTCTGATACGACCAGTATAATTGCATAGCGAGTGAACGTTCGTTAAGCTTGTCGATCTCATCGAGAGGAATCAGGGAGTGTGAAGCTGCAACTCCCATAGATGTACTCTCAGCCGTTGAACTATCAACTATATAAAGCGGTTTTTTTATGACATGAGCTGTTTCTGTTTCAGAGCTCAAGGTATTGGCCGTATCGCACGAGAGCGCTGGTGAATGCGGCGAGCAATCCGCAGGATTTGTTGTTGGGCATGAGAGCGCAGAACCCTCCATATTACTGAATAACGATGATTCCCCTGATGACACTGATTTACTCGTAGCAGAGGAATGAGTAGACGAGAATGAAACGGCGAGGGGACGAGGCGTGGGAGGCGCATGAGGTTGTGAGGTGGTTTCAGATCTGTCCGAGGATAACGAAGCTTCCATGAGAAGCGCATTTGGTGGCAATGGTTGTGGTAATGGTTGTAAAGGGGGTAATGCAGGCATGCGGAAATGGACAATAGGCGCAGATATTACTCGACGGAAATTCGAGGTGAAATATATAGGGAGAATAGCTGATGCGCGTCAGATGCAAACGACACCACACACATACAATGCAACCTACCTGTTGGTCGTAAGTTGATAAATCGGTTCTCAAATACAGCGTAATACAAGCTCTCGAGTAGTACATGGTCATGGGGTAGGGGTGGAATGTCTGGTTGTGACGAGGGTATCTCGCCATTGCGGTGATGCGAGCCGTTGGGATAGTGGACAGAATCTGAACGCTTATTGCGTGCTCGCAAAGGTGTCGTAAACCAGGTAGGCAGTGTGGGGAATAAGATATCTGGGAGTAGTCAGTAGGGAGACATAGGCAATATAATGATGTACCATGTTCGAGGACTTCGACAACCCCACCTGGTCGTAGGACCCGGTTCACTTCCTTGGAAAACAATCAAGATATAATTGCAAAAGAGGGGAACGATCTCACCTCAAAGAGAACACCCCACTGGAACCAGCATGTTCAGATTGTGTTCATTAATACAGTATGAGTAAATGCTAACATGCCTTGTTCTCAGGGATACCCCGGCCTAAGCCGTGCATGTGAACATGGTCGAATTCGTCATCATCAAACGGGAGTTTCGTCGTCAGACTAATCAAGGAATTCCTTAGACCCATTTACACGTTAAATCAAACATATTACTCACAAGTTCCCGTGGACCCACGAGACGCGAGTCGCAATATCTGGCTCCAGTAATGAAAACGGGACTTGTACATCCACGAGGTCAAACCCGACCTTTGTGGCGTTTGTAAACTCCATTCGGGTATAAAGAATAGAGGCACGTACGAATTCACAGTCTGGCCATTCCTTCGCAGCATCCAGGACCCACGTCCCCCCCTATAAAACACACAAACAGTGTCACGTAACTGAAAGAAGATGTGATGTAAGATGTGACTCACCCCGCAACCAAGATCAAGAGAGCGTTTTGGAAAGATGTGATCTGGAAACTGGACGACGGAAACTGATTTCTTGACGTGCATGACGAAGCTGTGGTCCAGGTTTTCCCTATAACGGGCTTAACCGCCGGTCAGGCACACAGTATCAAGACCAACTCACAGTTCTAGGACTTGTCTATCATAACTTAGAGGATACGGAGCTTTCTCTGGGTCATAAGAATGATGACGGTGACCATGTTTATCGAGAAAGTCCCTGTTTCGAGGGACACGCCTGCCACTGGTAGAATCAAATGCCATTGTAGTGGCTGTGCTTGGACGTGGGGGCATGGAGGGAGCAACAAAGAGAAAGTTGCTTATATTTTGAAATAAATCCTAGGCCTAGGCGGGGATCGTGAGTTGATTGTTCCAGAAGACGGAACGTGTGTTTAAAAAGGGCTATAATATTATTGCGAGGGACCGAGAGCGACTCGGCGTGGGACAGGGTGTAATATTGAATCTAACGTTAGTGGCAGGGAACGTCAGACTGACCTTCCTCCTTATAGTCTTCCAAGCTTTAACAAGCGGTGTTCGAGCTGGCAAATCATTCTAATAGTTGATATCATCTGATACACGCTCGTCACAATCCCTGGACAACTTGATCGGCTATCTCTTCGATGCCGAATTACGTCCGCGGACCCTCACACACATACTTAAAAGGCCAATTTCAATCGTTCATAATGACTAGAATGCAATTATAAAAAAACATAAGCGAAGTACGATACGCCAGCCAAAGCTAGGTAAAAAGGTATGCAGCTATCCAAGGTCCAACGAAGCCTTCCTAACACAATCAGTAGCCGAGATCCTTCCTGAAGTGTGGAACCATGAAATTTCTTGACTTGACCAGCCAGGCAAACCAGTCACCCAGGGTAAATCCTCCGAAGAACCCGAAGTAGCCCATGCCGCCTTTCTATAACAACCATGTCAGGGTTAAGCCACAATAACTCCCATGGCTTCTGACTCACCCTTCCATTCGTGATCACAATCATCTCAGGAGCACCACCGTATTTCTTCGTCGGGGCGACTCCGTTCAAGAAGCTCACTACGTTCGCCACGACAACGGGAGTATGCCACATAAGTTTGCCGACCTGCTTCTGCTCGGTCCAGTCGATGATATCGCCTAAAGCGAAGATGGATGGGTGATTGAGCAGCTGCATGGTCGGCTTAATCTTAACGAAGCCATGTCCGTTAAGAGCGTCTTCACCAAGGGAAGTCACGTAATCGGTGTTGGGGCGGCCGCCACGAGCAGATACCTACATATGCTGGTGAGCTGGTTAAATGTGCATATACAACAGTGCGCGTACCACTAAGTCGGCGTCCGAAATGTGCTTTCCACTGCGCGTAGTAATACCAACAACACCCGCTTCTGGAATGTCATCGATGTACTCATTGAACATGAACTGAACACCGCGAGCATGAAGGCGTTTCTCCAGTCCCTTTCGGAGCGAGCTGCCGTAGGCTGCATTGATAAGCTGATTACCACCGTGAACAATGGTAACCTTCTTTGTCTGTGTTGCGTAATTCGTTAGAACTGCAGTGGCCTAACATAATTATATATAAAAAATCACCGGGTAAAGATCCTTCACTTCACCAGCCAACTCTGAGAAGTATTGTGCATTAGTGAGGACACGATGATACCTTACGCGTACTCACCAATACCAACGGCACCCCCGCCAACGATCACAACGTGGTTTGCTTTGGCGAACTTTTGGCGCCATGCGTGGACAAATGGCAGGACATCATTCTCGTTCTCTGGGATGCCAGAGGGACCAGTCCATTTTGAGCCAGTAGCCAATATAAGCACTGCATATGAAATACGCTCTCCGGTGGCAAGGACCACAGCACCCCCGGAGACGCCTGGCTGTGCCTCAATGCTGGTCACAACACCGACTTTTGTCTCGCCATTGCCATTCGCGTAAATCCTGTCAAGCTTGACGAATGAGGTTTCTTCCAACTTCGACTCTGCGTCGACGACAAGACGGACGGTTGCAGGAAGGGAAATGGCGTAAGAGCGGGAGTTGATAAGAATGAGGTTGTATCTCCTCGCGTCTAATTTTTTGCTGAGCTGTTTAGCAACTTGGGGCCCAGCAAACCCACCGCCAACAATGACAATGTTCTGTTCTGCCTTCCCGGACATTTCTAAGGGTGGGTGGATGGTGGTGGTGGTGGTGATACAAGGGCGTCTAGTGCTAAGGAACTGCGGGTGATAGTATGTGCTGCCGACATGATACAACGCGTTCTTTTATATAATCGCTTCGGTGATGTTGTTAGAGATTCAGAAGTGCCCGAGCCTACCGCAAGAAGCCATTTCTGCCAAATAAGGCAACGGGTATTATGTGATAAGCTTACATAGCGGTTCCTAACTTCTAAGGCTTACCCATATCATGCATTCTCCAGAAATTCGGTGATTGTAACCCTTTGCAGACAAGTCCGCAGTGTGATGCCCACATATTAATATTTAATCGATAATCTGCGAAGCTACAGTGCCAAGGTACTTACTCGTGAGATCGCGTGAGACTCCGAGGTCAATTAAAACGTTTTCGGCTTTCCCCAGAAAGGACCAGAGTCTCGAGCCTCCAATCTACTCTGAACCTTGTCAGATGCGCAGGTCGGGTAAGCAACGCAAGGCTGAGCTGCAGCTTAAACGCGCAGTCAAACGTGGTGACGTGGCCCCACCTGAGGCACAACCGCGCAGGAAGAATTTCAGGAGACCTCCGAAACTTGGTCATTCACTTGACGCAAGGCTTTTGGCAGATGACGCATCCAGGGCCGCAAGGAAGCTTCAATCACAGTTCGTGAAGCTTGATCCTGACTTCCTGGAGACCACGAAGCACTTGGCTGCTACCTTGCCCTTGACAAGGCCTATATCTGCTGATGCATGCCTCCTCGGTATCAGTGATCATGCACATTCAAGCGGCAATCTCGTGATCGATCAACTTAATGTCCCCAGGAGACCCAAGTGGAAGTACACCATGTCAAAAGATGACGTAGATGCCAATGAGCAAGGCTATTTTCGCAGATGGATGACTCAGACAGACGCCATCGTGGAACGTTGGCATAATCAAAATAATCAGCCAGTTGTGTCGGGCACTGATCTAGGGTCGGCTGGCCAAAGCGTTCCTGATACCGCCGTTCAAAACAAAATGCCATGTCCTCCTACCCATTTCGAGCGCAATCTCGAGGTTTGGAGACAACTGTAAATACTGAATTTCTATGCATCTGATTTTTGGGCTCACAAGTTAGTGTGCAGCTGGCGAGTAACAGAGATATCTCAAATACTTCTTTGTCTTTTGGACTCCAGATGTCCACCGCTTCACTTCCCGTCTTCGCTCGAGTCCTATTTAGCCTCTCGAAAAGCAAAAGTCATTCTCGTTCTCACAAAAGTCGATATTGCAGGTCCAGAAAGAACTGAGGCATGGACGGCATATCTTCAGAAGCGACACCCAGGGCTACCAATCGTGCAAGTCGAGGCGTATCAGCAAAAAGTGGGCGAGCAAGGACGCCCAGTCTATGAATCGTACCTCCCCCTTCCTTTCAGAGAACGTTTGGTTAACGCTATGCGACAAGTGCATGAAGAAATGTTAATCCCCCCTGAGAGAGTGCGCTCGGATGAGGCCAAGTTAAAGCGCTGGAATCCTCCAGCCAAGCGCGAGATTGATTGGAATGGCTTGCTGCATGCTCATGGCAAAAAAGTAGGGAGTGTCGTTGGAGGCGCAGCTATGCCGAAGGGAAAGGGCAAAGAGGGTACCGCAGACGATGCCCAAGAACCAGAACAGGAAGGCAGTGATAACGAAGGACAATTAGAATGGCAGGAGCCAGAATTTCTGACTGTCGGTTTGATCGGTACATCTTTCTTATGCTTTCACACATTTGAAAATTAACAGCTCATCCCAGGTCAACCGAACGTTGGAAAGTCATCCCTTCTCAACGCGCTGTTCGGAATACATAAAGTTCGAGCATCACGGACCCCCGGAAAGGTAAACAAACAGTCCTAATCCGTAAGATACAGAGCCTCGTCTTACATACTTGACCAGACAAAGCATTTTCAAACTCTTTTTTGGACCCCTGATGTCCGTCTCGTCGATTGTCCAGGGCTCGTGATGCCCGCCCTCACACCAATGGACACTCAGGTTCTCTGCGGAATATTACCCATATCCCGTGTCTCCGCCATCCCATTTTGCATCCACCAAATTGGGCAACTTCTCCCGCTCGAGACTATCCTCGGTCTTACACACCCTTTGGCGAACAATGCACCCGTTGAGGATAAACGCACCTGGCGTGATGGTAAGCAACCTTCATTGAAGGACAACAAGACGCACTGGACAGCGACGGAGATCATGACCGCGTATGCGAACAAGAAAGGTTGGGTTACCGCGAAGGCAGGCAGGCCGGATATCCACCGTGCAGGCAACGCTAGTGAGTATCCTTTGAATGAATCTTATTTTTTTAATAATAATCATTTGTAGTGCTGAGACTCGTCGCGGAAGGCAAGATAGCATGGGCTTTCTGGCCTCCGGGAACCGACTTGACGACTGTTGGATCCAGTGGGGGCAACGGAATCTGGCTCATACGCGATGCAGATCAGCACGCCGAAGAACTAGATGAAGATGTTGAGGGAGGATCGGGTGATGAAACTGACGAGGTCGAAAGTCCTGATGAAGGCAGTGATGAAGATGGTGATGGAAATCCGAGCGGTGAAGAAGAACACCTGGATGCGGACTTGAAATCTGTTACTGTTGGTCGCTTTGGTGTACTAGCGATAGATGATTGATTGAAGGTCGGTTATCAGATTGCATTGGTTGTCACCGGGGCCCCGTTCAAGCTAACTGAGGTGATCTGCTAAGACTATTAATGACTGGACTGTCCAATGACATCACGACGACCATGCGGAGTTCTCGTATCATACAATATTAGACACCACCGCGTTGCAGTCCATCAGGCTATGTCAAGCTTCTGGATCAAACAGCCTGCAACTTGAAAGTCCGCAACTTAGTGCTCATACTTGCTCAGATCAGATCGATTAACTGTGCTGGAGTTGGCAACAAAATATTCGTCGGCGGGCGTTCGAACACGGTAGCAGTGTCACACAAGCTTGAACTAAAGTGTAACAGCGTGATTTTGTCAGCGCCAGTCACTGGCCGCCAAGAGCATGCTCCCCTCATGGCTGAGCAAAAAGTCCAACAATCTGCAGGTTCTCAACCAACCAGATCACATATCTAAAACTTCCCGTTCGACAGTGGAACTAACTGGAAATTCATCACAGTCTGCAATTCTCATCACAGACGACGATCACAACGATGTCCACGAACACATCTGGGATCCCAGCACATACTCTGCCCCAACTGAACAGGACGCTCTCAAACCAAATCCGTCAGCTATCAGTACTAGTATATCAAGCGACTTCAAGTCGCTGGGACATTCAACTGAGCCAGCAAGGTTTCTGACACCGCATGATGATATCCTCGCCGACCTCCAGGGATACTTGCCCTTGGGTGGTCCTCAAGCAGAGCAGCAATCTCTACGACCGGATGCTCCCCTAGGATCTTCCCTCAATCTTGGCCCAAGCGCTGTTGAGAACTCATTGTCCACCTCCGAATCTTTGCCCAATCATGAACCAGCCAAGGAGATCATGTATGAACCGTCCACCGGTCAGAGATTACACGACTATGTACCCACGCCGGTGCGGTCGGGTACTGACGATGAACTGTGGTCCCATCTATCACATATTTTGGAGCTCCAGAGTGAAATTTCAAAGATGCATGTTGATATGGAGAATGTCGGCTTGCGGACTGCAAGAGGTCATAATGGACCAGCTGTCCCTGAGCGCGGAGGAAAGGCAGGCACCACCAGGAGCGAGACAGGGAAGAACAGGAGGAGAAGTGATACACTCGGAGAAGAGGATGGTGATGATGAGAGCGATGAAGCGACCGAAGGAGAAGATTCGGATGTCAACGACGAGGTATTTGGGAAGAGGAAACGAGAAGAACAATTCACAAGACTGGCGGAGCGGTTTGCGGAGAGAAAAGGTTCTATTGACGCCGTCATGAATAAGGTATATACGTCTTGCGGTTCACTGTCTATGTCTGATCTTACTACTTGCCCAGTTGGACAACCTCTCGAGCGCACTCAAGGCCTTTCATGCGTTACCCACTCCAGTGCTCGGTCTTGCATCCTCTCGTACCAGCACCATGTCTTCAAATGCTCCACTAGTAACCACTGATCGCCCTACTGGTGTGGCCCCTGCGGGTACCTCGACGACATCAGCTCCTCCTCGTTTGTCGCTACAACCGCTAGTGACGACGATTATAGATGACTCGCGACATGTGGATAGCCCAGTGGGCATTCATCCCACACAAACCATCCTCGAGCGCAGTGGCGGGAAGAAGTAAGCTTTCATACCCTTCTGGGTGTATCATATGATTTGGGAACAAGTTTTACAATACAAATAGCATTGAGATAGTTGTCACACTGGCTATAGCTAGCATATTACATTAAACCACAAGTAGATGAAGAAGAAATATGAGCCTTTCAGGGAGAAAGCCCACTTCCTCAGCAAAAAAACCAGTTCCGGATAGTATGATTAATCGACAGCAATGTTCTCATCATCAGTTCAACCCCCGAGGAGAGCCAGCGCAGCCCTAAGTTCCTTTCTCGCTTGCTCAGCATCCTCGTAATCAAGAGAGGAAATAGCAAAGCGACAGTGCTTCTGTGCTTTGGCAATGATGGTGGGCGTAAGCTGAAAATCATTCAGTGGTAAAGGGGCAAGAACAGGGGCGGGAGCTGGAGGCGGGGGCGCCATGCGAGGAGGTGAGGAAGGTGCAAATATTATGGGCATTGGTGGAGGAGGGATCATGGGCGGGGGTACGGGAGTTGAGGGTACAAACCCAAACGGAAGTTCTTGAGAGGATATGGAAGGACCGCGAGCACGGCTATGCAGTGGTGAGCCTCTAGGCGGGGAGATCGAGGGAAGGATGGTAGGATGCGGAGGAATGGGGGGCGCATACTCTCTGGTTGTCGGCGTGTATATAACAGGCCGCTCTTTGGGTGGAGATGAGGACTCGAATACGACCGGCCAAGACTCGTTAGTAGATGATGAGAACGGAATCTGACTAGGGGATGATCCATTAAGTGACGGATCTCGGACTAGCTCTTCGTCGCTAGTCGCGCCCTCCATGTCAGTGCTAACCCAGGCCTGACGGAGTTGACTCCCTCTGCCATTGAGAGGGGTTTCGTGCCAGTTGTTTGCCTGGTCCAAACTGACGCTGCTGCTATCCTGCGCAAGATCGAATCCTGGAGTCGCCGTCGTACTCCAACACCCAGGGCTCAGCGACTCATCATCATGGCGAGGGGAATGCAAGAGATTGGCACGACTGATATCATCTGGACTCATCTTCGGAGATGGTGTCTGCCGATAATGCGACATTTGAGGTGACTTTGGGGATTGGCTTGTTGCTGATGGGGAGGTATTGGGATCTTCAGCTCGCGGGGGTAGCTCTGAAGCACCAGAAATAGCAGGGAGGGGTTCTAGGTCAAACTGAGACCCAGCAGGACCCGCTGTGGGTTTCCTGCCCTCCCGATATGCCTTTGCAATATCAGCCGCCTTCCATTTAGCATATTTAATCTTGCCATCTATCTGTGAATGTACGTTAGACAAATGTCGTCAGACTGCATGACACCACGACGGCTTACCGTATCGGAGATATCTGCTGTTGGAAATACTTTCAAAACCTCGAAGAAATTTGCTGCGGCAAGAAACTTCTTCGCAGTTGATCTAGTTGGATGTGAGTCAATCTACCGGAAATTAAGATAATAATAGTCGGGTACCTTGTTGCATGACCTTCACGGTCTTCATCATCGGCGATGCGGAAGATTTTTAGGGCAAAGTTCTCGACGAACGCTGCGCTCGCCGGCTCGCTATCTATGGTGTCATTGGGGCCAATCTGAACTTTCAAGCGTTCGAGTGCGTTCAGGAGATTTAGAAGTAGTGTGCGTGATGCAGCATCCTTCGCTTTCAAATTGATACCAAGCTGTGCTGCATAGTACGCGCCTACACACTTCCGTGAGCTATGTGATGTGCTCAGACGTAGAGATTACCGTACACCAGTATGCTACGACTGGTTGTTGATTGACCAGTTCCTCAGCGCGTTGGAGGTACGGCGCTATAGACTTGAGACCTGTTGATATTGGTGGTAGTCCAAGAGACATGATGACCACTGATCAAAGGGGAGACTTGTGAGTGCTGCGGTGGATGAATGTATACTTGGAGTCACGAGTGCTGTGTTACCGAAATCCGAACAATTCAGATTTAAATTATAAGCCCCAAGGGTTTTTATACCGGGATGGGCAACCAAGCTGTTATTGAGGCCTCACGCCTGCAATGAGGACAATGCACCAAGCTGAGCGCTGAGCTGTGTACGCTGAGTCTAAAGCCAAAGTTCAATCATTGAGTCAAGAAGGAGGTTGTCGGGACTCGGAACATCACAGCTTGACGTCAAATTGTGTCCTTGTTTGGCAGTATGAGCGTCTACTACCACTCAGTCTACATAGTTCCGACTTGAGACATCCGGTGATCGTCCTTTCGGGACTAACATCTACAGCAAAACATGAAGCCAACACGTTGCAATCAAACTAAGTGCCAATTCGTCGCTACTTGCGTCACTTGGAAGCGCGGCATCATTCCGACCACAGCATCAACCAGCCCAAACCAGAATCATATGACATGGAGCAACGGCTGCATTCCATCATTTTCAACGATAAGCCGCGAGGTAAAGGTGCTGATATGTTGATGATATTCCTGGTGTTGATTTTGCGGTGGTGCGAACCTAACCTTTTTTCAAGAATCCCGTTGACAGCAGAACACCGCGACTTTCAAATGCCGATCTGCCAGTGGAGTACTGGTCTCCCCTCTGCGGATAAGGGAGAAGATGTCTATTATGGATCTGCGGTACCGTATGGACAGACTTGTCACAACGAGAAAGGCCTTGGGGATTGTGCATGGGAACCAGAGCTCCACGTCATTGTGACTGACGGGTGATACCTACGTATTTCACATATTCCATCATGCAGACACTTATCTGTGAAGCAGGTCAATCACTGTGATTTAGGTTCAGGTGGAAACTGCGCGCTTCGGCGGATTTATCTTTGTTACATCACCCGAAGCACTCTTTTCGGAGCATGCTATGGTGCCTTTTTATTATAATCCGGGTGATAATGAAGGAGCTGCGCCTGACGTCAATTTCAAATCAGGCTGGCGGTCAGAACTGAAGTGGTTCCAAAGCTGAGATGTCAGTATTGTGGTCCATATGGATTTGTGACTGTGTCTTTGCAAGGAACAATCATTTGCGAATGCCGATGTCAAGCAATCACGAACCTCAAGGCGTTGATATTGCCCTTCGGTCACAGACTTCGTCCCTCAAGCTTAAGGCAGTCACCAGTCGCTCAACTTTGAAACAAGATCGCGTGCCGCCCTCCAGCGCTGAAGCGGACAGCCAGATGACCGTTCCAGCCTTGCGCTCAATGAGTGCTATGAGAGGTCTCCTCCTAGCAGAAGTCGGGGACTCGATGGTAGAGTTCGACGTGTACGGCAAGCCTGGGGAATCCGGGTACCGAGTTGGCCAACGCATAGCAACGGGGTCTCTCGTGCCTCCGGGAAGCTCGAGATTTGTCCCACCACCCCGAAAGGTCCTTTCCGTCCCAGGTTCTGTTGTCGGAAGCATGGCCAGCCTGGCCACCAGCGCGACTCTTTTCGACGTCGACGTCGCCCCTGCCCAGAGCGGCCCGGAGATCAAGGCCCTTCTCGGAAACTCGAATTCCAGACTGAAACCCAATGCCGCCGTCCCCCTGCGCCCGGCATTACGCAACGCAGATAGCAGTGGAGATCTTGGCACCGATTTCAAGCCCATTGCGCTAGAAAAGGCAAAGTGGAGGTCACGTGTAGAAGTGAACATCATACTCGAGAACCACACTTGCGTGCAAGGCAGCTACCTCAAGGGAACAGTCAAGATCCACATCAAAAAAGGCTCCAAGAAGGATCCACCATTGCTGCTTTCTCAGGGGAAAGTCAGGATCGTCGGATTTGAGTGCATACCGCAAAAGGATAGCAGGTGCACGTTTTACAAATACTCAGCTCTTCTATCGGAAATTGCTCCATCGTGGAAAGGTCTCTTCAAATCACCACCCGATGACGATGGCTGGGCCGAAGCGCAAGAGGGCGTCCACGTCTTTCCGTTCGCGATGCTCCTTCCTCCAGATGGTGGCTGCGGCATGGCGAAAGGGGTTTTGAACATAAGCTCCGGAGTGGGGATTAAATACGTTGCTATGGCGTAAGTACTGGAGCTTCTGTGTTCTATCACCCACCGGCTGATAACCGGTCAGAGAGATCAAAGTCAAGGACTCAGCAACATCCAAAGAATCCATCGCTCACTTCTACCGCGACTGTGAGGTATGGCCACGTCTAGACGTCGTCTCCACGCTCGCTACAAACTCCCGCCCACTAGTCGCAGAGGTTGCCACTAGAGTGTTCATGGGTGGGCCAGGAAAAATCAGGCTGTCGGCCCGTATCCACCGATTCTACTGGGTCGCTGGCCAAAGTTGCACCGTCCATTTTCGAGTGGTCAATGACTGCAAGAAATTGGTAAAAGGCGCCGCCATTGCGCTGATACGGACACTAACCGTGTTCAAACCGAAACCGCACTTGGATGCTGGGGGTGCTGATCCGGATGCTTGTCAAACCTCAACAAAGGAAAAGTGGATGACGAAAAGCGTCCTTGAGTTGGGACAGCGTTGCTTTAAGGGACATGCGAGCGCAAAAGGGTGGTGGACAGGTGTCGCTCCCGGTCAGACGAGCGAGTTCGACCACTCTTTGATATTACCAGTAAGATTTCTTTCTGGCTGTATTGTGGTAATTGACCATGAGTATTTTTGTAGCCCGACGTTCACTCTATCTCCCGGACGCGACTGCTGGAGGTTGAATACACGCTTCGCATAAGTGTAGGCATCGGAAGGTGTTCCTCGGACGTACACGTCATCCTGCCAATTCGAATTGTCAACTTTCTTTCGCTCGACCCTCCACCAACGGCGCCACTTCACACTCAAAGTAGGCAACGCCCCCTGCCAGACTTTACGAAGCGCGAACCGTGGTACCGAAAGTCGCGCGCTACAAGCGGAGACCTTGTAAAGACCGACGAGACAGTCCCTGGTATGAAGTATGCCAGGGACATAACAATTGCCGCAGACCCAGAGAATGTTGATGAGATGCCCGTCTTGAGTGAAGAACAGTATCAAGACCCGAACACAAGTGCAGATTCGGCGTCTATTTACCCGCCTTCGCAGTCTGCAGACACCATCGGAAGCCGTGAAAACCCTCTCTACCCCGTATCCGAGGAAGACATCGATCAAGACCCGGGGACACCCAGTGGCACTGCGAGCTCCGCCAGACATATCACAGCTTCAAGCAGTGCGATAGAACCTCATATCCTTGCGCGCCCCCGAGGACCCCGTTCAACACCGATTCAGCTCCAACCCCCCCAGGCCGAAAGCACGCCCAACACGACGTTCCTTTCTCGCCGCATTGAGGAGCAGAGCCCAGGCGCAAGCTGGGTGATCGTCAAGCCGTTTACCGAACATCGAGCAGATGCGATCAAGACGCAGAAGTCACGTATCTCGAACTTTGGGAGTTCGTCGATGATCCTTCCCAGACCACCTGCGATATTAGATGAGCCTGCAATACGTCCAACGCCATCGGCGTTGCTCCCACACAACCGACATGTGTGATGGAAGGCGATCTGTTATGATCCGTGAGTGGTTTAGGGATTTCGTACAGAAGGGACATGGTGTAGCAGAGCCCAAACTTGACTCGTCAAATAATGATGTAACTCTCCAACAAGTGATTAATCAATTAATTGGCACAAAGCTGTTAATACATGTCGGTAATGCTGACAAGAGATGTTGAGCGATACATGATATGATTGTAAATGATAGCACTAGGAAGTCGACTCAACAAAAAACAGTCAATGGCCATGTGTCTGCTTCTACACGACCATCTTCTCTACTCTCGAGAAAGGATTGAACCCTAATACATCTCCAAACTCATACCATCGTGGATCTCGTAATCTGAGAGCGTGATGTGGTCCTTGTAGATAGTATACCTAACAAGAAGAACAGTGTCATCAGTATGTGTTCAAGGAAGGAGACGCATACGATGATTTGTTGGCACAGTCCTGCGTCAAGGGAGAGCATCGTAGCAATTAGTGGATGCTCACCATTTCTTTAGCTGGATCTTCTTAAAGTCTGTACCGGTTTGAGCGGCAATTAATTTCTTCAGGTCGCCCACAGTGTCATCTGGGCTGCACTTGACTCGGACTAGTAGATTGCTTCAGCTAGGATTCGGATCATGTAATTGTGTGGACCTACCTTTCCGGCCCAGCCGATCGTTTGCAATTACCTGCGGTCAAGTGAGTGTTTGTGATTCTCTTCCAGAACCGCAGGACAAACCTCGATCAAAGGCATGAGTAATCTAGTACTAGTGCTTGTGATGGATGAGGAGATGAGATTCCGGCAAAGCTGTCACGTATTGTGTGACGGCCGACGTTGCGTCACATGTGACTGACGCGTGATTGCGCGTAACTAATGCGCCGAACTTAAGCTAATAAGCTTCAAAGCTCTCCTTCATGGCCATCCCACCCAGGACGACGACGCCTGGCGTCTACAGGCAATATGGCCAGCAGCAGCATCCAGTGCAGCGTGTCGGACCAAATGTTACAGATGACTATGAAAGTGGGTACCTGTTTGCATGTAAATTTCACTGATTTATGTGTGACTTCAGGGTGGTATACTGAGGCGACACCCAGCAATCGTATGGTCTTATCGATACGCTCCGGCATAAACTCGGAGATTGCATGGGCACTGGATAGGCTGTATCGATTATGTGCAAATGATCAATTCATTTTGAAAACTATTCCTGGTCTAACCGACGCACTATTCGAATGGCCGGAATGGTATGCGACAGAAGGATATCTAGTGGCAGAGCAGTATCGACTATTTGCTATGCCCGATGCTGAGCACAGAAAGCGACGGCATGCCCTAGAATCCATATTTATCCTCCGCAATTCGGCCACGAATGAACCCAATGCATATGAGCTAGCTAATCATTCCCGAACACTCCCACTATTATTCAACGCCCTCACCAACCTCGCTCCAGACACGGATATGAATGCTGAATTTGTTCTCAACGCCATAGAACTTCTGCAAGCCATATCTCTGGGCGTTATCCTGCCAGACCCCGCTTCGAACAAGAAAGACCCCCTCCCCACTCTGCTACAAATCGCAGGTTACTCATCGAATCGCTCCCTTATCATCTCAGCTTTGACCCTTTTGGCACAACTTTTTTCTAATATACAAAACACACGTCGCCTGGACTCAAACTCGCCAGCGCTTGCTGCCTCCATACGTTACTTGCCTTTATTTGTCGATCGAGCATTGGTAGACGCTTCATTGAACTACCTATATGCCCACCTTTCGCACCCACCAATGGTAAAGGCTTTTCTGCACCATCCTCTCATGCCAAGCACCCTTCGCGTGCTTGTTAGCTTTCTTCTATCTGAACAGGTAGAAGAGACCGTGAATCTGGATATTAGTGCAGTCACTCGCGCCATCCCAGCAACAACGGTCGTGATTCCCCTCCATGACCTTACCAAAGAGGAGCTTGAGACCCTAGTTACCATGCCTGAACCCCAGCGCTGTTACGAGTGGTGAGTACACGTTACGCAGGCTGTATTATGATGTGATAAAGTCATTATTCATAGGATGAAAATCATGTTCGTTTCAACACCAGACGGAGAGCTTACTCAAGTCGATTTTTGGACCCTCTACAAAGATGCCTTCACACCCTTTGCGGATCGCCATCCGGTCCTGGTCGCATCAGACGTGATCAAAAACGTCAATGTTGTTTTTCCTCAGGCTCAGGCGATGGTTCTTCCTGGGCCGCCACAGCGCTTTGTCGTGCGTGGAGTGGACAGGCGTAAAGATACAGAAGCTGCCCCTCGTTTCAAGTGCTTGTGGGAGCGCTCCCAGTGTTCAGCTTCGCCATTTGAGGCCCCCGGCGAGTTGTATGACCACCTCCTTCAACATTTGGAGTCGTCCGAGAACCCAGAGCCGCCATGTCTCTGGGCCACATGTCCATTGCCATCGACATCAAAACAACGACTGCGACCCCATCTCCTTACCCATCTCTCGAGTTCCCAACCGCCCGCAAAACATCCTTCTCAAGATGACACAATCACCGTCACCGCCGACGGAGAATCGTACCCCTTCACAGACCCTACAAAGCGACGGCCCCCTCCTCCGAGGAAAACAAACATATCCTACACCCGCCCCGTCGCCGATCCTCCTTCGGCTGCACTTACCGCGTTGCTCATCATCCGTATCCTCTTTCGCTCGTCATTCGTCGCCACTACGGATACTGCCCCCCGTGTGGATGGCGAGCACTTTGGGTTTCCTGGTGTCGTGGAAGATGACGAGGGCGACGATGTTGTGGAGGATATTGGGGGCGAACTAGAGGGTGAGCGGAGGGGCCGACGGGCGTTTGTGGGCGTTAGGAGGATGATGGAAGACGTGAGGATGAAAGATGAGACGCTGATGAGTTGGATAGTTGAAATGGTTTATGCGGCATATGATGGCCTGCTTAGGTCGTAGGGTATAGCCGGGAACTTGTTTCGATGCAAAAATATGAGCGTCCATCATTAGCTGCGCATCACCCCGACTGCTGACACCCGGAATACCACCATTGTATATAATTATCGACGCGAGAGACCACATACTATCTTTTCGCCATTGTACAGGTATTCATGGATGCACCACAAAGCTCTTGGACCGTCAGCTCGAGATATGTGACCATCATCAATAAACTATTCCAGGCAAGCGAACACTGACGCATACTCGGCGTACGGTGCAACCTCAGGCTGAACGTCCTGACGTAACATACTACAGGGTCTCAGTCCAGCACAAATTTCTCCTGGACACGATGAACAGCGCTTCTGGCAAGAGCTGCTGTCCCTGGAGCCCGACCGTGCCTTTCTAACGCGTCTTCTATCTACACTTCCCAAGGACGAGTGCCTCAGTTCACACAAGGTCTGTCATCCACATTGTCCAACATCCAACGCTATGGTATTGACAGACCAATCCTCGCCAGTAGCTCGTGCTCCATGCCCTCTTTACTGTTTGCATTATATTTGCAGCCGACCGCAAGGGCAAAGAGACCCGCACCCATGCCGTCGACACGCTCTCTATCATGCTGCGCACTGTGCTCGCCAAGAACCTAGCAGGCTGGGAGGTGATGGAAATCTTTGCTAACAGAGTGAACGATGCCGACAGGGTATTCATGGTACGGTCGATGTGAAACATTCATCTCCATTATAGACTCACTGGTGCGTATAGGAGTTTGTTGGGATGATTTCAGATGTACTTGGTGAAGATGATGCTCCGGGTGCGCTCTGATAACAACAGGTGTAGACCTGTTTGACTGACCGTGATTAGAGGCTCTTCGACATCAGGTTCTCCAACTGGCTGTTATCTTCACGTGTAGCATCAGCCAGTTAAGCCCGGGCGCATATTTCCTGCGCCGAGACCTCTTCCCTTGCATCGCTAAGGTACAGAATCTTATTGTTTTATGGTTTTGTCGTCGATCCTGAACGAATGATGTTGCTTGTGATAGGTCATCACATCCCCAGATACCCAACGCTTTACTTTTGAAGCGTCGCTCCTCCTCTCTATTCTGGCGAATTTTCACAAATCTGATGCAGCTAAACTTAATCCATACCTCCAGCGCATACGTGATACGCAAGACACAGAACTCATGCGCAAGATTTGTTGGGCAACGGGGTTTGCACTCGATGCTGCTGTGAAGTGCGCCTTTCTGGACGTTCACAAAATATTTTTAGTTGACTCGGTGGTAGGGCATACCAAGAAATCTCGGACGATTCGATCCCCACATTCGCAAAGAGCGTCGGAGCCCTGTTCACCTCGCTCCTACCCGATCGCACACTGGCAATGCAGTCATTCGACCCACCTCGAGAGTTCCTCAAGACTCAGTGCGTGAAACTATCAAGCTTCATGTCGCATTCCTCTTACTGAGCAAACAGACCAATCGAGGCGACTGTTTCACTTCTACCTGTTTTTGAGTTCCTTTTCTTCAATCCTCTTTTTGCGCAGGTGCTAGTAGATATGATACCTAAACCACCCGACAGCAAACAGAGCGCGCTGGTGCCCCCGCTAGCATATAACATCATCTCATTGTCATCCTATGTGTTAACTCATGCCTCGTCTTCGGCGTCACGCCGCATGTTGGCTTATGCAAACCTTGCACTGAACACACTTCTTGTGATGTCCGAGAACGCGCATATAATGTCGGTCTTTTGTAAGCCTGCCTCCTCAAAAGAGGTAATCAGGCTGTGTCGGCAGGTCATTGCTTGTACACGTCCAATTTCACAACTAATACTGAAATGAATGTAGAGACTTCCGCTCCTTCCAGTGCCATCGCCTACTCGTGCACCAATCTGCGCACTTCTGGATTGTTGTGTATTATGGCTACGCCATAATCTACATAAGCGACTCGAGGTGTACACGTTTACGTGCGTTTCGTTTATTTCCTGTCCCTTACCAAGAATTATTGTTGATGGTGAGATAGTACGTGTATCTGGACGTGCCATCGCGTCATATGGTATCTGCAGAAGGCAAGAATGCGATTAGGCGAGGTCATTTTACCTAATCGCTTGCTCTTAATTTCTGACACGGCGTTCTTACTCAGAATACGACTGGCTTGAATTGTGGAAGGCCGTTGTTGACTTACTTGGGTTTCTTTCCGGCAAGCTTGACAGTTTGGTGACGACTGGAGGCATCGAGCGGCTGGTCCAAGAGGTATGAGGTGTTGAATGCGCATTTGAAGTGAAATTGACTGTGATCGACAGAGTGTCCGGCTGCTTGACCTTGCGTTGCGCGGAGCAGACATATTTTTGCCCGCACCCACCGCCGTTCATGAGTTCATCGTAAGTCAATAAAATAATTAAATGACATACATTCATAGGAGTCTTTTAGTATGAAGTTGTCCGCTCCTCCGCGGTGATTAGGAAGCAATCGCTGCTTTTACAATCGCTAGGACAACCCACAGCTGTAAACCGTGGGGCGTCGCTGCGTTCTGACAGCGTGTCCAAAGCCCTGTCCCGTGTTCTTTCCACAGCTGCCTACTACGAGGGGAAACTCGCTTCTGCTGATACACGCAGTGCCAAGGACGCGTTCCGGATTGTCTCAAAAGACATCGAGCAAAATGGCTTACACAGTGCGCATGATGCGGATGACACAGACCCACTGTACGCATGCCCTGCATGTTCTTTCCCAACAGATGCTGACCCTAGTAATTAATGAAAGGAAACATGCGGAGGATGTCGTCAGTTTCATTCGTGTCGCATGCGCAGATGGCCTGGCGCTGATGACATGAGCACAATAAAATTTATGCTCATAAATGGGTGTAGGCAAAATAATGCAGAATAGATTATTTCGGACTTCAAAAAACTTTTGCGAAAGTTATTGTATAAAAAATCAACCGTAAATATTTATAATGGGGAATCTGTGGCGAGGACCTATGATGAAGAGTTGTCGATTTATGTTACAGTATTAGGTGATCACAGTGACTATTGCTCAGTGAAAAGACTGGACCTGGGTCATACGAGTGGACAGGCAGCGGCCCTAGAGAACCAAATGATAACAAAAGGTCCAAGGGTTCCTTGGAATGGGTGCCAGATGCTGTGAGCAAGTCTCAGCGGTGGTCCGTGGATGGCATATCAGTGGATATCACTGGCTTGAGCGGCCGAAAAGGGTAGTCAACTGGGGGTAGATTGCAAATTGGACTGAAATGAACAGCGGCATCGCGGCTTGACTTCCTAATATGACCTTTTTTAATTCTATTCCGCATTATTTCAGCCTAAATTATATGGAAAGCGGGACTCCGCTTCCATGACTCGTCGAGCGTCTAGATAACCACGTGCAAAGGTTAAAAAGTTTTTTCGAGTAACCATAAATGGGACTGAGAGGGGTCTCCGAGCCCATCATCGAAAGGATTGAAATAGAGGGCGTCAATGAATATCGTGCAAGTTGTTAGCATCTACTAGCACGACGCTTGACTGCTAGCGCTCGGATCGATGGGACAATTTAATGCCTCACACGAAAATTGTAAGCGTTTCGTTTAGTCGGGCACTTATCAGCGTTTTCCCAGACCTATCGATAAGATGCTGCAAAGTTCAAACGCGTAATGATACTACTCGGTGAATGAAAATCTGGCTCGGTGAACAAGGTCAGTGTCACCTCATTCCTTCTTTCCCGTACTCACCCGACTCTTTTTCTCTCATACAGCCATTATCTGGTCTCTCATGGCCTTGCGTATCGCCTCGACTCGTCTCAGGCAGTCTGCAGCTCGTTCCATTTATCAGTCCCTTCCAGTTCGCGGTCTCGCGACTGCAAAGTCTCCAGCAAATCTCTTCGAGTCACTAGACACTTTTGCTGACAGGCATGTTGGACCAGACGACAATGAGACCGAGTTCATGCTCTCAAAGCTGGGCTTTGACTCCATGGAGTCTTTTCTAGCTGCGACCGTGCCGCAGAACATTCGCATTGCTGGCTCCACCGTCAGCAATACGTCCATCCCTGCACTGAGCGAGACAGAGCTTCACGCAACCGCGAAAAGGCTAGGTCGGAAGAATCCGCAGTTCAAGAGCTTCATCGGCATGGGTTACCATAATGCTGTCGTCCCCCCTGTGATTTTACGGAATGTATGTCACGCTCTCAGCTACCCCAGCATTATGTTGATAGTGTCCATAGATATTTGAGAACCCTGCGTGGTATACCCCCTACACCCCGTACCAGCCTGAGATTGCCCAGGGTTCGTTGTCAATTTTTCCACTAGTTTTTCTTCTAATGGTGCCACCAGGTCGTCTCGAGTCATTAGTAAACTTCCAAACGATGATCATGTCCCTTACATCGATGCACATCGCAAACGCATCCCTCCTCGATGAAGCAACCGCTGCCGCAGAAGCCATGGTCATGGCATACGTGCAGTTCAACCAGAAGAAAAAGACATTCTTCGTCGACAAGGCAGTCCTTCCCCAGACCATCTCTGTTCTCAAGACGCGTGCCAAGGGTTTTGGTATAAATATTGTCATCGGTGACGCAGCTGACGCACTCAAACATGACGCGTTACGCGCTGATCTTGCCGGTGTCCTTGTCCAATACCCTGATGTGAATGGCCTCGTCACCGACTACAGTGGTTTCGCGAAGCAGGTCCATGAAGCAGGCGCACTGGTCATTGTCGCGACAGATCTTCTTGCATTGACACTTCTCCAGCCCCCGGGTGAATGGGGTGCTGATATCGTTCTTGGCAACTCTGCACGATTTGGGGTTCCTGCCGGTTATGGAGGTCCTCATGGTGCTTTCTTTGCCGTCACAGAGAAGCTCAAGCGGAAAATGCCTGGTCGTTTGATTGGCCGGAGCAAAGATACTATGGGTAACCCCGCATATAGGTTGGCATTGCAGAGTAGGTCCTCCCTGCTATCCTCTATTTCGTGTTTTCATCAATCACATGCAGCCCGAGAGCAACACATTCGTCGTGAAAAGGCCACTAGCAACATTTGCACCTCGCAAGCCCTGCTTGCCAACATGGCCGCTATGTACGCAGTATACCACGGCCCTATAGGACTCGAGCGCATCGCAAAGAAAGTGCACTTCCTCACACAGATCCTCAAGTCCGCCGTCGAGCGCCTCGGATTCCGCGTAATCAACGCGTCCTCCTACTTCGATACACTCACCATTGATGTCTCAAAGCACTGCGCGAATGCTGAAGTCATGCATGCCGCTGCTGCGTTGCAGGGTCTCAACCTCAGAAGAGTGGACAAGAATACCGTTGGTGTCACTCTCGACGAGTCAGTAGGCCAAGAAGACCTCCTATCCCTCATACGCGCCTTCCACATCGCCGCCTCGCAACCAGAGCCCAATCTCGCCGACCTGCCCGCTCCCAAGGAACCCGCATTCCCTCATCAGCTCGTACGCGAGTCCGAGTTCCTCTCGCACCCCGTTTTCAACAAACACCACAGCGAGACTGAGATGCTCCGGTACATATTCCACCTTGCGAGCAAGGACCTCGGTCTTGTGCATGCAATGATCCCGCTTGGCAGCTGCACGATGAAGCTTAACAGCACGAGCAGCATGATCCCACTTACATGGCCCGAGTTTGGTGGTATCCATCCATTTGCGCCACACGAGCAGGTTGAAGGATACAGGAAGATCATCAAGGTTTGTGATATTGAGCAGTGGTAGGACAAAGGCGCTGATTATTCTTTATAGGAGCTGGAAGATGACCTTTGCAAGATTACTGGTTTCCATGCTTGCTCTGTGCAACCGAACTCAGGTGCTGCGGGTGAATATGCTGGGTTGACTGTCATCCGAGCATACCAGGAATCCCGTGGGGAGGGACACCGTGACGTGTGCTTGATACCCCTTAGTGCGCATGGCACCAATCCTGCGGTAGGTATTGTCCTCTGTCCAGTAATAAAACTGATGGAGGCGATAGTCGGCTGTGATGGCGGGCTTGAAAGTTGTCCCAGTCAAGACACATGCCGATGGGAACCTGGACCTGGAAGACTTGAAGGTAAAGGCCGAGACACACAAAAATAATCTTGCGGTCTTTATGGTGAGTTTTGTTCATATCAGTCAGGATTGGCGTTCATTCCAAGACAGATTACATACCCCTCGACGTTCGGTGTCTTTGAAGATGGCGTTACCGATGTATGCATCCTCGTCTCCCACGCTAATCTAAAGTACTCAATTATACATCACAGGCCTGCAAGATCATTCATGACTGTGGCGGACAAGTTTACTTGGACGGTGCAAATCTCAACGCACAGGTTGGACTGACGAACCCTGCGGTCTGCGGAGGCGATGTTTGTCATCTCAACCTGCACAAGACCTTTGCTATGTGAGTGCAAGCGATGACTTACATTGATATATGCTCACATACCTTGCACAGTCCCCACGGAGGTGGAGGACCTGGTGTTGGGCCCATCTGTGTCGCCAAACACCTCGCACCTTTCCTTCCCTCGCATCCCCTGGTCAAGACTGGCGGTGATGCTGCCATCGATGCCGTCTCAGCTGCCCCCTTCGGCAGTGCCTCCATCCTCCTCATTTCATGGGCGTATATCAAGATGCTTGGCGGCAACGGCCTTTCGGAGTCCACCAACATCGCGCTCCTCAATGCCAACTACATGGCGCATCGACTTGCGGGACACTACAGCCTTCGGTTCAAGAATAAGAATGGCCGAGTTGCTCACGAGCTGCTCATCGATCTTGCCGAGTTTGATAAGGCTGCAGGGTTGAAGGTGACGGATTTCGCGAAAAGGGTGCAGGTATGTTCTTAGAATTGGGTGTTGCTGTCGTTGTTGCTGACTGGCGCATTTAGGACTACGGCTTCCACCCTCCTACGTGCTCGTGGCCTATCTCCACTTGTATGCTGATCGAGCCTACCGAGTCCGAAACACTCGAAGAGATCGATAGATTCTGCGATGCTATGATTCAGATCCGGAAGGAAGCGGAAGATATCATCACTGGCAAACAACCCAAGGATAACAACCTGCTCAAGAACGCACCGCATCCACTTTCGCTCATGGTCGCGTCTGACAAGGAATGGAACCGGTCGGTGGTTTCTCAAGATTGCCTTTCGTAATATGGCTGACGTGCCCTTTTCCAGTCCTTATACGCGCGAAGAGGCTGCATATCCCATGCCATGGCTCCGCGAGAAGAAGTTCTGGCCAACTGTTTCTCGTATAGACGATGGTGAGTTGTCTCGCGAGCGGTATCTAAGGCATTGGCTTATTTCCATCATTCCAGCCTACGGCGACCTTAACCTTATTGTAAGCAAATTATCTCATCACTCTTCCAAGCTTACCGTTCCTGTTTTTAGTGTGATTGTCCAACAGTTGAGGAACTCGCGTCCTCATAAATTACTCTTATCATATTACGACCATCCCAATACTTTTTCCTGCTCTTGACTGTTTTTCTACTCCTCTAGAACACACACACACACTTGTCACGCGTAATGCTCAACCACACGCTTTGTACACTTATACCATTATTATTATATTTACCATCACGAATAGATTTACGATGATCATTTTGGGTCCGCTGCTGTTCCCCGCTCTCTGATGAAATATCCGTCGAGTTCGCTGGGTAACGTATGCCATAGCTGAGGGAGATACCGTTTGATGCGGTCCATCACCTCATCTTGCTGGTTTGTCCGTGCAGCAAACGAAAGAAGTACCTTGACCGTGTTAACATCAGGCGCAATGTTCGGCTGATCTTTCCCCATCTCCAAACATACGACCTTGAGCGCATCATCAAGCTTCCCAACACGGCACATGCACTCTATCCACGTATTCCACGTCCGCAAGTTGAACTTGAATCCGAGCTTGGTCAACTTCAGGCACACCTGTGCAGCCATGGGCCAGGCGTTCGCAAATCCACATGCGTCAATGATAATTGCAACGCTCGCCTGATTGAAGCGCCCCGTAATAAAGAGCGTTTCCCAAACGCGGTATGCCTCCGCGAACAGACCAACGCGCTGATAGCTGTCCATGAGCTGGTTCCAAAGTACTGTATCGGGCGTGAACGAAGGGTCGAGCGTCAGGTGATCATGTGCCCTCCGCACAGCCGCTGCAAGGGCATCACGCTCCTCGGGCGGCAGTTCCGCCGAGAGTAACGCGAGATGCCGGAGGAGGATAGTGTACACGGGAGCTGTGATCTCAACCCCTGCCTTCTGCATATCCTTCACTACTTCAAAATAGTGCCACACGGACGGTAATGTTTCGTGGTCACCAAACGAGAGCTGGGTCAGGGTATGAAGGATGGCTTGGTAGCCTTTGGCATCAAGGCGAGGCGCATCGGGACGTTTGCATATTCGTTTATAAGCCGTCAATGCGTCATCGAAGCTGGAAGCACATCGCATGACAACGATGGCCAGGGAAGAAACAGCCATCGGGCTGTTGAGTTCAACATTTCTAGCCTCCATGTCTTCAAGGAGGGAAAACGCAATAGGAAAATACTTTTTGACGTTCTTGGAAGCGCCAAATGCGCGGAATAGGATGTTGAAGAGGTTGGCATCTGGACCCGAGGAGTGCCGGCGCCCTGGAGGTTGGAGTTCTTGTTTTAGTTGGGTGATGGGAGCGGCCTCAGCAAGGTCCTTGTACAGTTCTAATGCTCGATCAATTGCAACATCATCCAGAGTACTTGAAGTGGTGCAGAGGGCATTGACTAGTGGGTGTACTAAGGGCGTACCGGGAGTAATCCCAGTAGACTTGGACTCCTCGTAGATTGACAGAGCACCTGTCAGGTCGCCGATACGCACAGCATTACTGATCAAGATGGCCCACTGAATTATGGATGCCTTTAGGTGTAGTTCGGCTTCCGCGTATCGAAGGTGGTCGAGGCGGTGTGTACGCCGGATGAGAAGTGTGAGGGTGTGCGGAGTGAGTTTGAAACCGTCTCTTTGCAATGACTTGCATAGAGTTACGGCTGCAGCGATCCCCTTGTTCTCAGCCTCTCTCTCTATGCTCTCTGTCCACTCGATCATTTTAGGATCTGTCGTCCTCGACCTCTTGCTAAAACGTTTCCAATAATTGTCCTTCATCTCCTGTGCTCGATCCGCAATACCAAGTTTGATGAAACCATCGTAGAGAAGTTTCGCGAAGTTCTCATCGTACGTCAACGAGGTCTGTTCCATGATATCTAGAGCGTCGTAAATTTTCTTGATTGGAGCACCAGTATCGAAGAGAGCGCTGAATAGAATTTCAAATGTTTTGATGGTGGGACGACGTCCAGAGCGATGCATCTTGGAGACGCTGTGATGAAGTACCCCCGTCAGGCCAGATTCAGCACACCACTCGAAAAACATGTGCCACTGTAGAAGGGTAGGCGTCATATTTTTCGGCTTTTGAGGCATGTTCATGAGCCAGTTGAAAATCGTTTGCGGGTTTCCATTTGTGATCAGGCCACGGAGGATGACATTGTACACTTTCACCCCCACTTCGACACCGCAAAGCATGGGCAAGTCGACGAGGATTTTCACCACCATATCTAAATCATGGTGCCTACCCGACACAGCTAGTACTGATAGCGCATCGTGGATCTCCTGTTCTTTGAGGGGTGGAGCCGTAGGTTTATCTTTCCCTTCCTCGCCCAGCACGCGAAATAGGCCGTAAAACTGCTGGTGCAGAGCACCAACATTCGCTGTAGGGATACACCGCCGGATTTTGTCAACAATGACACCGACATCTGGGACATAGGAAAGGGAAGGGTCGTGTTTGACAGTCAAAAGTCGTCTCTGGTCTCTCTTGATGCGAAAGGCGGGTGCTGCACGACGTAAAGTAGGTGGCCTCGAGACGGAACGGGTGAAAGAACCTGCAGGGTATCCTAACCGGGCAACAGCGCGGCTAAGGGACATTCATGCGCGCTCAGATACCTGCGCCAATAGTTTTGCCTGTAAGATTGAATACGGTCAGTCAATGTCCGATTGTAAATGTTTTCAGTCCAGTCGTACCAACTTATTTAGTTGCGGTAAAGTGTCGTGGGAAATATATTGGCCCCGGGAAGACGTGGTCATAAGCTCACGTTGAACACATTTGAGACTCACCTACAAACTACCATGTCTGAAAAATTGAAGGAATTCATTGACATTCCCCAGCAATTCGTTCGCGACGGCAACCAGGTTAGTATTGCTAAGCTCTGAATCATGCGTGGAATTTACTGACTTGTCCTGCCTGCCAGTTCCTTACACGTTGCACGAAACCATCGCAAAAAGGTGCGTCCTAAGTTTCATCCATATGACATGGTACTGAAAGTACAATTACAGAGTTTATTCAGATCTGTAGGGCAGTCGCTGTAGGCTTTGCTGTTATGGGTTTCATTGGATACTTCGTAAAACTCATCCACATCCCAATGTGCGCCTTACACGTTGTCCCTCATGCTTCGCAAACTGACATCGTTTTTCTAGAAATAACATTCTTGTGTACGTGCTACTGTCTTCTAAAGTGCTCCTCTGTGCTCATGTTTGGACAGGGGAGGGGCATGACCTATTCATCTCGTTAATATATGTCCCATTTTCGCGTGTCATATACCTCCGGCTTAGTTGGACACTGGTAGTGTTGCCGCAGAAGCGAATTGAATTGAATCGAGGTGGATAATTCTGGTAAATGGACACAGTTCAGAACTAACGAGTTGAAACGAGGTGTACCTCGTTTGTCTCGCGACGTGAAAACGAGTTCAAGAGTGATATGGACCAGAAGTCCAGCCAATGAGAAGCTAGGGATTCCGCATGCCACCGCGGCATTATTTACAAGTGGTGGATACATGACCAGCAGATGTACTAATTACAGTCAATGTCCCTTGCATTCTGGAGCAACTCGTCAAGCTTGCGAAGATTCCCAGCAGTCATCAGCTCGTCAACTGCTCTGGGAGTCACAGAGTCTCGCTCGTCAGCGCTTCAGCCACCAGATCCTCTGCAAATTTGAGGCAGTCTTGCTTGTGAACAAACTTCAGGACTTATACTTGGTAATTCGAGCGTGATTGGTGATAAGTTACTGCGTCGTAGAGCGCAGGTCTCTTTGCTGGATGAAAATATGCGCTCGGAAGGCATAGATGAAGCTCGAGCAAGCAGGACATCCATAGCTGCGACGCGAAGTGAAAGCGGAAATGTACATTCTTTTTGCTAACATGATACCTGTTAATCCTATGAAATTGCAGCATACCTCCCAGAAATGACGACATCTGTTGCGCGTTCAGCTACTTCAAGTAGTATACCTGCATCTTCGTAACCAGAAAACTCGCACTCGACATCCTTCCTGTCCAATTCGAGTTCTTTGCAGAAGCATTCCTCCGTGGTCTCCAGTGTCGGGGAGTGCACCATCGGATGATGGTCACTGGTGGGAGAGGGATAGTACTATTAGTGGCAGAAGCTGGGCCGAGCGCCGCACGATTAATTTGAGGTTGTCCATGCGGTCAAATAAGGACCGTGGGGCAATTGCTATCGAGTTGTCGAGCACCTGCTGTGATACTGAGGATGATCTGATGTGGATAGCCTGTAGTTCCAGTTGGGTCTGAGTCCCGCTGACTCTAATGGACGTATGAACTTGAAACGAGGTTATCCGATATTGTAGTAGTAGAGTCCACTGTAGTGCATGTAGCTGAGATCTCCATATGGGCCCGGGGCCATTCACAGGGGATTACGATGAAGTATGAATATGGATCGATTGTAAAATCTCGAACCCAGCGATTCAGTTCTGGTTTCGAGTTGAAACGGATTTGGTAATTGTCGAAGCGAGCCGAGTTGACATCGAATTTAGCTCGGCTGCTCGCCTCGATAGCAACACTACAAGTTAATCGTAAGTCACATTGATGTAAGTAGAGTCCACGTTATATTCGCGATTCGCAACTTGTGAACTTCAACAGCCATTGATTAGGATGCTAGTAATTCTGTGAGCTACAGTATGTACGGAGAATTATATAGAGCTACATGTAAATCATTAAGGCTGTGTAAAATATTACTGAGGGAATGTATGTGGACGTGGGTATTGATACATAGGTGGATTGTGAAGTCCGTGACTCGCCGGATGCGTTGAGAGAAAAAAATATGGTGGATATGGTGCGGGAATACTGAAACGAGTGTAAGATGACAAATGTATGAAATGTGGTGGTAGCGCGTACCCAGGCTGGGAGGAACTGGAGGTTGCAGGAAGTTCTGGTGGCAAAGTCGGCTCGAACTTGAAGCTGCCGACGCTATGGCAGCACTTGTTTGTTTGCCCCCAATAAGCCCCGCGAACCTTGGCTGACTGGCACAGTCAGGGTTTCCTGCAAGATGTTCTTTGATTCGTGCAGTCAGTTCAATCATTGTCCCATATCTGGGTAGCGAAAGAGAGTCAGTGAATACCTTCGTTTGGACGTCTTCCTCAATGCACGAGAACCAAACATAGTTTTCGGTTTTTTCTGGGCAGCTTTCTCCACGTCAACTTTCTTTATATTTCTTATCGAGTCTGCCCAAAGCTTGAATCATCCTTCAACAGTCGTTTTATGTCCTGAGCATGTTTCGGGTCGAGATTCTGTGGCTTGTGAGTAGAGATAGACTTCTTGTGACGAGCAAGGTAACGATGACGCCAATCATGCTTTCCGCGAAGCTTCCCACTAATCACTTTAATCCAGGCACGTAAATCACGAGGGTACACATGGCGTGCGGCACCAGATCCATGAGCTGGCCAATCCTTGACAGCTTCCTCTTCAGATGGCTGGAGGAGAAGCGGACTTGGCAAAAATGCCATGCAGACCCTTGCTCGGTCTTTAAGAGCCTGCCGCGCGACCTGTACAACGAAATTAGCACTGCAGGAACTCAAAAAATACATAATCAGCATGGCCGGTGGACCGACCAGCGAGGCTCCGTTAATAATCAATCCACGTAGTATATGGTGGGAGAATTGCAGCTCGGATATCAACCAGTGCGGCTGCTGATACCCTGCTGATCTAGCAACCTGCCCGCTGTTGGGCGGCTTGGGCCAAATCTGAATCTTGTTATTTACGTACGTTCTAACATTGTATGCAACGGCGTCGCTTGCAAGAAATTCACAGAACTCGGAAATGGGTTTGAAGTGGTTCCAAACACGAGCAAATGCAGACAATCGTCGAATGATATCCTGAGAGCACAATATCAATATGTTGATCGAAACAGGCCCATATCATAGAAAAAAATAGCCGCGAACACATCCACTCAGCCCCTATCGAGTCTCCACCAGCAGTAAAGGGAACCGAGTAGAAACCTTGACAAGCTCCACAGCTGACAAAAATGTAGTGTCTGCCCCAGGCACACCACAGGTCAGTAGTGCACTCATCTTATCTGCACCTTCCTTTGCGGGTTGCATGGAAGAAGGTGGAAGAAGCGCTGAAAGTAACATTTGAGTCCTCATCAAGTATTCCTTGGCAGCTTGTTCTGGATCGGGTTGTAGATGGTTCCCTGAAGATTGAACCTGTAATTCCCATCGTTAAGGTGTTGCATCACAATGATGACGGGATACATACTTCCGACTGAAGCGCGGCGATCAGTTTGTCAAGTGAAGATGTCTCGAGCGCCTCGGAAGGCCAGGCTGACGCAAGACATCGTAGGAAGGTTGCATCATTTAATATCTGCACATTCCGATCTGTATTGCCGTTCGGCATATCACGGGTGAATGTGTCGACGAATAGGCTAAGGAGTGATGACGCTATGCTGGTGAGTTGTGATGGATGGTGCGTGAGACCCAAACTGTGCAAGGAAGTCGATAAAGCATGTAGACTTTCCATCAGGGCTGGTGATGGCCCTGTAACAGGGTATGTTGGACGGTGTCAGAAAAGTGTCTTCCAAGGTAAACAAAGAACAGACCAGAAAGTGTCAGATGAAATTTTGCGTCTTCATATACTGAGATGGCAGAAGAAATAGTGTGCTCCTTCCACCGGTTGATGATTCGGTTAAATAGCAAACCGGTTTTGTCTCGAAATTCTAAACACGACTCGGTTGTTAACAATCAGGTATATATGTTTGGTGATGTGATCAACATACGGAGTGCAACAACCTCATCACAACCTATATTGTCAAGGAAAGGCGATGTCAATGATATTTCGACCGCCACCCGACTAAGGAAGATCATATTTCTCATCGCCCTAGCAGTGTCTTTTCGATCGGTGAGTTTGGAGAGCATTCGGGTGCATTGTCCTCTTACCTGACTGGTTCATCAGCTCATCAGTAGTTGAAGCAAGAGCGTCGGCGATTATAGAACAAAAAACCTTCGCCTCTGGGAGATATGCCTCAACTAGATTGCGGGCCAACCTCCTAAATGCCGAAGCTCGATCAAAGACCGTCGAATGAAACAAAGATATGAACACACTTGCTGCTCTGGTCCACACTAATACGGGCGTAGTCTTTTTGCAGTGAAGCTGCAGGTTCCTCTAGAATGTTTAAAAAAGCCTGCAGGCGAGGTGTCCGACCACGAAGTTGTGATTGCAAAGCCGTTCCATATGTTCGGAACGGGAGTTCGTACGCTGAAGGTCCACTTCCTGTTAGGGGCGGGGGTGGAACAGATTGGGGCACATATATGCTGTTTAGAGGAGAAAACTCTGATAATCGAGCGGTCTTTTTGAATCATGTATTCACAAAGAGCACTAAGATACATACCTTCAGTAACGAGCTCACTACTTGGAGTAAGTGAAGACAACGCCTTCAAGAACAGCTCTTTCGCCCCGTGAATGGTATCGGTCCATATAGCAGTGACTCGCTTTCTGACAGCTTCTTCAAATAAAGTATCGAGTGCCGTCTGTTCCGTTTTCACCAACCCCGATGTGGGCAGCCATTTTCGCAAGGAGGACCTAACATTCCAAATGCTTTTCACACTGTCCAACTCCAGCAGCCGGCGGTCCAAAGAATCCTGAAGTATAGAGCAGGACTGGTCAAACCAAGTTTGTAGTTTATCCTCCAGAAAGTGTCCTGACACGGAAGACGAAGCGGAAGATAATTCAACATAAGGTTTGTATGACCTGATGCCAGCTGGAAGGAGAGTGAAGTATGACGAAGACGGAAGTCCAGAAAGAATTGTTTGGGTACTTAAAGCCAGTTCAGAAGGAAGTGTAGCCTCTGGGTCAGATACGGCGGGCGATTCGGTGTGCATCTGCTCCAGTGCGCGGATTGCCAGGGCTGGTTGCGTGTGTCTCTGACTTTGGAATACGTTCCGAGCGCAATTTACGGTCCTTGATATCACCTCTACAAGAATTAACAGTGAGGACTTCACTTCTTGAAGTCTGTCATTGGGAGAAATGCGTTTAGACTGTGCCAGCTTGGAAGCCCCCAGAGGATGACCGTTCGTCTGTGGTGTAGGAACGCCATTGGGGATTGCAGTTGTCATGATAATTGAGTTTTTGGAAACCAGTGTATGCACAGTCCGCGTTCTTTGGGAGAGATACGTCGTCAGAGTGTCTGTCAAAGGTCTTGACTCGAGGATATGGAGAGTCAGAATAGTTGCGCAGGTGTCCTAGATTAAGAACATGAGTAGACAACTCGCACAACATAAAAAAGCAGACCTCAGGTGACTTTTCGTGTGTTCTCAGAGATAATGTGGCTCTATGGACAATCTGAGAGCGAAAATGAGATATAGTCTCCCACTGTCGCTGGATGAGTGGAAATTGCTCCTGAATGCGAAACGTCAGAAGGTAAGAAAGACATTTAGCGCAGAATTTACCGCGACATTGACGCCTTGGTTTAACCAATTGTCCTCATCTTGGTCATCGTCACGAGAAAGTGCCCGGTGCACGACGCGTGCCAGCATGAATAACCAGGTGGCATGGAAATACTTTTCTCTTTCAATAAGCCGCCATAGATGTTCTGGTGCATCAAGAAGTAACTTTATGTGCGCAGAGAGCACTTGTAATGTTTGCAAATGCGAGTCTGAAATATGAATATGAAGTAATGCAGTGTTATTGGACAGACTAGTACTGACCTTCCTTGCCTACATTCGATGTACGATCTTCCCTGGATGGTTGTTGCCGAGATGCAATAGCATCTTTGGTTTCTTGGAATGCCATTTGTACACGCTTTGCGGACTTTGACATGGAAATTATGGACGTTGAGGCTTGTAAGAGATCGCGATACCGTTCCCTGCGCTTTCAAAGTACAGTCAAGGCGCGAAGTGCATTCAGGCAAGAGCACGCACCCGACCATAACACGAAGCTCCTCCTGCTTGGCTTCAGCGTCCGATCTGAAATCTCGTTTTGAGCCAAGGCGACTGACACGTAGGTTTTGACATACCTTAGCTGAACTTGTTTCGCCCTGACCTCAGGAATAGTACATTTCGCGAACAGTTCATCTGGGTCTATGTCTGCGGTCTCATCCTGTACCCTGGTGGATTGCACGCTCGGGGAGTGAGTGGATGGGACTGAGCGAGGGAACATCAGTGCTGAAGGAGACGGCGCGAATGTTGATACTGAAGTTAGATGGGACAGTTCTGCAAGGCTCTTGATCGAACCAAACGATGCGACCGACACTGTAGATGGTCGCCGAGCCATACATACGAGGTCGTTAATGTCCAACAATATGTTTCACCAGGCTGGTGGATTCGGAAACGGTACTACCGACACGTCAACAAACTTGGTAAATTACGTAACCATGAAGCCATTGCTATGTAGTCGGACAAACGAAAATGAAGACGCTCCATGGATATTAGCTACTGAAGACGATCATTAGGCACTATCTCCCTCCATCATCAGAGCCTGACGTGTCTGCTACGTCCATCTCCACAGGGCTAGATTTTCTTTCATTTTGTGCTGGTGCAGGCGCGGCCGGTGAGGGCCTTGAAGACTGAGCTTGAGATATTCCGCTCTGAGTTGGCGAACCACTGGAGGAGTTGGCCAGTCGCTGGTCAAGTGCCTTCAGTGCAAGTGCCCTGGAAGTAAGAGTCAATACGGTTGATCGGACCACGGAAGCGATTACTGACCGTCGCCTTTCAGCTTCGGCTCGAGCTCCACCTGGCACCTGACTATACCCTCCAGACTCGATGTCATAAGGCACAGAAGTAGGAATAAGGTGGAAACGTGTTGCAAGTTTGTATGCTGTGTTTCCTAGCACTGATAGCGGTGTGCTAGGAAAAAAATTGGTATCTGCAGGAAAAAAGGAAATAAAGTGCTCACTGGAGGAATGGTGGGAACCAGCTTGTCAAAGCAAATGTTTCGCTGCGGTCTCCATATGACACTACCCCTCCCAAGGAGTCGCTAACACTGCGCTTATAGAAGCGGAGGTATATCCATGACACAAACCAGCCAAACTGGATGAGAATATATGGGCTTTGGAAGCCAAGTAATGTCATTATGGTCGAAAAAGTCAAGTACGCCATAGGAAGCCTCTACAGACGGGGTCAGATTGACAAGTGACAGATGACTTTTTTTTACCTTGACGCGGGCCTTGATAAAGCCCAAAATTTGAACTTGGTGCTCGGGGATCACTTGAGTAAATGAAACAAGCAGGCTAATAAATAGTGCCATTTGACCGTGATACTCCATGCCATACCTGCATTGTCCAAGGATGTGAGGCGCTGCCATCGCAAGGTATGTGAGAAACCTACAAGAACAACTCGGCATTACGCGTCACAGCGAATTCAATCCAGTTGAAGGCACACCCAATGATATTCGGTCCAGTCACGCATACGATAACAAACTTGAGAGTTTCGACAGTCCCCCACAGGCGCTCAAAATAAGCTAACGAAGCGGGAATGACAAGAAGTGAGACAATGAGCTTCAAGAATTGTTTAGTATCAGTGTATTTCGTCCTCAATCGTCGATAAAACGATACTTGCCTCAATGACACTTATTTCGACCAGGGCTGAGGTTGCAAATGTCCAAGGAAAGAACAGGCTTGTTCCAGGTACCAATGTCAAGTAGGCAACCGGTGTAGGGCCTGTTGTCCATCTTATCCAAAGATACAATGTGGAGGAAGCTAAGGTAGCCGCAGTAAAATAACGCGTCACTGGTGGTACAGATTTGATGTATTGTAGCGGCGTCGAAAGGATAGCCATGGTGACACGTCAAAACCAGGGAAGATCGTCGGGTATGGCTATAGAGGTCCCACTTAGAACCAAAGCTCACGAGAGTACTAGAGACCGTCACCGTCGTCGAGAGTGTCCTTGAAATTGTTGCACTGAATGTTGCAAGGGCAAACTCTGTACTTACTGTACCAGTGCGAGTTTGCCGCTGTTTACTTGAAAGCACAATGATTTCCTTACGTCAGCAGGCCCTTCTTGCTTCACCTCGTCATCTGCTCAGGCAGCCCCCGATGGCGGACTACAATTTTCGCCCAGGAGGCTCACTCAAGTTCAAGGGCGGCGTTGCTGAAGGAGGTATTGTGAAGAAGTGTGTATCATTAGTTCTTACCATTCAGTGCACCTGACAGATAAACAGAAAGAAGAAATCTAAACACAAATCAAACTCGCAATCTGATAGTGCCAAGGACCGCGAGCGTGAACGAGTGAAGGAATTATTATTCAAAGAAGAGGCAGAACTTGCTAGTGGTTCGGCGTCAGGAAGTAACTCTCCTGCTCTACCGGGGAGTGATGTCAGAAAAACGGACGCGGAACGACGTTTTGAGGAGGCGCAAAGGCGCAGGGTGAGTTTTGCGGTCGAGACGAAAGCTCTCCAGATATTGACGCCAGAGTCCAGCTCGAAAATAAAGTAGCTCAATTGGCTCGCAAGACGCACAAAGATCGCGTCAACGAGCTTAATGCTAAACTTGAGTCGCTCAGTGAGCACCACGACATTCCCAAGGTGTGTACAATTTCATGGCGGTCCGTGCAAAGTCTCACGGCATTTGTTAGGTTGGCCCAGGATAATATTTGCAAAAAAATAGCGTTCAGCACCGCGTTCGGCTCAAAGACTGGTTTTGTGCGGGCCTGCGATGCAGAATTACAGTGGCAACGACTATCTTCATATCATCATCATGTCTTTGTAGACTGCTTGAAATTCATGTATTTTACACGCGAAGTGCCTGGGGTTCCACTATTGCCACATATTTGTTAAGTTGGTTTGATATAAGTAGCCACGGATGATGCGGCTCATAAATCCGTGACCACTCTTGACCCTTTCCTTCACGTTCATTCTCTGCATCATGTCTGCTGCACCGCAGACAGAAAAGAAAGGGCACATCTGCCCTCCCTCAAATGCTAAACACCCTTCCGATAGATGGGAGTCACTATTTGTGTACTCTTTCATATGCAAGTTCACGAATCTGAGGTCGAAAGTGGAGGGATTGGAAACACCGATGGAGTGAGCACACACCCGCACTACATGCACCTCACTTGTGTCAACTAAACACACGATTTCCCCCGATGACAGCTTTGAAAATGCCCTCTTGACGCATGGTCCAGATCCCATACTCCAAAAGATTTTACAGCAATTTATACTGAATCTGCGACCGCAGACGCGTAATTTGAGGTGAGCACCGTTTGCCACAGCTCGTTCACACAAGGGGAATGTTTGACTGTCATTGTGCTTTTGTTAGTCTTGATCAGATCTCTGCCACTTTGAATGCTGTCCTTGCAGATGCATTCAAGGCATCGGAGCGAACTGTTTTCTGGGACGACGAACTCAGGGCGAATGTGAACCCTTTTGCCGATTTAGAAGGCGGGTTTTTCGCAGCCGATTGGGATCTCAAAGTTTGTCATTGTCTTGCCATGCTGTACGAATTACCCCTGAGCGCGCGTCACGTTACATTCCATACAGCTCCAAGTTCTTCGCCAGCTCGTGGAATTACAGCTCACGCATTCCATTGACATAAAAAGCACTGTTGATCGCGCGTGGGGCGTGATGCAGAACAAGCACAAGAAGAGAGACCCTGAAACTGCCCCTCCTGAATCCAATGATTCCAAGAGCCAGCAGAATCTGCAACTTGTTCCGTTAGGCCAGGATGCACAACGCAAGCGGTATTGGGTCGCAGATGGTTCGTGTGTCTTTCATTTCAAGCTCCTCGCCCTCTTTCCTATTTGCGTGTATTTGGTGCGAGGCCGCATTTTTTTGGTCCCCATGTTATCCGGCGTTAGCCGTCTGTAAGGATTTCCGGCTGACTCCCGTTTCTAATCTATCTTAGATTCCCCGCGGATATACGTGTCAACTAACCCCTGGAAAATCACTGCGACGTTTCAGGCGGTCTCTTCAACGCGTGAAGAGTACCTCGCTGTGATTGAGAAGCTGAAAGCGTCTTCCCCGCAAGGTGATCGTAAAAACAAGCTAGAACAAGCCCATACTGCACTCGTCAAGGCACTCGAAAGCCGGATAGACATTGTTGACGCGGACTTAGCGGTGAGTGTTCGTTTGTCCTGATCAGCAGTAAATGATAGATAGACCCTACTTTCACTTGAAACACTACTTGAACCGTTTACTCACCAATTGTCCAGCGCGTACAAAGGGCCCGCAAGAAGATCGAGCAACGTCATATACTCATGGCGCAGGCTGAAATTCGACAGACTCGCACGCGACGACAAACTCGTCGACCCGACTACGTGTACCATGATGCCGAGAGCGGGGAGGCAAGCGGTTGGCATCAAGTTTAATTTCGATTGCTAACTTATTTTTATGATCAGGATGACGCAGATGAATATCAATTTGAGGAAGACAATGACTATGATGACGAGCCGTTTGCGGAAGATAACTTTGGTAGTTCCCGATCACACGGCCGTCGACAGCCGGGGGCTACTGCGCAGCGGAGATCCACTCGCGCCACAAAAACCAAGCGACCCTCCCCTGATTTGTCTGCTTTTGAATGGAAAGGCGAAAGGAGGTCGGCTCGTCTCGGCCCTTCTGAAGAAACACCTGTGGAACGTCCATCAAAACGTGCTCGAACGGAAGAAAGCACGATGAGTTCTACGTCTGCGGGCTGGCCTCCAGTCTTGCCAGCCGAGAATTTAAACGGCGTCTCAAAAGCAAAAGCGAATGGCGCAGCAGCTGTCAAACCAACTGAGATTGCAGTTGAGCAGCTTGGAGGGAAAAAGAAGAGCAAGTTTTGGTTCTACGCTGTGGAACCGATCTCTGCGCCTTCTGACGTCCTACCACCTGGTGGCAGTGGTTCAACCTCCCTGAACGGTCATGAACACAACGGAGATACCGGCCGCTCCGGCACCAGTAGTAAAACTTCGCTCCCGACACATGGCAAAGGAGATGCGATGGAAACCGACGGCCAGAGAGAAGTTAGCTTGTCACCGGTTCCCCTGGAAGGATTGCGGGGTGCATAATTTTCTATCTCGTCGCTTCATTCGACTCATGGCATTTTATTCTTTTTCACCATTTTACTCGCACTCCATAATATTCCACATACCAGCAAAGCCTCATCCATTGATCAGCCTAGTCTAATCATTCATCTTATTACACCCTCTGACCTATGTAGGTCTTGCAGTGATGGTATAGCAGTGGTCCACACTTTTGATCCTCCACGTTTGTACTATATATCTATTCACGCTTTCCAAAAAAACGCGGCAAGCTTATCACTTCATTTTGTACCTCCATGTGCAATTTATTAGCAATCACAATATTGATGTTTTTACAAGTGTAACCAACCGTCCGACTGATGCTTGGTTTTTTTTTCCGAGGCCGATGTGTCCTTGTTAATTTGGTGGATTGCTTTTAGGTAATATTTATCATGCGGGTGCAATTATCGGACTAAGCCTGGCTAAATTATAGTCACGGTGAAAGTCAGGCCTTGGTGGACTTTGCTCCGAGACCACGTCTAGCGCTGTCAAATGATTGCACGTATCGCAGAGAATGCTTCCAAGAAGATATGGCGATCTGTACCAAAGTTTCATGGCGATCTCCGTGCTCACGAACTTGGTCTGGTTCGCCGAACAGCATCAACTCTGGTGAGACCTCCGTCCTCGGACGATGCAGAACTGGTCTCTCTCTTCGACCAACCGCAAACAGGGCAGAAAGCCTCACCGTTATTTGTCACAGGCATTTTTCAGCATCCTCAACTGACAACGCCAGCTGCGTTCAGTGCTCTCGCTGACTCGACCCTCGTACGCGCGCAACTCCTAACAGAACGAATATTGCGGGCTAGGGAATCTCGATCCGAGCTCTTCAAAGTGATCAAGAATCTGGACAGACTCAGCGATCTCCTGTGTGGTGTTATCGACCTAGCAGAGCTCCTGCGGAATGCACATCCTGATGCTCGGTGGGTGGATTGCGCTACGGAGAGCTACGAGAAATTATGCGAGTTCATGAATGTACTGAATACTCATGTCGGGTTATATGAAGTGAGTGATCCACTTTTCTGTATCTTCAAGATGTCACCTCCTTTGGCAGGTACTGCACACTGTACTACACGACCCAGAAATTGTCAAGTCCCTCAGTCAAGAAGCACTTCAGACAGCACTGATATTCTGGCATGATTTCGAAAAGTCTGCTATCAAACTTCCCCCAGAACAAAGGGAGAGATTTGTGTCCCTTTCGTCCGAGATTCTGTCTGTAGGTCACGCGTTTGTCACGGAAGCTTCTGCCCCGCGGCCGCCGGTGAAGATCAAGCCTTCTGAGCTCGAAGGTTTGAAGGACCGAGGAATGGGCGCTCGTCTTCAAAGACAAGCATTTTTCACGCAGAAGAACTTGCTGGTCTATCCGGGCTCTCATCAAGCTTATATGATCTTGCGCGAGGCACCTGATGAAGAACCACGAAGAAAGGTGTACATGGCAGGTCACATGAGCAGTGCAGAACAAATTGACCGCCTTGAGCGGTTGCTGAATGCGCGTGCACAGCTGAGCCGCCTAGTAGGTTGGGACAGTTATGCTGGTATGACGCTCAGCGACAAGATGGCGAAAACTCCGGGTAAGCGGTTACGTGTGGTAGCATGTCGGCCAGTCCTGATGTTCAAGTCACGTAGAAAATGTCAATCATTTTTTGGGTACCTTCTTGGATCGGACTACACTCGATGCTCGCAAAGCATTGCATACATTGCGTTTACGGAAGCAAGCGCATCTTAAATCGACAGACCTCCCTATTATCCAGGCGTGGGATAGGGATTATTATTGCCCGCCCGAACCGCCAGCACCACCGGTTCCCCTCCCTCCTCTTTCACTTGGACGTGTATTTATGGGCCTTTCAAGACTATTTAAACACCTCTATGGAATAACGTTACGACCCATTGATGTCGCATCTAGCGAAGTCTGGCACTCTGACGTACACAAACTAGAAGTGGTCGACGAAGACAGAGGCGTCGTTGGTTGGATATATGCTGATCTCTTCGCACGTAGGGGGAAGTCGCGCGGAGCGGCACATTACACTGTTAGATGCTCCAGACGAACGGACGATGACGATGAAGCTGGCGACCTACGAATACCCGGAACAGATGAATTCGTTGGTCCCTCTATCGAATTCGAAGCAACTAAGCGCCACAAACTACGCGGCGAGCATGGTGAGTTCCAGCTGCCACTGGTAGTCCTGCTTTGCGATTTTGTACCGCCATCTGTTGCTCGAGGTCCTACTATTCTCGAATGGTATGAGGTTCAGACCTTGTTCCATGAAATGGGACACGCCATGCATTGTGAGGGTTCCTGGATCTCGCTGTGATCACGACTACTGACAAGATACCAAATTCCAAGCCATGATCGGTCGGACAGAGTACCATAATGTTGCAGGGACGCGCTGTGCGACTGACTTTGTCGAACTACCTTCCATCCTCATGGAACACTTCCTCAACTCTCCCAAAGTACTCTCCCTCTTCGACACCGATAGCTCTTCAATCATCAACCAAACCGGAAATCACCACAAAGATCCTTGCCGGTACATCGATACCCACAATCACATTTTACTTTCTCTGCTTGACCAGGTATACCACTCTCCCACCGTCCTTGAGCCAGGCTTCAACTCGACGACCGCTCTCGCAAACTTGTACAATACGCGCGGTCTGATCCCACATGCACCTGGGACGTCATTCCAGACACAGTTTGGGCACCTCTTTGGGTACGGTGCAACGTATTATTCGTATCACTTCGATCGTGCTATTGCATCCCACGTGTGGCGGAAGATCTTTTCTGCTGACCCCCTCAACCGCGAGCTGGGAGACAAGTACAAGCAGGAGGTGCTGAAGTACGGTGGTGGGAGGGACCCTTGGTTGATGCTTAGTGCGTTGCTTGATGCTCCTGAGCTAGAAGTCGGCGACGCGGGGGCGATGCGAGAAGTTGGTAGATGGAGGATAGAAGATGGAGTCGTTCCGGAAAGACATTAGGATCTATACTACATGAAATTATCCAATGCCACATTTGTTCTCAGACTAGATCCCAGAGCACAATTATTGTAGGAACTACAACAGATTTCTTTTAATTGATTCCGGTACAAACAGAGAGATTGTAAAGCGAAGGAAAATATGTAACAAGTGGACAACAAGGTAAATACGGGATGAGTGTCATACATGATGTAGGGTATATTATGCAATGTGCAATGTGCACGATGATGAGCAGAGATATGATATTAATAATATTACTTATATCTTGATGGGCCACATTACATATACGGACAGTCTGAACGAAGAATGTGTCGATGATCATCTAACTCGGAAATCAGAGAATAAAACAGCCAACAAAGAACAAGAACACTTACACAGACACTGCCAGATCCTGCTCGAGTAGCCGTGTTTGTTCTCTTAGAAGCTGGAGTTGCTCCAGCTTCGCCAAGCGAGCACCATCCTCAGGTGAGGGAAGCTGATATTGTGGAGGGGGGTATAACAATGGGGGGAGCTGGAGCGCAGAGAGATCAATCTCTGGTAATAACTGTGAGAAGTCATCGCAAGACGTTGGCAGCGAGAATTGATCAGTGTTGGACAGGAAGGGCTGTTCAGAGTTCAAGAGATCTGTCCAGCTGAAGGGGTCTGAAGGAACAAGGTCAATGAGGTCTACTCGCGACCGGAAGATGGTGTCGATTGTTGTGGAAGTATCGACTGCCTCGCCAGGATAATTGGGAGCGATTGTAGATATCGCGTTGAAGAAATTGGAATTGTCGAGATCACCTAGATCAAGTGCAGGAACAGGATTGTGGAAAGGAACTTCCAAATTGGCCAATTTTGCCTTGAACGAGGTAACTGTAACACAATAAGTGGCGATCTTAGAACATGATAGAGTAAACGTACGGTCTACCAGAGCGGGCTGGATGTACTTTTGTTGGCAGGGTTGTTCGATGGGATTTATTTGGGTGTCAGGGAATGTGTACCCGTCGAATACTTCAATGTCAACGGGGGCAAACTGATCGAAACCGATATTTTCAACTGGACCAGGAATCTCGAAGAAATTTGTCTGGAACCAGTCATCGATAATTGACTCGAGAGGAACGGATGCTCTCGGAAGAGGATCAGACACGGCATGGATACGGGGTCCAACATGGAGACCTCTCGGATGCTTGGGCACAGCGTGAGCATCAGCGTCTGATAGCCTTCGCTTTCGTGAATACCCTGAAGATGGCTGAGGTGCAATAATTTGAACCTCATCACTGCCATCCAGCCCATCGCGACTTGATGGGGGTGATGGCAGGGCGGAAGTATCCGCAAAGGGAGTCGGGATCTTAGCACTAGACCTGAGAAATAATGATTAGTAGAAGGTGGCCCAATGCATGATGATGACTTACCGAAGGCGTTTCATCGGACGATCTGTACATGAAGATTGTCTATGATCAATTGATTCAGACGACACAGAGGCACGCCGCTTCCGGCCAGCGAGAACGAGTGGAATGAAGTCGTCTTCGTCTTCACTCTCGGCTGTCCATGATTCCTCGAGAGTGGGAACGGGAGACGGAGTGCGAGAATTACTGGGAGATGGATATGAAGTAAGAGCTAAATGCATCTTCTGGGCCTGCCTTTCAAGCGCTCTTTGGATTTTCCGCATTTCTTTCTCTTCCTTGCGTTGTTTCTTTTCCTCTTGTGCATGCTCCTTCTTCTCCCGCTCCAATCGCACCCTGTCCTCTTCCGTCATATCCTTTATCACTGCGTCAAGGTCACCCGCGAGCGCGCTTTTGGTGAAAGTAGAGGCATAAAGATCCTGTGTAGCAGCCTTCATCTGCTGGAAGTCATGGAAGATAGCAGGTGTAAGAACACGAGAAGGGTCTTCTTTTACCAGGGCACGAGAAGCAGCGTCAACAGTGTCAGCACGGCAGTTGTTGAAGTGCCTGCGGCAAATCGTGGTCCAGCCGATGCGACGGCGAGCACTGATAAACCAGGCAGCAACGGAGTTCATGGAACATCCTGAGCTGCTGGCAATATTTGCTTTCGTATCAGAAGTAGGGTAAGGGTTGTGGACATTGGCGAGCAGCCATTTGTATGCTGGTTCGATGAACGGGGGTAGGGAAGATTCTAGTGATTGCGCATTTTGTGCTGTGAGGATGGATGGAGGTGAAATAGTGACGCGAGTGAGGCCGTCTAGAATGCTCCCCACATCATCAAGATTTTGCTTCCGTAATTCTTCTTCTGTTTTGTAGAAGTCAAAAAAGCAGCTCGTTATAACAGCAATCCTTGAAGCCACCACGTGTGCGACTGATATAGTGTCGTCGGATAGTTCTCCTGCAGATACACAACGGGAATAATCTGCGTGCAACGAATTCCAATATGAGTCGAACGACATCAAGGAAACATCGCCGCGCGAGATTGAGTCAATTAGAGCTTCCTCTGCTTGCTGGAAGCGCTGTCGTATGTCTTTCTCCATCCCGCAGAGTTTGAGTGAAGAGATGAGGTAGGTTGCGGAAGACCGAAAACCAGCCTGTACTTTAGATATGTATGTATTTGTTTGACGGACAATGCGGGACTTCAATTTGACAATCGCATTATTACCAAAATAACAAAAAATAGCGATAAACGATCATTCCATTGTCCCCAAGATATACTTCAACCTGGTCGAGACGGCTCTAAATAACATTTCCGATCGATGGCCGGAATGTCCTCTCTTGAATTGACTTTAAAGCAGATCATACAGCGTGGCCAAGAAACTCAACGCCTGTGCAATGCTCATTCCTCTGCATCGACATCACCGTGCTCGCGCTCTCAATCTCTACTACAGCCTATCGCTAATATTTCCCTTCCCGACCCGCCACCAATACAACCTGCTCTCCTAGCTGCTGGTGCCCTTCCAGAAATTTCACTGGCAATGGAACAAGCATATCAGAAGCGGGCTGCTGACTTACAAGCTTTCTATCGCTCGACTTTGACACTCATGTGCTCAAATCAGGCACAGTATCCGTCTAAGCTTCGCTACGTCCCCGAACAAAAATTCCTGCACACATTCAGCGAGTTGTATCTCAAACAGCTTGTGAATTGGAGAGAACAAGCTGTTGCTTCATTTCTTAAACATTCATCAACGGGCCACAATGTACAAGCTTCAAGTGGTACAGTAAAGTTCAATCATGTACGTCTAATGTTCTGCCTTCGCCCGTGCAGTCATGTGTAATGTTTGTCCACCTCGCAATAGGAATATGTTCCATTGCTTGAATATTTTTTCGCAGAAAACCCGTTCCCAACTCATGCTGACAAGGCTTTTCTTGCGAAGAAATCAGCAATGACGTATCGTCAAATTCATGTCTGGGTACGCGTGTTTATCGGTAAATACTGGGTCTTGATATTGATAATTCCAAGTTTCAAAACAGGCGCAACAGAATGAAGAAAGAAGGTCAAGTGTTAAGAAAGAAAGCAGTCGCCGAGGGTGCCACTCTTCCGTTGGATAACCTCTACCAGCGTATGGAGAAATTTATTGTACCAGAAGAAAGGAAGGCGTCCGCGTCGCCTCCCAGTCCTCCGCATTCCCCTACCAAGCAAGGGGATGAGATGGTAAGTGTAGTATCCCCCTTGATCTTCGTTTTACTCACAAGGTTTTATATAGATGTCTGTCGCAAACAACCGATGCAACCCACTCGAACCTCCGGCACCTTTACACGTATCGTTGTATCCCCATTCATGCTCTTACGATCCTTTCCCATCGAAAAATGGTGTGACGAATTTCGGTGCGCCAACATGGCTCCGGCGCCCAATGATTACAGCTGTTCAACGTCCTACATTGGACGTTGATGAGCTCACGGATCGCTTCTCGAGGATGAACATACTGGATGATTCTGGTTCGCGTTCGCGTGGCAATGTCGATTCATTTGCAGCTGTGGCTGCCATTACGGTTATACCCTTTCCTGCACCTCTGCCTGCCCTCATTCGGGGGGCAGCTACGCGTATTGTACCCATCCGTGTTTCCCCACTTTCCATTCCTGCAACCGCGTCTCGTCGTCATGTCTTCAACACTCCCAGTCCTCAATCAAGACCTATTACATTGGTGCCGACCTCTGATACTCCAACAGGGCAGAAGGCCCGCCGCCGAAAAATGGCACCATTGCCAAAACGCATCCCTCATGGGAACCCGGTTTCTCACCGGGGTATCACGCCAGCTGTTTCAGAGGCATCTGTTGCCTCACCTTCGCCGTCATCCACCTCATGTTCGTCTTCATTCGGGTCTGAGATTTCCTCGCAGAGCCGCCTATTCTCAAGCGCGAGCTCCACGTCGAGCAGTTCCTCTGGCGTCACGACGCCGCCTCCATTCCCCTCACCTTCAACGCATCTTGCGTCTCCTCCAACGTTATTATACAATTTTTCTTCAAATATGACTGATCTATTCGGCGATGCCTTGGAAAGCGTTCCCTCACCGGTGGAGGGACTTCAGCTTGACTTTAATTCAAGCATAATCGGGAATGAGCACATCCTGAAGTCGCCAGCGTTCGACTTCTCCTTCGGTGCGGCCCCAGCAGCGAATTTTTTTCGCGCACTGTCATGAGCTACTCTACGGTGGCAGTCCACGGATTCGTTTTAGCATGCTCCAGATAGAGCTTGCTTTCTACCTTTGGCACGCCAGGCCTCACTGCTGCGGAACATCCAGTGGTGACGAAGGGCTACGGCAGCGCCCTATTGCATCCTTTTATCTAATACCCTGAAGCGGACCCTATGCACTATGAAAATCCTATGTCTATGACAACGTATCCTGACTTGCGCTGTTATTGCTGTCTAATCACTGTTTTTGTGTCTTGTTAAGTAGTCATCTCTTTCGTGCGATATCCTTGCTTTGATGTTATCTAGTCATCGTTGTATTGATCTGTACTTGCTGTCTGTCTGCTTCGAGCAATTGGATCTGAATACAAGATGTATCATTGCCACTGAGCGGAACTCGGTCACAGCTCTCGAGTGTCAGTGACTCGGAAACTAATAATTGTTCTTTGAAATTGGGTATTAGTCCAAGAATTTACAAAATTTCGCAGATGAGTACTAAATTTTACAAAAGCCACGCATAGGCACCGCGCCCAAGATACAAAACTTATTGAAGTCTTCTTTCCCCTCGATGCATTTACATGAACTTGCTTGCCTAGAGAACAGGGTCAAACGCCATGAAAGATTAAATTAGGAATTAATGCACCATGCCCATGATTCCGCTCAAGCCTCCACTGTTGCCTCCGCCGATGAAGGAGCTCATCTCCTTCTTCATCATAAGCTGCATAACATAAGTAGCAGCGCTGTTCATGGCGCTTTGTTTGGCCTCGCTAGATCCGCCACCAGACTGGTCGAAGAGCGAGGAAGCGTGTTGCATGGCCATCCCAACAAGTTTGCTCTGCATATCACCTCCACCACTGCTTCCGTGACTTCCGCTGCCACCGCCGCTCATCATGTCTGTGAACACCTGCAAAATTATGAGTATTTGTGAACTTGATCTTGATCGTACTTACTTTGAAGGCTGCAGCTCCACCCATTGCATCGGGTGCCATGCCTTGTGGGCCCTGTCCCTCAGAGCTGAATGCCTGTTGGTGAGCATTCCTAAGGTTTTGGACGCCATCCTCGTCGATTTCACCTTGGTGCTGGACAGTCTGATTCGCAATGATGAGGGAGGTCTAAACACGTTCGATGTGGAACAACGAACCCTGTGCGCATGAGACAGTGCTTGGTCTACGAACCCGTGGTTTCCAGAGTCAACATGCTGGTTCACATCCTCGGAGTTGACTATCTGCTCGTGAGCGCTACGGGAGTGATCACCAAGTAAATGACATACAGGATGGTCTGTAAGACTGGGGAGGCCGGTTGTCGGGAGAGTTGAATTCCTGGCCTCCGGTCTTGTGTACTTGGGCTATCACTGCGTTTGAATATTCCTGCGACACGATCGGTGGATGTCTACTTACACCGGTTCTGAGACTCAGAGTACGTCTCGTAACCTTGCTTCGCGAGATTAATGAAGGTATCCTATGTACAGATCTGATCAATCTATGAGTAGTTTTGTACTGCGCAAAGGAACTTACCATGATGATGGGAGATTGATTGTGGGTAGATACTTGAAGCAGATACCCTAGACCTATTATCTGAGACTCAAGAGACACTGCATGTCAGTTCATCGTTATCGCCCCGGCTTTGACTGCGATCGCAGTTAGCCGGTTCTAATCTAATCTCAGCCATTTCGGTTCTTTCGTTCGCCGGTACTAATTGCCCTCAGGTGGACTGCAGTCTGTTATCGATCTAGCATGTGTACACCCTCACGTCATTTGCCATGAAAAGACCTCACTCTGCTCAACGACATCCTCGTGGTTAAAACTTAATTGGACGGTGCGTTTAGTTTCGACTCATCGTGGTGACCCCGTAATTCCAACATGGCAGTTGAAATCCATCTTACTTGTTCGTCAGGGTTTGCTCCACCTGCCCTTAAAGTTTGAGTTTGAGGATCTTTTCCCGAACTCGTGTAGGAACATCAGAAATTCCACTTTCCCCTAAAAGGTCAAACTGCGATGATCGATAAGAATTATGCCGATAGGCTTCTGATTATGGACTATATATTGCTACGAGGACAGCATCTGACCAGACTCCAACTTCATCGATATTCATCACCATACCCTGAATCACTGGAATCGAAGACGGCCTTCGCAGGTCCAAATGTTGACCGGCCTGTCGCTTTGCTTTGACTTGTGTTTTGTCTTTTTTTTTCTTTTGTAACGTGATAAAGGAAAAGAAAAGACATAACCGTGACTGCCGATCAAGCATGGGCAAACCCAAGTGGACTGACAAACGAACGAAGAGGTTCAAATTTCGGCCTTCGCAGGTGCACCTATCGCTTTAATGATTTGGCTCGTGTTTTGTCTTTTTTTTTTTTAACTTAGTATGAGTAAAGAAAAAAGAAAGACATAACTGTGACTGCCGATCAAGCATGGTGGCTGACAAGCGAACGAAGATTCAAGAAGAGGTTCAAATTTTGATTATAATGCGCTTATTTCAAAACAAGTTGTTCGTTCGGCTTTGGACGTTTACTACTAAATATTACAATAAGCGATGTCTGTCTTTTCCTCCTCTTCTCTTACAAATAGCGTTCGAATGCCTCGTCGACATCGTACTCTTGAAAGTGCCATGAATTGTTGTCCGTATGCGAACGGATCTGTGTGCGGCGGGTCAAGCACGGCTCGCTGGAGCATATTCGTAGACGAATTCAATAAGATCGTATCAGGCGCCCTACCTGGAGATCACGGTAAGCATGAATGCAAACTATGGACGAAGAACAGATACTGAGAAACGAGACAGGATCGGATACTTTCAGTAAGCTCCTCCAGACTACTTTGCAATGTCAACTCATCCAAACACGCCTCCCATCGATTGGATCCCAGAATAAATGATGTATGCGCAATACAACGAAGCATGTCTGTCCAAAACAGAATGCGCGAGTCCACATCACCACTCTTCATCGAAGATTCACTGAGGTTTGAATTTTTCATACCGGAGAGATTGCTTGCCTCGCATCACCTTCTCCTTTATCCAGCGTGTTCTAGCTGGATTGTGGATCGAAACAACTTCTGCAGTCTGCTTACGCGACGTCATTTTCAGGTGGTGCGTTTTTACCGCCAAAAATGAAGACAGAGATAGGAAGATGTCTTCTGGATCAAACACTGGTAAAACTATGGACGATAAACAATATTACGTCTATGGCTACACAATTCTTCAGTGTTATAACATTCTACGCAACATTTGACTCAGGCTCCAGCTGTCTCTCATCTGCACCAGCAGAGGTTGTTGTAGATGCGTATGACGTGCCCGTGACACTTCTGGCACTCAAGGGCGCTTCGGTAGCCAGGTGCGCGGTAGATGGCGGGGTAACCGCATCAGAAGGCGAGGTACCAGAGTGCATCCCGAGGTAACTTTCCGCTGTCTGGCATGCTTTCTCGACATGTGGTTGCAAAGTGGACCGTGCAATGTCAATGTGCGGTTGAGCAGCGGCTTGTGCGGATGCAAAGTACTGCTGAGCGGTTCCAGCAGCAGACGATGCTGATGTCTGCAATGGTGATATGCCGTCTCCCCCTGTCTTGTTCGAAGTGGCTTGCGGGTCTGTGCTACTGTGAAGATAGACCTGCGAAACGTATAGGCATTCAAGTTCAGGGGCAATGTGAACCGTTATCTCACCTGAGCAGAAGTGGCAACACTCTCCGCGAATGTCTTTGCCTGGTCTAAATAACTTGCGTTGGTATTCTTGCCCATGTGGAGATCTCTCTGCCCTTCGGAGGCTGCGGCGTTTGTCTTCTGAGCCACTTCGCTTTTGAAGACATCATATGCAGTACTAGTATCTTTCTCTCCTGTTAGTTCAGGCCCCACTCCCTACAATTTGCAATGTGTAAGTAAAGTTTCGCCGGGATGAATGAACGTAGCTTACTCGTGCAGCCTGAGCTGTTTTGGTTGCTGCTCGTTGAACGTGCTCTGCGTTCTCCTCCACTTCATGTGCAACACGGCCGTTTGGTGCTTCAGCCTGCGCGTGAGCGGCTGTTGTCTCATGCCGAGCTTTCCTAGGGACCAAAGGTCAATATCACGGGGACTCTACGTCAAAAGATTGCTCACTCAGTACCCCGAACCTCCTCGACATTGGAATCTTTGTTGACTGCGTTCGACATGGTTGTTCTGAGCAATAAGTTGATAGACCGTCGCTGGTCTTATACACCTGCGCCTCCATGACGTCATATAGCTAGCCAGAGGAGCATATGAATATGAACATGACTATGATGACGTCGGCTCCCTGATGTGTACCTAATTTCCCCATTCCCGAACTCCACCCCGTACTCCGAACACCAACATGTGGATCGCACATCTCGCGCCGAGACTCGCGGCGAAACCTTTTGCTCCAGGAATACCCCAAGTTGTGGCTGCTCGCATTTGTAGGGGCACTTCCAGATTCCTTTTGAGCTTGCTTGGTGGAGAGTTTCGTTGTTGACGCGTGCCTTATGCTACAGATTACCCATTCAGCCACTCTTTGTTTGGAATGGTTCCTTGGTGCGTTCTGATCGCCGCATCACCGTATTCATAACAGTGCTGTACGTCCTTGTGGCCAAGCGCAAGGTATCGGTAAAGGACGGAGCGGTACTGTTGGCAGTGACTCTCAGTCACTTCCTCCTCAACTTGAAATTCCGTCACATAAGCTGTTCAACCTTGGAAGACTTCGGAAGCTAGTTAGATGCATGAGTGATCAGATATCAAGATCACTCCACGAACCTCGGATCCGGAATGTTCGACCATCCAGTTGCACTGTTTTTATGCACTTTTCTTGGGAGGTTTATGGGTGTATACAACTTTCGCTCCCATTGCCACTCGGGTCGGTTACAAGAGGCATCCGGCGCGACTGTGGGGCGTTGCTTTGATCTTGCTTGTCCAGCAAGCTCATTTCTGTTTCGGAGTGTACGTGTCTAGCGAATCGGAATATAGCATTAGCATAATGTTTTGCAGGGCGTCTACTATGGAGACTAGATGGTTACACGCACCCACGTGTCTATCAGAAATCCTGTTCGACATTTTGCTTATCGGGAAGCTAGAGGCATAGGGTTTGGAGGTGGGCATCACAGAACAACCAATCACACGCAAAGGTTATCGCTACCGGGCTTGTGTAACTCTTTGACATTTTGCAGCTCTTAATGGAATTCGAGCTCTCGTCGCACTTTGGGCTGCGGGTGCTGAATATGAACACAACGTGGCAAGAATAACCATAACATTGAAGAATGAAAGAAAATGAAAGTTCGTCGCGAGAATGGTTGCGGGTATATACATGCAGATGCACTTCACATAATCGTACAGGAGGAAAGAAAAAGAGAGAGATTCTGTCTGCAATCAATAGAACATGGAAAGAGAAGCTCGTAACAGATACGTAATACTTAGAACTCGTTAAATACGACGTGTGGGATCCTCTCGTGAGCTGATCTTCAAGAACCGAGCAAGTACCTCTTCTGAGCCACGTTTGAAGAGTTCTACTCCTCGAGCAGGATCCCAGACACGAGATGCTCGAGAGGCAGACCGCCCTTTGGCTGGTGATACAGGACCTAGAGACGATGAAGACGGGGATTCGTTGGAAGACAGTCGAGAAGGGGATGACAGTGGACTCGGAGTCGTACTCCTTTCTGCCCTTGGCATCATTTCGCCAGGCGTCTGCGGAGGTAAAAGGGTCTCCCGAGAACCCATCATAGCGGAATAAACGGAAGATCGCGGCGTTGACACCTGCGAAACAGCAGGGGACATCAAGCCGGTTTGTTCAGCACCCGCAGCAACATTCGTCACGGGTGGTAACACCTTGGGGCTTGATGAAGGTTGCCAATGCTTCTTCATAGATCCGCTACGCGTGCGCACTTTCAACGGCCGCTTTACAGCGACATCCTCTTCCGAAGAAACCTGCACACTCTGAGCGCGCATTTCCTTCGTGTGCGTCTGCACTCCAAATGATCGGTATGTCTTTCTCGCGGTTGCGATGCTAGAACTGCAAGATCGTACCTCTGTCACTGTTCCTCTGCCTTCGTCCTCATCGGAGTCCATCTCATCCTCTACATCACCATCGTGACTGCTAGCTTCTGACTTCTCCTCCCAGGGTCTCTTTGGGTTTTCGAATGCGGTTGCTAAGGGAGTGGGTCCTGGAGGACGTGCAAGCTTCGAAGTAAACTTTTGGATGCCAGGAACGGCATCCCATATGTTTCCAGATGTCAATGATGGGAAACCTGCCAATGGCGAAGGCATTGGCTGATGCGCTCCAAACTCCCTGCTCAACTTGCGCTCAGGAGTAGATGGAAGCGCGGGACGAGGCAGGGGCTGAAAGAACATCGACCCTTGTGGGCGGGGTTCGCCCTCTGGGAATACACGTGTAGGAGTAACACGAGGGCGCTCCTCCCAAGGGAAGATACGCTTGACCTTGGTGCGGTCAGGGGTGGGCGGCGTACTGCCACCCTCAGTAGTAAACCCAGTGACATTGCGATAGTGCCCCAGCTGAAGTAGCATCTGAGGAATCTCAGGTACAGGTGGTGGGCTGAAGAGTGTTTGGGGCGATGGGTCTCCCTGAACTGGGCTAACTTCCGTACTCGTTGCATCTGTCTCAGACGATATGCTCGGTGACAACCTTGATGATGATCCAGGATCTTTGTTTCTACAAGGAGAATCATCCCAGACATTCGGGAAATAGGTGTCTCTTGGGAGTGCGGAGGGAGTAGATATGGTTTTTGGTGGCGCTTCGATCGCAGCATTCCATGAGAGAAGGGGTGGGGAAGTAGGGCGCAATCGCTCGATCCTTCGTTCTTGCAACGAAAGGGGCGACTTTGGTTGATTTAAGCGCACAACTGGCTTGGAGGTCAAGGGGACAAAGTGGAGAGGTGTCGGAGGGAGAGATAATAGGCGTGATTGTGGCGCAGGAGGCACCTCATGGACATTCGGAGTTGGCAACGTAGCCCATCTTACAGGTGAACCCAATGATGGTGAACCTCTCTGTTGAACAGGTGTTGTGGGTTCGGCGACTGCCTCGCTGAGATTTGAATCAGGAGGCTCAGGGGCAGTTTGGTGAAGATCATGATCCTCAGGTTTCATCTGCTTTGCGGGGCGTGGTCTCATAAGATCCAAACGCCCCTCAAGGGGCATGCTCCTGTACTCGCCCTCTCCTTTCGATCGATCACCAGACCGGAAGCCTATTGCGCTCATGCCCTGAAGGGCCAAACGGCGTAAGACGTCAAGACCAAGTGGACTGCCACCTGGTGCTCCCGCAGACTCTACCGCCGCACGGGAATTCTCGTCGTCTTCCCATGCAGAAACATATTTGCTGACAGGAACCCCGAGGTCCGGTGAGATGGGTTTTGATCGATAGTGCCTGTCATAAACACTGTACCACCGATCGACGAGCGAACCATAGTCGTAGGCTTGTTGAGGTTGCTTTGCTGGCTCTGACACTGTAGACTGGTGTTCCATCTCAGATGATGGTCCTTGGGTGAAGGATCCTGGGGCGCGATAAGGAATGGAGTGCCAGGGCTTATTAGGTCCGATGAAATGGACCGCTGATATCTGGGAACCGAACCGCTCATACGCAGGAGCATACCTGATTCGTAATAAGTATGTCACTAACCATGCGAACGAAAGAAGATGTGACATTACTGACGTATAAGCAGCAGTAGGAGTCGTGTTGTATGTGAAGCTAAGCCTATTCCAGTTGCCTCCTCTCCACTCATTCAAAATACCTTGATCGCCACCGTCCCAACTTCCATTTGTTTTCAGAAGCTCTTGAAGCTCCATGAATTTATCTTCACTAGGAGAGAGTACCATCACACCCGAGTTGAATATATCGGGCCATCCTACGTCAGGTACCGCAGAGAACTCGTGGTCAAGATGAAATAAGTGGGACAGGGGGCGCAATGGGAGAACATCCGCATCAAGGAATATTACCTTGGAATACTGCGTGAGGCGGAATACGTGTAGTTTAGTCAAGACCGTATCAAGGTCTGGGCGTCCTGCAATTAAATGAACATGATATTAGCCTAGCTATTCCCACTGTGTGCAGAAAAGCTGGGTGGCTGATGGAGAAGCTTGGACACGATGCATTCATACCCCACATCTGGGGCACAAAGTGCAAAATACAGAAACTGGCCTGGGAACCGTTACAGATATTCCGACAGAGAAGCTTTTCGTGCCCTCAGCTGATGCCATTCAGACGCAACCCGGTCAACGCAGCAACGACTCACCCATTAGATTTAGTCCGGTAGGGTCGGACTGGCCTATAACCTCAACACCAATGACAATATCGTATGTCTTTCTGAGCAGCTTGATGGTAGTGATATCAAGGATTTCTGGTGTGACTATGCACACTGTGTCGTGCTTGACCTCATGAGGTTCAGTCTGGTGCACATCCTTTAAAGCACCCGAAATGGCGAGTGCACCTGGGAGATAGGAATCTGAAGTTACGAGAGTCACGAAAGCGAAATGAATGGACATGGCGGGGACAAGAAATGCCTTAAACGCGCCGTGAGGGCCACAAGGACGCGTCAGACGTATAACTTAGTGAAACCAGATGAAAGAAATAAAGATACTTATCGTCGGAGGACGGTTGCTCCAAACATGTTAACAAAATTCACATAGAAGATAAACTATTTATAAAAATAAATAACAGACGTCACATCTCCTCACTCTCTCCATCCAGCACAGGGCTCCCCAAACCCTAGACTTGGCTGAATTCTAGCCCCCCATTTGCCGATTTACAAAACTAAGAAATGAGGATTCTAAAACGAAAGTACTACATGCACGACACACTGAATAGTGACAAAAATAAGCTGCGTGAGAGTCTATTCGTCTCGATCCTTGTGTATAAGACCCTGGCGCTCCTCATCTACACCGTCCTGTTTATCGCCGGATGCTCTGTGCTCCCCACCACGCCGCTTCTTTATGGCCGTCTCACTTTCATCGTCGCTTCCTATATCCTCGTCGCCGATCTCAAACACGACATGATCCTCTGCAAGCGCTTCAGGTTCTCGTCGTGAATTGACGAGTGTGATCTCGTCATCCTCTCGGGCGACCGTACGTTGTTGAAGTGTCTCGAGGTCATAATCCTCAGCATCTTCGTCTTCTTGTGCGATTTCGTCGGACATAGCAAGGCGGCGGTTATTTTCTGATGGCCGCCAGAGGTACGCAATACTCCAGAAGGTGAAAAAGTAGAGGAGGGCGAGGTAGCCGTCGAGGAGCCACCAACGAATTTTCCATGATTTTGCTGCGTAATCTACAAATCATATATATTGAGACGGATCGAACATTGATTCATGGATAATGACACACCTTCGGCTAGCCTATCAGAGAACGACACCGAAGAGATAACAAAAAATATGGCGATAATAACCACCGTGCCAAGGAGGATATAATACAGGCGCTTGAACATCCTGAGTTTGTATCTTTGCTTCCGCACACTGAGCTGCGTCATTGTACCTAAAACAGATACTTGAGAAAGCACGCAAGGTTAAAAAGGATTGGATATACCATTCAATGAGTACAGGATCCACATCAGGAACCCACTCAGCGTGAATGCCAGTGGTATGATGAACATCAAGAGTACCAACGCTGACGTCGACTCGAGTTCCAGTTCAACTATACCCACGGCATACAGTACTGATGTCGACGGTCATTACACTTCTGATATCATGATGAAGTGAGCTTACCTCCGAAAACAAAGTGCAGTCCTGCAAGGATCTGACACTTGAGCATTGTGCGCCCCAGCGATTCGCAGACGACGCTGAGCCCGAGGGATACAACGAGGAGCATAAAGAATGAAAGGGCGTTGCGCCCCGCATCCAGAATGGCAACTGCACGGGGTGAGCGACTGAATAACTATTCCATTTATTGTCCGTACCAACAAAAAGGAAGACGACGGACGCCGCGGTCTTCCCATGTGCGTTAAGGTATCGGTAGTATACTACGCATGGTCAGCACTGAGATGAGGTAATGACAAATGTCTTACCCCAGTTTGCAACCATTTCAATGACAAGGAACGCAACCAAGCTCGAGAGATAGTACTGAGATAAATATTAGATCGCCCAAGATGTATAGAACATGACACACCTGAATGGGTAATAGTTCCGTAACATGTTTGTAGCACAGCCATGCCCACACGGAACCTGCAATTGCATATACAAAGAACATGGCGAGGTAAAACTGAGTGTTGTAATTAGAGAGACGACAGCGGACTGCGTTTTCGGCTCACGTTAACTTTGGGATAGTCGGTAGCAGGAAGTTGTCCATCAAAAGTATTGCGGAAAAGAACAACGCCGTTGTATGTAGGATGAGACGGGACATCTGTAGGGGCCTGACGGGCAGTGGGATTCAATACCGTGACAGGCAGGATAGCTGCGACAGAAATAAGCCAGGAGAGACAAGACAATATAACTTGGACTCGCCTACGCAATAATATCCATTCGTGCGGACTTGATACTGTATAGGTTGTGTATATGCAACGGTCCCGGATGGGCTCGGGTTTAGGAGGTCACTCGATTGTCGAGGACTGTGGTGAAGCGCTAGTGATCTCCATGGTGAGGTGTAATTACCAGTAGGTGGAGTAGGGTTACCCTCTGGACTTTCCCATAACCCTGATGAATCTGAGGATGCGCCGCTGGTCTGGTTAAGGGCAACACTGGCAGTCCAGAAAGTAGTTTGGTTTGCGGTGGTCCCGTCATCAGACGAGAAAATGAATTTTCCGACATTGTCATATGCACAGCGGCCATCTCTGACTGCGTCTGTTGTGCATACGTAGGTCTTCTGCTGGGGGTTCTATTGCTGAGTTCGGCGGCAAACCATGTTGTAAGGGGTTACTCACCGGTAGAGAGTCATCCGTCGTGGAGGTAGTGACACCAAGATACTTGACATCCTTCCACTCATATATCACCATTGCTACCTGTCCTTGCGAAGAACTTCCATCAAACGTGACTATGACACGTAGTGTAAGTATCTGGCGAATATATGTAGTACACGTGCTGCGCACCGTTGATGAAAGTGGACTGGCTTGCCCACATTCCCGAACATACTTGGCGAGAATAGTCTGCGTCTGAGAACTGGACCTCATATCCAGCTGCAAGGGAGCAAGCAGACAGAACACCGAGCCCGATCGCCTGCAGCCTCGAATTTTGGCGCATCCAGAAAGCGTTTGTTGTGGTTTGTTTCCCAAAGGCTTCTCGTCTTTAGCCTGAGAGTCGACATTGTCCGCGCCAGTTACTGCGCTCAGCTTCTAGTAAATAACCGGGAAGCACCGGTCTATAGCACCAGCGGCGAACTCTGAAAGTCAATAGCCGTTCACCACTGATCCCAACATGCTCGGCGACGAAGAGGACGTTTTTGATAGTGTCACTTGGGAGTCCCCTTCGGCACCCTATGACGCCGATCACACCGTCCAACCGTCTGGCCCAGGCTTCAAGCAGAGTACGGCAGGGACAGAGGATGAACGGGGTCCACACGATCCAAAGTGGGAAGGATATCTCATTGTTACTGTCAAAGATCCCGTAAAGGAGCTTGCAGAAACTAAAGACGCATACGTCTCCTACCTAGTCTCGGCAAAGGTGTGTCGTAATATAACCAAGTTCTTGTGCATAGTTTTGAAGCATTTTCAGACCAATCTTCCAATCTTCTCTACTCCTAATCCTTTCTCTCGTCGACGATTCCAGGACTTTGTATTTCTGCGAGACCACCTTGTGAAGGATTTCCCAGCATGCGTGGTACCTGCCCTTCCCGACAAGCACCGGTTAGGTATATGTTGCCCTCGTAATCTCAATATTGTCTAACCACGCATAGAGTACCTGACGGGCGATCGCTTTAGCCCAGAGTTTATGGAGCGTCGCAGACTAGAGTACGTATGTGTGGCGTGCGGACTTGTCAGCGTCTCATTTTTGACAGCCTCCACCGTTTCCTCGAACGGATATCCCGACACCCCACCCTACAACGTAGCACTCTCGTCCGTGCGTTCTTCGAGTCCACAGAATGGGTACGTCAATTTAGCACAGTCCAAACACCCCTGACACCTTCCAGCACGTTCATATGCATCAACATCTCGCACACCCTCCAGGGCCAGAACCCACACCAGGACTCATCGATAACATCTCAGACACCCTCCTCAACGCGTTCGCACGCGTACGCAAGCCTGATGAACGCTTTCTCGATATGCGCGAATCTGTCGATAAATTCGAGGATGGGCTTGTCATCTGCGAGCGCCTCTGGAACCGCGTCCGCGGTCGCACAAACGGTGAGCCCATCTTATAACAGCGTAAGGGAGTATCTGAGGCTGAACGAGGTGGCGGTCTCGCTCCCGGCGAAGATCTGACAGCGGATTATCACGATCTAGCAGTCGCCGTGCAGGGACTTGGTTTTCTGGAGTCAGGGATTACGGATCCATTGAACCACTTCTCAAACACCCTACTCGAATTTTCTGCATTACTCAGACATAAGGCATGATGTCTCGATAGTAGTCGAGCCATCTACTCACCACTTCCTTCAGACTCAAACGACCACCGACCCTTTCCTCGTCCATCTTCATTCACTGCTAACCTACTCCCATGCAAACCGCGCAGTCTTGAAACTTCGTGACCAGAAGCAACTTGATTTTGAGGAATTATCGGATTACCTCTCTGGAGTAACACAAGAACGTGATCGGCTATCTGCCGTCATTTCAGGGCACGCAGGAAGTACCGGACTGGGGCTCAGCGCATACCTAAAGGACAAAGTGGACTCACTCAGGGGCGCTGACGATGATCGGAGCCGAGTGGAGAAGATGAGAAAGTTGGATATTAAGATTAAAGAGGTGGGTGCACTTGCTGCGATGCTTACTTGTCTGTTTTTTTAACATCGCGGTTAGCTACAAGACGCTGTGACAACAGCACACGAGACGTCAGATGCGTTCAGTGATGAGACTCTGCGGGAGCAGACCATATTCCAATACACAAAGGAAGCGGAGATGAAAGAAATGCTAGGCAACCTTGCAGAAGGTGAAATTGAATTTTATCAATCGGTATGTTGTTCTTTCAACCAGTTCCAGCCCTCATGTTTCATAATTTGATCCAGGCAATGGAGGAGTGGGAGCGGATTATACCTGTCATCCAACGTATACGGGTTGACGTTTAGTGTTCAGTACTAACCTGATCTATTCATATTCCGTTTTGCTGTTATCTCGCACGTCATGCAAGGACTTTGTTCGCAATGTATTACTAGCAGTTTTAAAGTAGATTATGATCAAGTATGTCAACTGAGAAGCTAGCTTCGGCGTTTCTTTATCCTTCGATATGGCGGCCATCGTGCGCGGAATCATCTGGGTCCTTGGTGGGTTGGAGCTTTTGTTCGGATTCTTGAACTGCAAGAGAAATCTGGGGTATTGTGAATGACAAGCCCGAATCTCATCGACGTAACCTGCGTACATTGATGATACCTGTGTCCACTGCACGAAGGAGATGCAACTGGGCTTCTTCAGATGCCCCAGAGGTTGTGTGCTGACGATCTGCGGGTACCCATGGTGGGGGTTCCTTTTAAGAGCTAAACCGTCTATTATAAACATCTGACTAGGATCCTTACGTTGTCCTTGGAAGCTGAGGGCACTGTATTTTCCTTGAGTTCAAGGACTATTGCAAATGAGGCTTCATCTACCTCAGCTAAGGTGAGAAGTCTACTGTGAGAGACGAAGAGATAAGCTTACCACCAGTGGGAAGTTCGAGAAGCCCCAATTGAGACTCAATCATATTCAGTTTAATGAGAAAGGAGCGAAAATACTGGCCGAGTTGCGCGGAGGACATCGCGTCCTGCACGCTAGGCAGACGTTATTGCTTGCCCACGGAAGTGAAGGATGCAGCGCACCTCGTATCTTTGTTATAGGACTCGACCTCGATCATGTTTTGGACTGAAAAGATGAAGCGTTCAAGGGCGACTTGGTTCTTGTCCTTGATAACGACTACCACCTTGTCGACATTACCCTGTTTTTATCGAAAATTTCACTGCAGGGGGGATGAGAAGCTGATGTTAAGAACTCACGAGTACAAGTTCATCGGAAACAGCCTTGACAGTGCCGGAAATATATTCGTTCAACGCGGGATGGCGAGACTGGAAGACAGGTGTGTCGTACTTCTTCCGTCGCACAAATAGATCTGCTGGGTATATCTGTCTGACGTAGAGGATGGTATGGATGGCGACTTCGACTAAATGTTTGATTAGATGGTGGTCATGGGAGTCGTTTTTGAACCAACTCACTGAATTCAGTTATCCCTTTCACCGCTTCTATCACCTCTCTCTCTTCAGAGGCTTCTGAGAAACGCAGAGGATATCACTCACGATTCCAGGTGAGAGGTGTCTCCGACATGGCCTATGTTCGAGGCCAAGTTTTGGTGATGTGTATTGGAATCCGAAGGATTTTTTGGTTCGGTGTTGTCTTAGAACGAAAAACACTCCACTTTGATTCGTGTTGCGAAATACAGGGGTTGGCGCGCGGTAAGTGAGTACTCACCGGGACGCGTAAGCAGAGTTTCTATTAATCACGTGATTGAGTCCGTGTATGACGGTCACATGATTCTAGTTGACGCGCCCCTGCGGCTGAACGAAACTTTCGACATTCTAGAAAGAGGTGTTCACCTTTCTTTGACACACGGACTTATGTTAGATCCCACAACTTTGCGTACCTATTAGATGTTCACTCTTAAATTAACTGACACTGCCCCCTTATTGCCCAACAACAATTAATGTAAAGACTACAGGGTCTCTCGTGATACGGGAATCGACAACAAATTATGTTCCATCCCTGACACGACCAGTGGAGACAGTATACAGACGAGCTGCGATGTTCATGCTTTGCAATTCCTGGCGACCATGTAAATTTAGTAGGGCTCTACCATCAATCAAGGGTGAATGCGAACCTGGAATAGTAGTTTTGCAGCATAGGGAATGTACAACTGCGAGCACGCCGTCTTGTTTTTGCATGCACGGCACTCGAAGCTTTGCTTTTTCTATTTCACGGACATTAGCAGGTGACTGATGACATATGAAGGTACTCACAAGGTTGGCGATTGCAGTGAGACCGCAGCTGAAGATTTAAAGTAAGTCCACGAAACAAGATCAAATGAATCAAACAACTTACATGTCGCAAACATGCAAACGGTAGGCATCACTAGCTTCAAACAAGCGCTCTTTCAGGAAGCCAGCAACACCATGCGAAATCATACAATCACGTTCCATCTCTCCGAAACGGAGACCACCATCACGACTACGACCCTCCACAGGCTGGCGCGTCAAGATCTGCACGGGACCTCTCGCGCGCGAATGGATCTTGTCGTCCACCATGTGTTTGAGACGCTGGTAGTACGTGGGGCCGAGATAAACCTGCGCCTGGAGCTTCTTGCCTGTGTGGCCATGGTACATGACCTCTAGACCTCGGGACTGGTAGCCCTTCTGGCGCAGGAAGGTTGATACGGACTCGACCGTGAGATCGGTGAAGGGAGTTGCGTCACCCTCGTTACCAATCAATGTTGCCACCTTGGAGAGCAGACACTCAACCAAGTGACCGATGGTCATACGTGAGGGGATGGCATGAGGATTGATGACAATATCAGGAACAATTCCCTCGGCGGTGAAGGGCATGTCTTCCTGTCGGTAAGTAATACCAATAGTTCCCTTCTGACCGTGACGAGATGCAAACTTGTCGCCAATCTGGGGAATACGCGTCGACCGAACACGGACTTTGACAAACTTCTGGCCCTCCGAATTGGTTGTGATCAACACTTGATCAACAATACCATTTTCTGTGCTCTTCAATGGAGTCGAGACATCTCGTCTCGTGTGCGTCCGAGTACGTTGTCCGAGTTCCTCGCTGTCAGGGGGAATGGGTGCAGTTTTCCCAATGATAATATCTTCCCCAGAGACACCGGTACCGGGAGCAATTAGACCATCGTCCTCAATTTTGTCGTATGTGCCGTGCTTCATCCGCAGCGTAGTATCACGAGTAGGTTTCTCAAACTCCTCCAGCTGCTGTACACCACTCTTCTTCTCCAGGTCCATGTAACTGCGGTAGTATATACTCCGGAAAAGACCTCGGTCGATCGAACTCTGATTCATGATGACGGAATCTTCTTGGTTGTAGCCACTGTAACAAAGAATGGCCACGATGGCATTTTGTCCAGCAGGAAGCTCTCTGAATTTCAGGTACTCCATGGAGCGTGTGGTAGCGAGAGGCTTCTGCGGGTAATACAAGATATTGGCCATGGTGTCCATACGAACCAAGAAATTTGTGAGGTAGATGCCCATGGCTTGTTTACCCATGGCAGATTGATAGGTATTACGAGGAGACTACAAATGGTCAACTTTCATACACACAAAAAGCATACCACTCACCTGGTTGTGGTCAGGGAAAGGAATGATACTCGCACAGACACCCAGAATCATGCTTGGGTGAATCTCACAGTGAGTCCATGTATGCGCGCTGATCCCTGCCTTCAGCCGCGCAGCTGGATCATAATCGCCATCATTCTGATGAGGATCAATACCCGCCGACTGTAATCTGGAGTTCTCAAGGTCCTCCGGAGTCATACAGATCATGACAGTCTCTTCTTCCTCCGCATCCAACAACTCGATGATTCCATTCTTCACCAGCTGCTCCCACTTAAACTCCTCTCCATCATCGTCGCGATAACCCTGATTCAACCATTTGATATGCTTCTTTTGAAGGGCAAGCTGCTGATTCTCGACGATGAACAGCGGTCGGCAGACACGACCAGCGTCTGTGTATAATCGCAGCTCCCGCTCACGGATGTCGCGAACAACAGAGACTTCAGGGCTGATATCATCCTTCCTACGAAGCTTCTTAATCGTCTTTACAAGATTCGCGGGATCGCGATGCACACCCATCCAGACACCATTGACAAAGACCTTCGTACAAGGCGTCGACGAGTGCGCATTCTCCTCCAGTGATTCAAGACCCCACTCCTCCAAAAACTCGATGACGGGCGCGGAATAAGAACCGACTGAGATACATGCCATGAGGGCGAGGTTCTTGACAAGACCACAAGCCTGCCCTTCTGGCGTTTCGGCAGGACAAACCATACCCCAGTGCGTGTTGTGTAATTGACGAGGTTTAGCAATCTTGCCCTCGCGACCAAGAGGGGTGTTGGTCCGACGCAAATGGGAGAGAGTGGATGCGTAAGTGTACCTGTTCAACACCTGAGACACACCAGCCTTCGACGACATTGCCTTCTTTTGGTCGCCCCAGTTGCCAGTAGCAAGTGAATACTTGAGACCATTGGTGATTGTCTGATGCTTAACGGCTAGCGAGAGATTGAACTCTTTGTGCGTCTCCACACACTATGAAATTATGAGCATATGCAAAAGTGCAACTCGACGGGGAGACATACCTTCTGGAGATAACGGTAAACATCCCTCGTCAATTTCTTGAACAGCATGCGGAATAGGCCAGCAAGTAAAGGACCAGCCAAATCAAGACGTTTCTTCCCAAAATGATCACGATCATCCAGCTCTCTCCGCTCAAGGGCGGCGAGGAGTAGTCTGTGGATCATGTATCCGAAGAAGTAGGCCTTCTTCGACTCTGAGCCCTCTGACATGGAGACGTGAGGAAGCATCTCCTTCTGCAATATCTCCTGAGCGTAGCGAATACGCCGCTCTCGCGACAAACCAGTAGTAGTTCCACGGTTTCCGATGAAATCTAGAGCAACCTCGCGGTCTTGGATAACAAAACCATCATCGATACATGGCTTGAGCATTTCAAGCATCTGGGCGTCCTGCATGTCATAGCAAATGTGTTCCAGGATGTCTCGGTCAGAGATAACGCCGAGAGCGCGGAAAACAACCCAAATGGGAATGTCGACACGAATGTAAGGGATGGTTGCTTTCATGACATTACCCAGCTGTGAAAAAAAAAGAAAGAAAAACCCCAGATAGCATTGAGCTGCGCTTACCGATCGCTCCTGATTTCTGTGGAACATTTTGACCTGAAATTGACTGATAGTCTTACCACCTTTCTCTACAGCACTCCGAATCTCAGCCAAGAAATTGATTGGTGATGGCTGTGCCTTGGCAAAGACATAGACGTGGTTGGTCGCCATACGCTCCTGGGCGATGAGGACCTTTTCTGAGCCGTTGATAATGAAGTAACCTCCTGAATCATACGGACATTCGTTCAAGTCGTACAAGTCCTGATCTTGCAAGTCTCGAAGTATGCAGAATGTCGAACGAAGCATGATAGGGACCTGCACATCAGGCTGAGTTAAGAAAACACTCTTCATTGCCATGTGACACACCTTGCCAATCCAGACCTTCGTGGTATCCTCAGGTGCCTCATGTCGCTCTGCCTCCCACAGAATCTCTCCAGGTGCCCCATCAGGATCTTCGCGCCCAAGAAGGACTCTCTTCTTCATCTCAATGTACAATGGGGCTGAATACGTCAAGTTCCGCAAACGAGCCTCCTGAGGAAACACTGGGACCACGGATCCATCCGCTTCAGTGACAGTCGGCCGCGACAGGTAAATCTGGCCAAATTTGATCTCGTAGCGTCGCGTCATATCTGTGTCATGGCCAGTGTGTTGATCGGCCTGGTCGAGGATAAGATCCGCATTCTCGTCCACGAGCTCTTGCATGGTATTTTGTACAAACTCATCAAAAGAGTCCAATTGCTGTCTGACGAGACCTTTTTGCTCGAAAAAGCTGGAAATGACGGTCCAACAATCTTCCTGCGTTATCTCTTCAAACTCCTCCTCATCTTCCTCCATGCCATAGTTTGGGTCGTCATAATTAATCGAAGGCTGCGACGGCTCAATTTCTGAAGAGCGCACATCAGTCAGGACAAGGATGCGAAGGAAAAGTGAAGATTACCTTGGCTCATGATTCTGACAGAGAACCGATAATGCAATGAGAGCTTTTGAACTTAGGACGCAAGTCCTAGTGACCGTAGCCAGTGTTGAATCGACTTTTGATGCAGTTTTTAAAATTACAGAGCCAGGATAAGGAGTAAGAGACGGAAAACAATGAACTGGACGTCGACGTCGGTGAGCAAGACGCGTTAGTGAGCTTTGTTGACTGGTGTTGTTTACAAATACTCAGATTGTAATTCAGACAAAAAATATGCCAGGACCGTGGATTGAACACGGGACCTCCAGAACTTCAGTCTGTTGCTCTCCCAGCTGAGCTATCCCGGCTTGTTATGGAGGTTATTTATTGAACAACAGAAGGCGTAAATGAAAATAGCTTCAAGTCTCTACTTTCTGCGAATCGACCATTGAAATCGAATGAAGACAGCCCAAGTGACACCGCCTGAAATCGTGAGAGTATAATAAATGTAAGTTATTAGTCCCATGATAGGTTATCTCTCTCGATCTAGGACACACACTTCGAAAAAATGGTAAAGGTAGTAATTGTTGTAATTTCGTTCCCTGATCTGACCTGAGATACAACATGATGCTGTTGACTGTCGCAGTTCTTACTCTAAGCATAAACTGCGGAGCAAGGTCCACGTCGGCAAGGCTGACCCCTAGTTACAAAATCATAAGTAACTGGATATATCACCAATAATCTCCTCCCCGTTATCCTCCAAAGCGGGGGTCTGGTCCTGTTTCTTCGAGATTGCTCCTTCGTCTCCCTCAGGCTCAACAAGTGTAAGCACAGGCGGCGGTCGTATCTCTGGAGTTGGGCCACTAAAGTCCTTTCCCGTCATTCGCGACAAAGTCTGCATATCTGGCCACAACGTAAGATCATTTCCTAAGCAATGGGTCAGTGGGGGACTTACCATATGGTTGACGGTTGTTCAAACAGTAATTTATTCTTGCCGAGTTCTTTTTGTCCTCTGCTTTAAACTTGTTCTTGCATGACTTGCGGTCGCGACCAGGTAGCACATAAGATATTAATTCGTAGTTCTCGCCGAATTGTGATAGCGCCTACAAATGTATATAAGTAGAATATCCTCTGCATTTACCTCATTACTTACTTCGTAGAACAACTCCGTCTCTTCAGCACTCCAACGAGAACCTCGGAAACGCCTCCCATACGTCCCAGAATTTACAAATTTGGAGACGTCCGACTCCTCGACATGAGTGTAGTCTGCAGTCTCATCTCCAACATTTCTGTCCACAAACAGGGACTCTTCGTCGATAATGGTTTCTCCATTAGGCCCAATACGGATTTGAACGTTATATCGACTGGTAGCGACGTCTTGAGAGTAGTCGAATCCACTACCGCTCGTATCTTCGACCGCACACTGGCCACCGTTTATAAGTACAGAACTGTGTCCTGTAGATATCGCAGCCTCATTTGTGACGGTGCTTTGATCAGGCGCAGAGCTGCTATGGCCGGGTTGTGCAGTATCATCTTCATTTCGACCATACTTTCTCGCCTCCATAGAAAGTCTCATTCGCGCTCTCTTTTCCCGATTGGTTTTTTTCCAGGCCAAGTGGTTATCGACAATTTGAGCTGCTTTAGTACTGACGCGACCCCATCCGGTATCTTCACATAATGTAGCCATAGTCACGGCAGTCGGATCTAAATCTTCTCCAGGGTCTACACTGGCATCGTAGGGCAAAGAAGGAGCACGGGTTTTACGATATTTCTTCGGACCTTCAGAAGACGCGCGAGATTGAGACCTACGTTTTCGGGAGCTAGATACTCCTGAGTCTAATTCCGCGGGCGGAGGAATAAGTACAACAGGATGTTCTCGAATGACAGGGAGTGCTGGCAGAGGCTGAGGAATCTGCACTTGATGATCTCGAGTAGTGGGAAGAGGTATTGGAGTGTGTATAGGCATCGCAGGTCTCTGAGGAGCATGCACAGTGGTGATAGGGAGTCTGACAGGAACCACGATCGGCGGCGGCATGGAAGAAGATGCAACGGGTGGAGGAAGGGGCGTCACAGCTATCGCAGTTGGAGCATGCTGTTGTGACGAAGGCGGAATTGGAGGGCGGGCTTCAGGGATAGATGCCAGTTGTTTCGGTGCGCTGGCCTCCGCTGCGCGAGGTCGCGCTTTGGCGACCGGCCTAAATACCGTACTTCCTTTTTCTATTAAAAAGAATACGATGAGGTTTTCTAATGAACATTAAGAGGGCACTTACGAACTCGTGTACTCATAAATATCAAGATCCTATATTAGATGCTATCAGTTTGCTTAAGGAAAGACGGCAAGTATGATTCAGAAGGCTTTGCCAAACATACACAAACAACGCCTCATGAATCGCATTCAAAACATCCATTTGCCCGTAGCTCAGGAGCCCGACTGGGAGATAAACAACGCTGAGCAAGATCCCTCAAAAATCAAAAGCGCAGCAGACAGGTCACTTTTTTCTCTGCTCTCTCATGTATCATTGTCTAATATCCTCGCAGTTTCGTCATCCTACAGTCCCTCAAGCAATGTATGATAACATTTATGTTGGACCCGCAGGCTCAGACTGACTAGTATCTACAGCAAGAGAGAAATGGCTACGCTCAACATTTCCAAAATTTTCCAGCCGCTCAAGGGGAGGAAAGCCTGCCGATGCTATTCCTCCACCACATACAATGTATAATCGCGGCAGGTGCACTTTGGAGATTGGTCCGCACATATTCACAGAAACCACCATGTTTGAAGTACACTATCACCCCATTCTTGTGCACACAGTACCTGTACCTACATATACGCAGCAACAAGGTGCCACCAGTTCTGTCTCTGCACCACAAGGACCCCTCCTTTCGTCATTATCAAACTCTCCAAGTATTCCACCGACACTTATCAACCAAGTGAATGCAGCAGCTCTCTCCAATCCGACATTGGCCCACTTGTTACAACTGGCTGCCTCAGGAAACGCATCCATGGACCAACTCAAAAACCTTGGCGTAACGATACAGCAACTCGCATCTTCATCCGGGGTGAACCTGGATGCTTCTTCAATGCAATCCGCACAGGCGCAGAACACAGCAACAGCTGTGGCAAATGGTGCAGCATCGCCTATTCACCCGGTATATCAAACCAAGGATTTTGATATCGTAATCGAATTCCGTGAGTGTCCTACGGACCGTTGGATTTTCCCCCGTGGTCCTGCCGTAGGCAATTTCACCCCAGTTCCGGGGTCAATGGGATCATATGGCGAAATAACCCTGTCTACGCGTGTTCCGTTTGAACAACGGACTGAAGTAGTTTTGGAGTCTCAACCCGATGGACAAGTTCGGTCGAAGACACCAGAACCCCAGGAGGTGATCACATTTACTTTCACCGGGGCGGGTGCTCCCGTATGGGATTCGATATTACGCTGGATTGGCTCTGAAGACAAGTTAGAAGAAAACCGCAAGATTCTCGAATCTATTGTAAGCATAAAGTCCTTGTGAAGTAGAACCTTTTTATATGTGTTTCACCAAGAATACACCTCGACGAGTTTACTTGGCACATAGAATAACAGAGAGCTCTCTACTAGCCCAAATTCAAAACGTTAGTGCGCTGCAATCATACAAATCTTGATTCTAACAGTCCACAGGCTGCAGTTCCTACATTCTCTACGAAGCTTCTCAGGTCAGCCGCAGAGAGTGGTAATAAACCAAAACGCAAGACGGCACCTCGTAAACCTCCTCAGGCCCAGGCCCAACCTCAACCTCAGCCTCGACCTCAGTCTCAAACTCAGTCCCAGTCACAGTCTCAGTCTCAGACCCAGCCTCTGCCTCCGCCTCAAGACGCAGGCCCTGTACAACAAAGCGGAGAGCCAGCTCCACCTCCACCAAAGAAAAGGCGCCAGACACAACCGAAATCCACGCCTTCGTTGCCCAAGATAGCTTGCTTTGCGTGCGGACAAACAGATGTCCCCCTAATCATGGGCGGAAGTAGGTTTATATACTCTTGCCTTGGGATTACTCTCTAACATCGATCACGACACCTAGGATATTGTCGACCGTGTGTTGAAGCCGGCTGCGCTATCGATGATATACCGCAAGTAGGCAGTAGCCGGTACTCTTACCAATCCTCCGCACAACACTCGAGGCAAAGCAGCACCTCACACACTCCAGATGCCCGACATCAGTCCACTACTGCTTCAAAGACCCACGCGGTTTTTGTTCCGTATCCTAAAGCCTCAGCAACAGAACAGACGAGTAATGTACCAACGCCCGATGCCAAGCTGACCTAAATATCATTAGCAAGATAATTATGTGTACATCGAATGCGTGCGTGCGTGATATGCGATTACAGTGATGCAAATGACTCGAGTCCAAGATCCCAGATAAATGATAGGCGGAATAAAGGCTCACGTAAAGAGCCCCACTGACCAACCTAACCACCAAGCAACAACTCTAAGCTCCAGAATAATGATCCCAACCTCGAAGAGAACAGCAGACCAATGAATGAGGAAGGCGATCCATATGCATGGCATGATCAACCAGCGGAAACCCGAATTGTCGATCCAAGGATGCCAGTATATGAATGTACAAAAAATAGCTGCGCGCGTTTGCAGATAGGTGATGGCGAATGTACACAAAAAGAGGAAGAAGAATGCAAACCAGTGGCGGACGGAACGGCGAGGAAACGCCGTGATATCGTACCGCTTTGGCTCTCCCGTGAACTCGTTCCGATACCAGGGTATAATGAGGAAGTCTGTGATATCTTCGCCGATAGTCCTCCCATAATTCCTCCAAACCGGCGCAACATTGTCGAGGATGAATGTCAAAGCGTCCATTCCGAACTCCCAGATATGTTGATATTGATCCTTGTAACTTTCTTCTAGTGCAATGATTTGGGAGAGCTAGAAGATGGTCAGTAGGTATAATGAAACAATTGATGATGTGACTGTACCTCTGGGTAAGCAACTGAAGTGCGCGAGAGGGTATCGTTGTACTCGTTCTTGACTTGGGCGTGCAGACTCTTGACTTCAGCCAGAACGCCAGCCATTTCCAACTGCTTGTGCGTCAGAGTCTCCTTCTTATGTCCCAATTCACCCAGTGTATCCATAAGCGACGATATGGGCTCATCGAGCAAGCTATCTGGGACCACATCTTCCTCGGCAACAGAAAGGTACATCTTGAAAACTTGTTGTTGTCGAAGAATACGAGTGTGTACGTCCTCGACGGCCCTCCACCCTTTCCGTTCCCGGGTCCCGCCAGTGACCGATGAAGGATCTTGGTTAAAAGCTTCTAAAAGCTCTACAGGTAGGCCTCGATGCGGAATACCATGCGTGTTGGCCATCCTTGCTTGTAGGTTGTCGTATTCCCGGACCTCTGCAGCGATCCTTTGTAATTTCTGGCGTACCCGATGGTTCTGCGCCTTAAGTTCATCTAGCGTCCTTATCGGCCCTTTAAGCTATAGACGTCTTCAAAGGGAAAAGAAACACTCACTGCAACTTCTTCTCATACTCATGCTCTAGTGCTTCCTCCTCGGCTTCTTCGCGTTGCTTTCGTTCTGGTCCCTTGGTTACGTCGGGGATAGGGAGGGACATCCGGTGGATTAGTCTTTGACGTGTAATTGCTTGCGGTGGAATGGCGGAAACCTCAGATTCAGGCTTGTCACGAGGCAGTTCAATCCCACGTTCTGAAGCCAGCTCAGAGGGCAACGGATCCTCCACAGGTGCAGAAGTCGCCTCGTGTACATCTGACGTCTGACCGGGAGCATTGGTCTCTGTTCCCGATTCACGGGGTGACGGTAAATATGATGAAGGCGCATGAGGCTGCCTCCGATCGCGCCTCCTGCGACGATGACCAGTAACACCAGTGAACCCACTGTAGTCGTCTGACTGCGAGTGAATGATAGAGGAAGATCCTTCATCACTCTCCACCTGCCGACGCCGTATCCGTTGAGCAAATGGAAAGTGTCGACTGCTAGCTGGTGAAAGTCCACCTGGAGAGCTCTGGTGACGATACGGAGATGTGGTAGATGCGATACTATGGGTATCAACGAGAGCCGGGATGGCATGACGCAAACCTAGACTCTTTTCATTAGCCCTCCTGTAATCGCCGTCTAGCGAGCTGCGCGCAGAGTCAATTCTGGGCTCGAATGAAAGTTGGCCATCTGAGGAGCGTATTCTTCTGAGTGAATCTCCGAAAGAATGATGTAGCGAGGGGGATGATCTGATCGAATGAAAGGGATACAACGGAAGGATTAGCGACACATCCGAAGGGAGTGATCCCCCCCGAGCAGAGGTAGAGTCGTCACGAATGATAGGCAAACTAGAATCTATCCTATTGGATTTAATATATTCTTCCACGATCAAAGCCGACAAATGCCATTTCGATCGTTTGCCGCCATTTTTGTCTAATAAGTGTTTGAGCCAAGTGAGTGGCTCAGCGCTATCTAACCAGGCTTGCGCGCTCGGATCAGAATCAGCGTACCATCGCGTGGCTTGCGTGAGGTTGATGGGATCCTCGTTCGAAATGGAATTATACACAAGATTATACCTCCGTCCTAATTGGTCGCTAACAATAGCTGCCTTGCGGAGTGTGGGCTGTTTCGCTTTCGATCTGATCCTAGAAATCCTATCTGTACAGCAAAGTAAGCATGTGATTATGTGGCAACCCGTCTCCAAGTGCTCACCCGCAAAAAGAGTGTCTTGCTTTTCCAATACGGCTTTGTTTGAAAACGAGGCTCTGTCTTTGCCTTTACGTTTTCCCAATGACCAACGTCTTTCAAGTCTTTCATCTTCAGACTGAGACCCAGTCCAATCCAAAGTAGCACCCGCGTTCGAAGAAAGAGGGACAGGGTGAAGGGGAACTGCCTGGACAGATGGGCTGAAGTCAATGTCCAGAGGAGAACGTGAAGGATGTGTGAAAGTCGGCGGAGATGCTGGAGGAGACTGTTGGAAAGATGTATCCTGCCTCAGCTCGGTAACAGTTCGACCTTCTATAACAGTTGGTTGTGATGGGGTGAATGACTTGCGATCTCGCCTTCGAGATTGCAGTTCTAGGGCTCGTTGAACATCTTGGAGAATCTTAGGATCTAGATGAATATATTCATGAGTAGTCACACAACTAACAAGCATTCCACTTGCCCTCATGAGCTACATTATGAATGTGGACAGTCAGTGTTAAAATATAAGCAGAACCATGGGACTCACACAAGTCATATTCATCCGAGAAAGCAGAGGGTTCGAATTCAGCAACAAAAGGGTCTTTAAGAGAAGACAGGCCTTTGCTCTGACTCATTCTCTTAGACCTACGCCGTGACTCGACGCTGCGAGATGACAATCTCTTCGAAGGAGAGATCTCAGGGAATATTCCAGGAGTGACATCCTTAGCAAGAAGACGACCGTTTCCGTCGCCAAGGTCTTTCATTGGTGGGATAGGAGGACAAAGGGATCCTATGGATGAATGTGACGATTCTCCATGAGGTGATGGGGTAAGGAACTGGTCTGGAAAGCGGATGCGAGGAAGGGATGAAGTACCGTGCTTAGGAGTTGTTGTTTGACTGAAGCTTGTAGGACCTAGGCCTGGTTCTGCCATTCACTTGCGGAGAGTTCAAAGCAAGCTGAGGGCAGCGCTATGAACTTCGGGATTGGAGTGCGGTTGGATGCCATCACGGCGAATTGCCTTGTATGGAAATAAGTGATATATAACACATGCCAAAACATTTCCGTGTGATTACAACGAAGGAGTCACACAACAAGACATCTAGGATATGTTCAATATAAATTACAAATAGGTTGTATGGATGTATCATGTCTATCAGTCTAAATAAATGAATTATGAAACACAAAAGCAAGATCATGCTCTGCCAGTAGTTTTGCGGCGGATCTTCTGCGAAGTAGACATTGTCGCCGAGCGCAGCCTGTTGAATGGATTGAAACGGGTTAGCCCAGACGGCTTGGGCTTTTCAAACGGAGGAACCTCGGGGCTAAGGAAAGGAAGGCGACGAACCGCCTCCATCGAGGCAGTGCGGTCACGTCGTCGTGGAGGCAGATATATCTGTGGAGCTGGAGCTAGACGTCACAGATGAAAAGTTAGAATAATCCATGCATCAAGCTATCAAACACACCAGTTGGAGGCAAAACATGGACAAGATGTTGGCGTTCACCAGAGTAATCGTGACCAGTAGCGTAATCGAACGAAGATCGACGAGGATGACAAGATTGGGGACCTGTGGTAGGAGGTTTGGAGGAGACAGCATAGAGTGGCGGTCGGTGAAGCACCACAGAATCAAAATCAGAATTGCGATGGCGAGATTGGGGACCCGTGGTAGGAGGTTTGAAGGAGACGGCACAAACTGGTGGACGGGGAAATGCCACAGAATCAGAATCAGATTTGCGATGACGGGATTGGGAACCTGTGGTAGGAGGCTTGAAGGAGACAGCACACATTGGTGGACGGGGAACCGTCACAGATTCAGATTTGCGAGGACGGGATTGGGGTCCTGTGGTAGGAGGCTTGAAGGACACAGCACAAACTGGTGGACGGGGAAACATCCTAGAAACAGATCCATGTTGTCCATGACATCCAATCGACATGTCGCGCTTGCGATCGTGCCTCCGGTCGATAGAAGCACGACGCCCTCGTTCGCGATCAACGGATTCACGACGCTGTCGCTCGTGGTCAGCAGATTCACGATGCTGTCGGTCGCGGTTAGCAGATGCACGACGCTGTCGGTCGCGGTCAACAGATGCACGGCGCTCTTGTTCGTAATCGACAACCGCGGGGTGCTCTTGCGGTCGGTCAAGAGACACACGACCCCTTCGTTCGCGATCGACAGATTCATACCGTGCACGCTTTCTGTCAATAGACGCGCAACGCCCTCGATCAGTACTAGTGTCGAAAGAGACGCGTTTGTGTTTCTTATTCTCACGAGCGTGATGCTCATAATTAGGGGAACGCTCGACTTGCAGCTGACACTCCGACTCTGGATTCCGCCATCAGATTAGGCCAACACATTACGAGCAAATAAAAAAAGTTGACATACCTTCCTTTCTGGCTGCCATAGCCCAATCATTCTGAACCTCGACATCATCCCACATGGATGAGTACTCTCGGTTGAGGATAAGTGGTTGGAAGTTGCCTGTCGCGTGCAATCCTGGCATTCGATGCGCATCGCGATGCCATTGAGTTTTTGCGTCCTGTGTCATCGTAGAAGCACGCGGTCGGCGTGAAGGAAGTGGCTCGTAGCGAGCCTGGTATAGGGAAGGGATGGCCTGAGGGCAGCCATACAGAGCAGTAGTATTGAAAGACATCGCGGCGGTTGTAGGAAACAGAAAGATAAGAGACGGCTGGGATGATCACTTGGAGGATGTGAGATGAGACAAGTGGATTGCAGAGAAAGGGATTTTAAATAGGTGAGTAGCACTGGCGAGTGGATACGCGAGTGGCATCCATCCACAACTTTGAACAGTGGTAATCCACTAGTGTGCGGTGGAAAACACAAGCAATAGTGGCACAATGACATGGAATTGACAGACCTGAGAAGATGCTTAATGTTGCGGTACGCTTGTAAGGTACCCGCGGTGGCCAGTGCTAGTGTCCACAGCGGGTATCCGTTGTCGTTCCAACAGTGTTCACTCCAATGCATAATAAGCAACTCTGTTTTGATTATCCCACATTGTATGAGGTATGACGAGTCACTGGTGGTGGCGAGAAAACGGTAAACTATAGCTCGCTCGCGGGAGCCACCCTGCAGTGTTCGTCTGTAATGTTCATCACCTTGGTAGTGGGCGGGGGTGATTTTGAGCTCTTCGCTTCAATACAAGTCGCGCCAACATAGCTGCAGTGAAGGCAGAGAGGGAAAACCTGACATGGTTCATCAGTATGCCAATAACATACGCAGTTTCGAACCGATACACACCAGGTGATAACATATGAAAGGTGGGCGTTGCGAACGTCAACAGAGGCTGCGCGTCCAAGTGGTATACCCTTATTCAGGCGCGACGCGGCGTCCTGAGATGAACCATCTGAAAACTAATATTGATAGCTGGCACAATGTAGACACTCGGGTGCGTACCATAAATCTGTTCTACGAATACTGGCTGTACATGTTCTGCTTCTCCACCAGCGTAGTCTGCCATAGCATCGACGTCAGCCCAGTACCACGTTCCTTCAGTTGGTTTGTTATTTGGGGTAAAGCTGTTTCGGGTATGCGATGTCCTTAACATCCCCAATATTTCGACCTCGCCTACTTCCCCTCGGTCGAAGGTATCGACTTCGGTGAACTCTTTTGCAACGAAACCGCGGTCAACGAGGACGGTTGATCCGTCAGACCTGATCAATGGTGTGACAACATGATATCCATGCGAGCCCTCCCGGACGCGAGGACCCAGAAGCATCGAGTGTTTATGATCCCATCTACCACGAAGCAGCACTCGACGATAGACGAACTCTGGCACGACAGAGAGACTTACTCGACGACCTACTCAGCCTCGACCCGGTAATGATGCTGTGATGTACGCACTTTACTCGCTTGGGAAGAAAGATCGGCTCTCGATGGAGTTTCTCCTGAAGCTCATCTATCAAGGCCACTTTCCATTGTAAACGTTGCATCTGCCAAGTTCCCAAGGCAAAGGTGAAAACCGGGATAAAGCCTAGCACGAAGATCGTCGGGCCAAACCAAGAATTCTTGCGTGCAGTATAAGATTGTGCTGCTTGTGAGTCCTCGCTATGAAGCCATCGACGCGTTTTCATAATAGTATCCCGCCATCTTGACCTCGACGCAGCCAACCGCTGCAGCATGTTTATGAGAGAGGTACTAGTAGGTTATAACTTATGATCCACTGCTGGCAAGTAGACTTCAATTCCCACGGCTGCTGACACGGCTGCGGGGCTTTCTCTCGCCAAAGTTCAATCGTTCCTTCTCCTCAATCTAATTATTGGCATCGGGCATACATGTACGTTGAACCCGACCAAATGACGGTTTGAAAATGACTCATAACCCAGATCATGCAGGTCTACCAGACGACGTCCGAACTTTGATGTTGATGGTGACGAGGTCCACTACCCCACCAGGCCGGTCGACAAGGACAAGGCAGAGAATGAGCTTGTGATCAATATCAAGAAAGCAACAAGCCCAGAGGAGTCAGCTCCAAAGCAGAAGCACGTCCGAAGTATGTATTCAACCTTGTATTCTTGATCGACAGTCTCGTTAACCTCACCGAAGAATGCATCGTTTACACTTGGGATTACCACAGTTCAATATCTTTCTGGAGCGGTTTACGGGTGCAACCTATCTTGTCTGATGAAGTCCAAACTTTCAAGGCTCTCATTACTGTACATAAAGTGTTGCAAGAAGGCCATCCTGTGGTGTGTAACTTACTCACCGATGGCTGCTGCCAGCATATAACTATCGGGTTTCCCTCAGACAATCAAAGAGGCTCATGGCCAGGCGGGATGGTTAGAGACTTGCGCCAGGACTGTTGCCGCAGAGGGTCAACGCGGTAAGGTTTCCATTTTCGAGCCACATATGTCATGTGACCCTGTCCATAGGTTATGGACCATTAATCAGAACTTACGTCCAGTTTATTCTGGCCAAATTGCGTTTCCACCGCTTGAGACCAGAATTTAATGGGTTGTTTGAATACGAGGAATACATCTCGTTGAAAGGCATCGATGACCCCAATGAGGGGTGAGTATTCACCCATCACTAGATGCTAATGCATATCGACATCTTTAATAGTTATGAAACAATCTCAGACCTCATGGGCCTTCAGGACCAAATTGAATCGTTCCAGCGGATGGTGTTTTCTCACTTTAGGCATTCTGCCAATAATGAATGTCGTATCTCTGCACTAGTACCCCTGGTCAAGGAAAGCTGGGGTATTTATAGATTCATTACAAGCATGCTTCGCGCCATGCACCGAAGTAAGGACGTCACAGTTATGTGTTGTCGAAGCTCATCGACTTTTTCAGGAACGAATGACCATGATGCACTGGAACCCCTCCGCCAGCGGTTCAACTCGCAACACTATAATTTAAGAAAATTCTACTACGAGTGTTCAAATCTCAAATATTTGACTGGCTTGATAAACGTTCCTAAACTGGGTCAGGTATGCTATGACGGTTCCTGTCATGTCCCAAATTTGATATTCCCGATAGGAACCTCCAAACCTGTTGGATTCCGGAAGCGCTCCCGACCTCCCTGCAAGACCCAAAACTGCTGTAGCTTCACCAGCTCCTCCAGCTGCGCCTTCACCTGCCCCTGATGCATCTGTTGTTAATGAGCAAGCCCGTATGCTCAAACAATATGAAGACCAGCAGGCTGCCTTACGCGCACAACGTGAAGCTGAGGAACGTCAGAGGCTGGACCTCGAGGCACAGCAACAGCGTGAATTTGAACAACGGCAACGGGAACAGGCAGAGCGGGAGCGTCTTGCACAGGAGCAGCTTATGCAGCAGCAGATGATGCAGTACAATAATCAAGCTGCTCAGCAGGTCAGTGATTATGAGCGCGAGCTGCTGGCTATGAGGGGGCAGTACGAGCGCGACCAGTTGCTTCTGGAACAATACGATCGAGTAAGTAATGTGTGTGACTTATGTCCCACGTGCTCATAAATTCAATAGCGGGTGAAAGCACTGGAGGGCGAGCTCGGCGGAGTAACGTCCAATATTCATGCACAAATGGCATCGAAGGACGAATTGATCAAACAACTTCAGGACCAAGTGACCCTTTGGCGGAACAAATATGAAGCGTTGGCAAAACTCTACAGCCAGCTACGGACTGAACACCTGGACATGCTTTCGAAGTTCAAGCAACTGCAGCTCAAGGCTAATTCAGCGCAGGAGGCCGTAGACCGCATGGAGCGTATGGAACGCGACCTGAAGGCTAAAAACCTAGAGCTCGCTGATATGATTCGTGAGCGCGACCGGGCACGCTTTGATATCGATCGCCAGAAATCCTCACACAAAGATGAAATTGACCGCCTGCGCCGCGAGATCAGTTTCGCGAACGAGCGCGCGGAGGATGCAACACGCTCCAAGAGTTCGGAGGTATCGAACGTGTTGGGCAAGTATAACCGTCAGCTCACAGAGCTCGAGGACTCATTACGGGTATGTTTATATCATACTCATCTCTTCCAATTTCTCTAATATTTTTGTTGCAGTCCAAGCAAATGCAAATCGATGACCTACTCGTAAAACTCAACAACGCTAGTGGTGACATGGAGCGTCTAAGAGATGAGAAGGATCAAGAGATTTTGATTCTTCAAGAGGGTATGGATAGCACCATCCAATCGCTTTCTGAAGCACAGCAGGTCTGTTGGCGTCCCTCCATTACACTTACTGATGCTAATGGTATCCTTTCAGAACCAAGGCATCAGCGAAGAAGCAACGAATGCCCAAATCGACACCCTTATTCTCGACAACCGAAAGAAGCTCAACCAGGTCATTGGTTCGTACCTTTTGAGCGCTACATGCATCTCGTAACAAGCTCACTTGTGTCGCAGATTCAATCCTACAGGCCTGCGTGCAGAAAGTCGATGACGCCATTTACGAGCTTGAGTCACCAACTCAAGCTGGCAATATCAATTCCACGCCCGAGTACACGTTGTCAATGATTGAGAAGGCTATAAATAACGCCACAGATTTCGCGATGGTCTTCAATCTCCACCTCAGTGGCGATGTCGGAGGCGATTACGTCGACGTCATTAAGGGCGCCAATGAGTTCGCACAGGTCCTTTCAGATGTTCTCATCAACTGCAAAGGTGTCACTCGACTCGCTAACGACGACGATGCCTCGGACAAGATTGTTGCAGTAGCTAAGAGCGCCGGTGACGTTGGCCTGCGCTTCTTCTTGAACCTGCAGTCCTACAAGCTTGATCTCTTGCAACCCGCACAGCGGAAGGAAGTTTCGATGCGCAACAACAGCGAAGCGCGAACCGCCCTTACTCGTCTCTCGGAGGTCGTTGACACGCTCATACCCAAAGGTACCAAGGGTGGTGCTTTGGCACGGGCGAATGGTGACATCGGTGACATTGTCGAGCACGAAATGCAGAGCGCTGCGGCAGCCATAGAAGCGGCTACTCAGCGTTTGCAAGAGCTCATGTCTCGGCCCCGCGACTCCTCACGGTTCAGCGCAGTTGATCTGCAAGTCCATGATTCTATCCTGTCCGCCGCCATGGCAATCACAAGCGCCATCGCAAGACTCATCAAAGCTGCCACAGAGTCTCAGCAAGAAATCGTTGCACAAGGCAAGGGCTCGAGCTCAGTCCAACAGTTCTACAAGCGGAACAACAGATGGACAGAAGGTCTTATCTCGGCTGCTAAAGCTGTTGCGTTTGCTACCAACCTTCTTATAGAGAGCGCGGATGGTGTGCTGTCAGGCACACATTCCCTTGAACAGCTGATCGTGGCCTCGAATGAGGTAGCGGCAGCCACCGCCCAACTCGTAGCAGCCTCCCGTGTCAAGGCCAACTTGATGTCTAAAACTCAGGAGCGCCTCGAGCTTGCTGCAAAAGCGGTGACGGAAGCATGCAAAGCGCTTGTCAGACAAGTGAAGGCAGTCTCTGCGAAGCAGGTAGTTGAAGAGGAAATGGACTACAAGAACATGGCTGTACTGGAATACAAGAGACGCGAGATGGAGCAGCAGGTCGAGATTTTGAAACTGGAGAAGGATCTTGGCGCAGCGAGACATCGTCTGGGCGCAATGAGGCGTGCGGGTTATCACACTAATGAAACGGACTGATTCACGGGATAGGATGTATCACTTAAGTAGTTTTCTTCTAATTTACTTGGTTGTGGAATTGCCGGGAGGATCTTCATGTACTCTGTTCGAAAGGGTTCTTGATCGAATACTTTTGTCGCTCTAAAAAGCGAAACACATATGCCTAGCAAACGACGGTAGCACAGAGACCATTGATATAAGTGGTTGATAGGGAGCGGCAAAAATGTAAGACGGCTTAAACTACTAAGACAATGGGTTGAAGGTGTCAGTATATTAATATTCGAGCAGTAGGGTAAGTAGCGTAAGAATAATAAACTGAATAATTGATCAATTTAAAAGAACGTGTCTATCGGAAAAAAGGCTATATGAAATGGGGATAGAATCCCCATCTCCTTCATCAGTCGAAGGAGAGATCAAAAGACTCTTTTCCGCTGTCAAAATCCAGGAAGCTGCCTTCATAGCAATTGACGTCATCTGTAATCTCCAGGAAGGAGGGCTTCCTAATTACGGATCGCTGCGGTACCGCCATGTCACCCGCGAGCGATGGTGTTCGAATTGTAATCGCACACTTTGGGCGCGGCGGCGGCGATAGAGGGATGAATGGGACATTGCTTGTTCGCCTGCTAAATAGGTCTTCATGGCACATCGTCTCGGCAGTATGTGGACGAGTTCGTTGACGTTGTGGGGGCGGTAGACCAACTTTGGTGGATGATGAGTGATATGCCGACGTCGAAGAAGCCGTTTGTGCGGTGGAGGGGCGTGGAAATGATCTAGGCGTGGGTCCTTTGGAAACACTTGATGCACTGCGAGTAGGACCCGAACGCGGAAAAGACGACAGAGTCGTCTTCAGGCCTTCTTTCCTGTACATGGTACCATACATAGGCGTCGATGCAAATGTGGCTCGCGGGGGATTTCGTAGAGTCTCTCCGTACTTTGCGTCAAATTCACCCTGCACAATTGCCTCCATCTTCAACATTTCCGCGGGGGACATGATATATTGCGGGGTGAACTCCGCGGCTGGGTATACTATACCCGATGCAAGCGATTCTGAAGAAGGCTCGTCGAGCAGGGACACAACCGCTCTGGGTGATACTAAGTGGGAACGTCCTGCTTCTGTTGGAAGACTGAATACCGAGCGTAAATCTTCATCTGTCATTGCTGTTGACGGTTTCCTAGAGCCTGAAAACATACGCTTTCGCATGACAGTCTGAGGATGTGGGAGCGGTGGTATACGGCTTTCAGCTGATAAAGGATCGTGATCGGGTGGTGTGGAAGGGGAGGCTGGAGTAGACGTAGGGGGTGTGTGGGCGCGTGAACGATGGAAGGAGTGTTGTTTTTTCAATCCGTCTCCTCTAAAATATTCTTGCGTAACGCCGGAACCTGATTTAGCCTTTTGCAGGGTTGAATGCGACATAGACTTCTTCAGCTGGTGGCAAGCTAGCGGTGGGGGAGACGATTCCGCAGCGTCCCTGACGTGAATGCGGCTCGACTTCTTTACCGGTTGGCGCTGAGTTTCGAAGTCGCGATCAAAGCCTAGGCTGATATCTTTATATGGTCGATAACGTTGATCATTAATTTCATCCATTGCTAGGTCTTGGATCCGCCAAATGGCTGAAGTACACGATATGTCGGAAGAACTACCATCCGCCGATAACGGAAATTTGTCTTCGGCACCGTCATCCGCGGGGGCAGATGTGACATGTGACATTGTAGGAGGTGGGGGAAGGTCACCAGCTGGAGCAGGACGAGAGGTGGATTGTTGTCGGCTGAGGGTACGAGAGCGAACATGTACTTCGGCGGAGGGAGGAGTGGATCTTTTTCGAGGCCGACACACGGTGCTCGCACCCTGGAACGGGCTGGGCGCCGCACAACCCCTTGAATAAATTGTAGGTTGCACAGCCACAGCAGTAAGATCTGGGGGACCTTTGTGACTCTGATCAGTCAAGGTCACCGCAGATCCATACTTTGACAACGAAGGTTTAGAGGATTTATCCAAAGAGCTGCAATGCACAGGGATTTCTAGGATCTTTCGATCGTCTATTATCTTGTTTCCCTTGGACGTTTCTCTACTGGACGAGTTGAGGACGAAAATTTCTGCAAGAGCAACAAGTCCCTACCTAGGCGATGTGCTCTGGCCGTCTACTATAGGAGGCAAACAAAACCCAATAGATTCCAGTGACGGTGTCGCAATGTGACTGTCTCTGTGAGACTGTGAGGACATCGAGAGATGCGATGGATGCTGCAAAAAATCGAGTTCGTCTTTATTTGAAAATGCATCATGTGCTGAAGTGCTGGAGTAGGCAGATATTCTACCCCGGTCTAAGATGCTTCGGGGCACAGAGATACCGCCTGATGCGAAAGGATCAGGGTCTGATAGTGTGAAAACCGAGCGAGGGAATGAAACACGATCCGTCCGGACATCAGGCGGGGTCCTAGGTTCGAGGGAGTCGTCTCCGGAGCGGACAGTGGATGAAATAGATTTGGCGGGAGGCCTATTAGTGTACTGGCGAGGATTTGAATAGCTTGGAGGGGTAGAAACGAGGGAAGGTACTGGGGAATCAGGAATAGCTAAAGTTGGACGCGACTTTTTGGACTTTCTGCCCATGACAGACGCAAAAGGACTGAATTTGTAGCTATCAGAGTGCTGTGAATTTTCGACAAGGACCGGGATTTTTTCAGTTGATACTGAGCGAGAAAAGTCATTGGAAGTGGGAGATTTGGGAGTTGTGACACGTTTTGAAAACCAATGTCTGGCGGAAGACATGACGATGAGTAAAAGAGTGTGAGGGCTTATGCCCTGGCAGCGTATAAATTATACAACGGGTCCGTCCTGAGGGGTAATAATCTTGACTGTTAGAATACAAGCAGACGTCAATTGAAAAGGACGGAGGACATTAATCCCAGTGATACACTGCTGCTTTGAAGTGAGTGCCTGCAGGAGCAGATGAATGAAGGAAAGGAAAGGCCAGCAGACTGGCAGCAGTCAAGCAAGCAAGTCACCAATCAAAACGTTTGATTTCCGTAGCTACCGTGTAATATTAGTCGGACAATTTGACTTCAAGCAGATACGTAAACAGTCTTCCCGTCACAACATGTCACATGTACAAAGTGTCTACAATCAGTTTCTCAGAGATGACATGACATGTTAAACGCTCAGAGAATCCGTAGTGCCCATAATACAGAAAGAAGTTTGGCAAAATGAGACCCTCACAAGGTCTCTTGGCTCATTAGATCTGTGAATGACGTGGTCTTGTGGTACTACATACTAGTATAACCTCAAATTTGACTTGATGTAGTGCACCTAGACCTGTGAGAACGTGGCAACCAAAGTCATGAGATAATTAGCCCTGGGAAATGGAATGAAGTCACAGGTTGAACTTCATCTGTCGGCCCCCACCACATGTTAGTCAGCGCTTCGAGCGACTTACCGCGGTCCCGATGCCGTCACCTAGATTATAATGAGCGTTAGAATGTTCCACAGGTGCACATGTCAAGCACGAAGGAGCAAGCCTAACGTCCATAATGAGGAGGATGAGGCGTGAGTACTCGTGATAACTAACATGTCAAGTGGGTGGAAGTTTACAACGTGTCTGATAGCCAATATAAGTCGGACCTCACATCGCTAGCATCAACCGGGATGATCCGTGCCAACCGTTGATTGAACCTGTAACTGTTATTGCTTGTAACTGGTGAAGATAGAATTAATGGTAAGGTTGTCTGAGTAGAATGCGTTGCAGAAAAAGAAATGGAATGTATAACTTAGGATGTGCATCATCCCTCGCCTCAACCCAACTCCGCCCAGACATCCTCATCATCGCGGTCGTGCACAGCCTGCGCTGCCCGTGGCATATCTGACATGCGAGTGGGTTGCTCGTCGTCTTGTGCATCAAATAAAACTGCATCTTGTACCAATGGTCGACCCAGTTCTGGATCATCATCTGGATTGTCATCCTCCAAATCATAGTCGAGGCTAGTATAGCCTGCTCTCCTGATTGCACTGATATCGATTGGCTTTGGCCTGGAAAATATGGATTGGCCGGACCTGTCTTCGAGGTTAATATACGACATGTAAACTGAAGATTTGAAACACACTGTCGCATGACCGCTGCTAGACGGCCGAATTGTAAGACATTACGTGCAATAAGCAGTAGAGTGTCCAACAGTTCTTCTTCCTTACTCCCCGCTCCACACCCCGCAAATGTTATTACCAACAAAGTGACCGCACAGAACAATGTGAGTATAAGATCCAGCACATTAAACGGTGATCTCCAGAATTGCTACTCGTATCAAGTTACCTCGGCGACCAAAGCTCAGGATGAACAGATACGCACCCGACCAAACGCAACAAAACGCACACCGACCTCCAGGATCATGCTCGTGTTAATTATTATTTCCAATATATAAAACGGCAACCCTGGACATCCGTCAGACAGACTGAGCACGACGGTCGTCACGGACAAGGCCGCCATGGACAAGTAGAGAAATATGTATGTGTGCGAGTGCACAAAGCGATTCGCAATTCCACGTGTTATTTCTTTGCGGGTTAACGCATAAATGGATCGTGTGGGGCTACAGATATCAAGCAACATATGAGCAGACCGGCATACATATAACTTCAGTATACATACACAGGTTGCGCTGCACCGTTCGAGGTGTCATTTAAGGCATCCGACTCTGCCGACTCGTACACGTCGGGCATGGCTGGAAAAGCAGGCTTTTATGGTTGTGGACCTTCAAGTTGTGGTATGGGGCTCATATTGCTGCGTGCCACAAACAGCAACTGAGAAGAATAGGCAGTGTCACCAAACAACTGCAAATAAAGGTATTGTTGCAAGGTCAATGCTCTTGGAGTCTAATCAACGTCGGTCCTAATCTATTCGGTCCTTTGCTCATCGCCATCGAACACCTTTCCTTTAACCTCGTATTAAGAGAAGCTAGCCAAGATGGGTGGTGGAGACTTGAACATGAAGAAGTCTTGGCACCCGCTCCTGCTTAAGAATCAGGAGCGGGTCTGGCTCGAGGAGAAGAAGGCTGTGAGTGCTCATTAGTAAATGTGGGATCATCATTGGCTGATTTTGTTTCATAGCTCGAGGAAAAGAAGAAACTTGACCAGCTGCGCAAAGAGAAGGAGGAGGAAAGGCAGCTGCAGGAGCTCCAACGTTTACAAGAAGAGCAAACGGGAAAGAGAAAGACTGAGAAGCTAGAATGGATGTATGCGACACCTGCGACTGGGAGTAATCAGAACGCAAACGATTTAGAGGACTACCTGCTGGGTAAAAAGCGGGTTGACAAGATCTTGACTGCCGATGAGAATGCGCAGGTGTGTTATGATCTCTCTATGACTTTCATTTACGGATTAACAAGTGACTTTTGTAGCTTGGAGCCTCTCACAAGAACTTTATCGCCATTCAGAATGCTAACAATGCTCGAGACATTGCCGCAAAAATTCGTGAAGACCCGTTGCTCGCTATCAAGCAGCAAGAACAGGCTGCATACCAGGCACTCATGTCTAACCCCCTCCGTCTTCGTGAAATGCAGGAACGGAATGGTATAAAGCCGAAGAAAGACAAGAAAGAGAAGAAGCGAGAGAAGAAGGAAAAGAAAGAGCGGCATGCCAGGGAACGATTGGACCGCTCAAGGTCAAGAAGTCCTGCAGCGGAATACAAGAGAAACGATCGTCGGTATGATGCTGACGATGACCGCCAATATCGGAGACGAAGCAGAAGCCGCTCTCCTGGCTACCGCAGAGCTCGTGACTCTTTTGACGACGGTGTCCGAACTTGGCCCCGCTCGGACGAATCAGACGACAATGGCTATGGGCGTCGCAGAAGCATCGAGCGTAGTGGCAAACGCGCGGAAGATGATAGGAAACGGAGACGCAGTCCCAGTCCCCCTCATCGTAACCCATACCCGAAGCGCTCACACTATAGTCCTCCGAGATCAGATTCCTGGCCCGGGCCTTCCGCCAAGAAGCAGCCATCCAATGCTGCAGAGGACCGTGCCGCAAAACTGGCCGCCATGCAGTCGGGTGCCGCAAGCATGGAGGTTGAGCGGCAGCAGCGGCTTTTAGCACTGCTTGAGAAAGAGAAGGCTGACATGGAAGCGGAAGAGCAAGCCCGCGCAAAGTCAAAGGGCATGGGTAGTTTCTTGGGGCAAGAACAGAAGAAGGTCTTTGGCGGCGTGGGTGGTTTAGAAGACAGGCTCAAGCGGGGAAGAGGTGGCTTGGTTGCCGATGCGGACTGAGATTTCGTCATGGTTGGTGTATGTACTGTTGTGTCTTGTAAATGATGCGCTAAATTATTGTACCCCACACTGTTTGCTTGTTTTCTCGATAGCTTCGCTATTGGGTTTTAGCCGCTCCACCAGCCTTTCCCTCTATCTGTGATTGCACATGCAAAAGTCGCCCGTCGGCACTATAGCAACCCCAATCATGGAATCGTGTCCATCTGAGGTTGTCGCCGCAGTTCCTGTCTTTGCTCTGAGAGATTCCAGGGACGACTGTTTCGACATCAAAAAAATGCTGCGTGTGAGGTTGGAGACACTGGGCCACATTACGGTATCACCACAGCTGGTAACAATTATCCTCGGACTGGAGAATTTAACAGCGATGATGTATCTTTCCCACTGGACAGTGGAATCAATGGACATTGTCATTCCCACTCTTAGACAGGGATGATACGATCAAATTCAAACGCAGCCTCGTGACCAGCACGGTTCAACGTCATTCTACCACGGACAAGTCGCCGAGCCATCCCCGTCGAGACGGTTGCTACTTCCGCCTTATCTTTGCCCTATCAAAGAATGCCAAGTGGCACCCACGTCTGGTCCGCGATGGCCCTCTCGGAGTCTCGTCGCATTTCTCTTGTTGACTGCGTTTTGAGGCCAAGACTTCTACCTTGTTGAATCTTCGATCCCTTGGGCCCTGCCTAGGACAGGTGGCTCACGAGAAGTGCATGGTGTTACGACCACCTCTACATCTTCAGCGAGATCTGGCTGACCATACTCTCGGAGCACCATTATCTGAGCCTGGAAAATTCCGTCTCGTCGCTGTTACAAACGCTGGTGGTGCAAGTGACCCGACAGCGAGTTGTCTCCCGTGGACTCTAAAGCCGAATTGCAGAGCCTTGCTCGCTTGAAGGCCCTTGGGTCGCTGATATCGGTCCGCAGGGTTTAATGGACTGGCACCCGTGCTGGCGGAGTCGCAGGTATATCTGATGTCTTTGGAGATTTTGAACGTGAACTGGGCGTCTGGCGTCTAGTATGTGCCACAAGGTGAAGAAGACGCGCGCAAGATACAAAATGACTTGTCATATTGACTTTGTCACTCTACTTTGTATCCTCTGCCCCTGCAATCGTCATCAATATGCGACAAAGCACTGCTGATGTATGCAATGGGCAACTTACATGTTATTGACAATATTGCTGATTAACGCACAAGTCACGCGTATCAGACTTTTATCAAATTTTCTTATAATTTCACTCCAGATCGCTGCGGACTATTTTACCTCGAAGTCTGGTGTAGACTATGTCATGTGCAGCGGCATGCATCCTAGTGAGCGCTATCTATATCAGCCCCTTTGTCATCCCAACCTCGTGCTTGCCGAAGACGGAACGTGGATCGAATTAATCAAAATTTAGCAACAAACCTCATCGAGTCATGCATTCTTGTTCAGTACTCAAGCTAGTGCGTACTCGGGTCATTATTCAGCTATAAATAGTGAACGGCCTTGTGACTTGGTAAGTCACGGAGTCCTTTATCATTCCGACCGAAGGCCCCGAGTTTGCCATAGATCTAGCGGAGTGGTTGGCGCATGAATCATGGCCCACGTTGGACAAACTCACCATAACTCAGTTACCTCCTCCACGACTGAGAGTGCTGTGGCATATGGACTCAAGAGACAGAAGGATAGCGAACAGGCTGCAGAAAAGCCATATAGCATATACACTCGCCGAGAAAAATGGTTCATTGTAATGGCCGCCTCTTTGGCTGCATTGTTTAGGTGCAGCATTTCATCCGGATGTAGACCAGAGAGACATTCTGAACACTTCTCTAGCCCACTGACTGCAAACGTGTACTTTCCTGCAATACCGACAATCGCTTCAGCTTTCCACACGTCTATAGAGTCAATCAACCTGAGCGTCACCGTTTACATGGTCCTTCAAGGTATCTGTAAGCACAGGACTCAAACATCTGTCGGAGGAAGGATTACCTCTAAACCATATCATAGCTCCTATGTTCTGGGGGACCATGGCGGACAGCATTGGGCGGCGTCCCATTCTTCTCGCTTGTCTCCTTGTCCTGTGTTTATCTTGCATCGGCTTGGCTTTGGTCCCGACCTCAGCGTACTGGTTACTAATGCTCTTGCGATGCATTCAGGCTGCTGGTTCTGCCAGCACAGTTGCACTTGGTATGCGTGCATTTCGTCGTTATACCTTGTCACATTACCGGAGCTGTAGGAGCTGGAGTAATTGGAGATATAGGCACTCCTGCAGAACGCGGGGGCTTTTTCGGCCTATTTGCCTTGGGACCACAGGTACATGATGTATTGTTTTTGTTGCACTATGCACTCTAATACCCGCGTAGGTTGGACCTGCCCTAGGACCCATTGTTGGTGGTATCCTTGCAGATAAACTCGGATGGAGGTCAGTTCTCATTTAGTACATTAAATGTAGCTGAATGGGTTACAGATCTATCTTCTGGTTTCTATGCATTATGTCTGCCGCATGTTTCGCTCTCATGTTCATGTACGCAATCCATTGTCTATAACGTTTCTCTGGCCTCATCCATATCATTCCAGTTTCCTACCTGAAACACTCCGTCGACTGGTGGGTGATGGCAGTGTGATACCGTCGCCTTTCTATCGTCCCCTCGTGCCACTTGTTGGGAAAGGGCGCGTGGACCACGATGCCCAAAAGCCTCCCAAACCCCCACTGAACAATCCACTACGTCTCTTCTTCTATCTGGACGTTTTGAACCTTCTCGTATTCAATGCAATTCTATATGCGGTCTTCTATTCGGTGAATACCACGATATCCACGATATTCGCAACCAAGTACTCGTTCCTGAACGAAATAGATATAGGATTGTGTTTCCTAGCGATTGGTGGGGGGATGACCATTAGCACTGTTCTATCCGGCAAAATGCTAGACGCTGATTTTCAAAGAATCAAGACTAGGCTCGTGAAGAAGGCTGAGGAAGATTCTGAGAAGTACATACGTCCCGAGGACGTGACCAGGGAGGAGAATTTCCCAATAGAAAGAGCCAGGCTGAGGATGATACCCATATTCACCGCCGTTTTTGTCTTGACATGCGCTGGTTACGGGTGGTCGCTTCAGCGAGAGACGAATATCGCTGTTCCACTTATCCTGCAAGTTATCTGTACGTGTTTGCCTTTCCTTCCCCCCACACCCTCAGTTATGAGGATCAACAGTTGGTTATACAATCATCACTATCATGAACAGCGTGCAGACGCTACTCGTTGATCTACTGCCATCACAGAGTTCTTCCATTACTGCGTGTGTGAGTTTCATCATCACTTGATCATCTTATCAACAATCTTGATCACTTCGTTTTAGAATAATCTGGTCCGATGTTCCTTGGGTGCTTTGATGGTCTCGGTCATAGACTTGCTTGTCAATGCGTTAGGTCCTGGTTGGACCTATGTACTGCTTGCAGGAATATGCCTGGCGTGCTCTCCTATGATCTGGCTTGCTATTTGGATTGGTCCACGCTGCCGTGCAAAGCGAAGGGCCCATAATACTGCCGCTTAATTACGGTGTCTGCCAGTACATACAGAAAAGAAGTTACGGGAAAGTGCAAGTAGGATATATACTAAAATACTTCGGCACAAGAAAGTGTCATCGACCGAGCATGAAACACATGCAGAACGCGTGACCTGCAGAGTTGCCTGGAAGAGCTTGAGAGGAAAACCCACTTTGAGAGCTGTGCTGTGATTTCGTCCGGCCCTATATCATGCCGTTCCTTAAAAACAGTCCTGTGCCCTCCATAACTTTCCCGATAGATTCTGCATCCTGATTGTTCGCGTTTTGTCCCCCGGGGTGTAAGAGGTACATATCGATACTAGTAAGACGCCTCAGTACTTTGCTTAAAGATATGTGAGATACTGTGCATTCTAAAACTTTCTTAATAGTGTATATCGATGTCCCGACAACATGGTATCTACCCGCAATATATGACTGATTTTTCATTCATTTAGGCAAGTACACATCGTCCGACCAACTGGACCAATTTTCGGCAGTTTCGAGTAACGATTCCCCCTTCTTTCTCGCAGATTCCAATGCGACCCTATGCAAAGGAAGGCGTATTGGAGGGTCATCCAAACGAGACAACTTGTAGGCCACTTCTGCAAACTTGGCCGGATCGCCATCAAAATGCGTGTCCTCGATGTCAGGATAGAGAGATCGGTATTTACGGGTTGGGAGGGATGGGTTTGATTCATAAGCAGGGTGGATGGGTTCTGTCGCATGGCTTTGAATCATCGATGTTCGAAAAAGGCCAGGCTCGATGAGAGTAATCTTTTGTCGAGGTAAGTCATGATATGTTCCAAAACTTTGCGATACAAATGAACCTACTTTGATCTGCCACTCTGGGTCAAGTTCGCCGATATACCCTTCCGTCAAACATTCCAACGCTGACGACACCCGGTTGACATTCAGATCTTTAATATGAAGTTGAGAGCCTACCTACCAGCTTTGCTATCATTCGAATGTTAGCCTGCGAGGTTGATCATGCAAAATAGATGAACTCACGCCGCAGCATAATGTACAGTGCCAATCTGTGGAATAAAGGCATTCCGGGAAGAGATATTCAATATTCTCCCTCCCATGGGACGGTTCACATCCCTGAAGCATCGAATGGCTTCACGCATGACATTCTCCGCACCCCAGAGCAATACATCAAATATCTCTCGTGCGGCCTTGTGAGGCAGGCCTTCAGCTTCTGATACTATATAGTATCCTGCATTGTTTAGCACAATGTCGACACGATTGAAGTGAGAGATGGCCTGATTGAACGCCGTGGTAATCGAGGGCGTATCTGTTACATCGAGCGGGAAAGTAACGAGGCGGGAAGAGGGATATTTAGTAGTGAGGTCTTCCAACATCGAGGGTTTGCGCAGGGTAGCAACTACGTTGTCTCCTTTGCTCAAAGCGTATTTGACAACCTCTCGTCCCAGACCAGCCGATGCACCAGTGACTGGCGGAGAAGGTTGTCAGTTTCGTTTCCTAGTCAGTAATAGAAATGAATTAACTGAACCAAACTTTCGGGGAGGTCATTGTAAAATACTGTCTGACGTGACCTCACCGGCTCTGGGTTGGTATCACTCTGCGGAAGATGGATATGTGGGCAGGCATGGTGACCACACAGACCAAGCCTTTAAGTTATGATAGAAGGATGAACCGGGCCGTCACTGATACTAGCAGGGGCTAGAGGATCGGACGCGATATCAACCATGAGAATATCAACCTCGATCTGGTAGGACAAGGGGACCAGTGATATGCGAGCTGTATGTCAGAGATGAGCATGTCGACGATGGGTTACAAAATCATGCTCGCCCCTGACGTCAAGATAAGCATACATCATCTGACCAACTACTGTAATTTTCGACAGCTTGTAATAACTTCTAGCTTCAAGTTGATCATTGCCGCTTCCAAGGCTATTCTGTGCACCGGAAGATAAAACGGGGGATCATATAGTTGCACGATCGTCTACAATACTTATAGATGTCTCCGTCTGAAAAACACTCATCTCCTGGATATATACTGCGATACTGTCTAGAAGGTAAGTTTTTATCAAGGTACACAGGATGGGTTAGCACGAGAACGGTGCGGCAGTGCGAAAACGAGCAGGTTGAAGAACCGTAACCTGGGATAACATGAGAGGTCTTGCTGATCGTAACGAGAATGCGAAAGGCGCTGTCTGGTATTGTTACAAGGAATGCTTCCTTGAAAGCCACACCAGACGTCCTCTAGCAGCGGTCCGACGTGATTGTGAAACCTGCCAAGTCAGAGGCGATGAGGACCTATCTTGATCACAATCGAAGTGTTGGATGAGAGTGGCGACGCCGATACTAACATAATATTGGCTGGAACAGTGGAAGACGACGAAAACTGCATCACCAACCTTCCAGGTGGTTTCCGTTTCTTGGTGACATCGCATTGATCGCAACTGCTACCAGATATTTGCGATGCATTCAGATATCAAGGACGTCGCACAAAAGACTTTGGATAGTCTTTCATGTTCATCGACGGATGATGAAATTTTACGCTACATCACCAACGAACTCAGGGATGTGACGAGTACCCAGCCTGAGGGACTCGGAGTGGGAGATGGCAGGGTGTGCTCGGAGATGTCGATGAAGACTTCCACAACCTCAGGCGTGCGCAGGAATTTTGGAGACTGTTTGAGTGAGCGCATTAGGCTTGTACTTGCATCAAGAACAAGAACGAACGTTTCGAATACATGATAAACCATGAAAAAAGATAATGATGGTGCTTGAAAACTAAACTGCATAGCTTAGTCAGCAGGGACCTGTTGTCCTTGGCAGGCACATTGCCAGCCGCTTGCATAAATTAAAATCAAAATTCTATATAGCCCTGGTGGGACTTTGATTATCATGAACTTGAACATGAGGCGTTCGATCATTTTGGATGAGATGGCGACGTACGCTGATACTCGAGCGACGAGAACATCTCCCTCAAATACTAGCCGGAAAGTGGACGACGACGCAACCATATCACCAACCTTGCACATATCTTCCGTGACATTGCAATTTACTAACATGATGTCAAGCATGTCTCACACAAGTCTTTGGATATATGTTTACATTCGTCAATGAAGACCTCCGCCGCCTCGCGCGCGAATCTAACGGACTGTTCGAGTGGACGCGTATGACTTGATGGACTGGTGGTGACTGTGCGCGAAGGTTTCGAAGACAAGATAAGCCATGAACAGGAGATTACGGTAGAGGATAATGCACGATGGTTGCTGGGACAAGTAGCACCTAGCAAAAATATTTTAGCAAAACGTCCCCTCCAGGCTCTCCTGCTCTTACCAGCAGTGAGCGCTAGTGAGCGTCGAAGTCCTGTTTCGTCTGATGAGGGCTCACTGGCCTGCTGAATTGTCCATTTTCGTAATTTTGAATCTTCATCATATATAACTGCCATGGCAAACATGATTGACCTGAAAGAGTTCGTGTTTGACCGCGTTCTGGATGAAAGTACGTGTATATTGTCGTGACGCTAACAACAATGCTAATAACGACAACTTAGACGCGCTCGCACATACACTCGCCGTCCTGGGCACACTGCCCTCCCCATTGGCACCCTCTGCGCCTCTTCGTGCCATCCTTCGCTTCGAGCGCACGGCCCTGTCATCTACTGTCGCTGCCGAGCTCTCATCCGGCGTTCTTGAGTCTGCCAAGCAGATCGGAAGTACTGATATTGTATGTCCCATCCTCTTCCTCCCAACAAAACACAGATTTATCTGTCCATTGCCATTCAGTACTCGTGGTTCTTTGCGTGGCTTCACAAGCGTGATGACTTCCCTGACGTGAAGATCTATGTCATCTGCCCCGCCACCGACGTCCACATCCGCAAGGTCCGTCTTGTCCGTTTCTTCGTCGTCATTCATCATCATATTGATGGCCATGCACTAGTATACAAAGCAAGACGTGCTCATGGTGCACGAGACTCCCGCCCTCTACCAGTCTATTGTCAAACCATACATCGTCGCCTTCGACCCCGCACGCACACAATGGTATTCCTTGTCCCAGTCGCAGCCCACATGCGGACTGACTCCATCCCCAGGGTCCAGGACATCCTCGTAGGTACCGCCGAAGCGTCCAATATCCTGAACGCCTCTCCGGACTTCCTCATCCTTCCCGACATGAAATGGGACACGGCCAATGTCTCCGCCCTCTACCTCCTTGCGCTCTATACGCACTCTGACGTGCACTGCATGCGCGATCTCCGCAAGGTGCCGCACTTGGGCATGCTCAAGACCCTCCGGAGAGATGCTTGGAAAGTTGTGCAGGATAAGTGGGGTATCGGTCGTGGTGGCGTCAGGATGTACATCCATTACCAGCCGAGTTATTGTGAGTAGCTATTCGATGATCAAAGGATCGATTTAATTTATTGCACAGACCACTTTCACGTGCACATTGTCCACACAGGCCATGTCGGGCTGTACGGCATGATAGTGGGGCAAGCCCACCTACTGGATGATATAATTTCGTTGGTGCGTGTTGTTTCCATACTATAGTTTAATGGTGATGCCTTTTATTCATTGCACGCATAGCTTGAACTAGACTCAGACGACGGCCCTTCCATCCTTGAGCGTATGACGCTTACTTACGGACTTGGAACAGAACATGGCTTGTACAAACCCATGGCTGCAGCACTTGCAGAGGTGCATGATACAGATTAGATGGCAATATAGAGCACCGACAGGGAACTGAAGATATCGTGAAAAGCTATATATACAAAGGTCTAGATCAGCATGAAGTACTAACAGTACTACTAGTGTAACACAATGCATGAAAAAATCCCTCAGAGTCGAGTTGTGTCCGTCAAGTAATAATATCAATAGACTATAAGGTCGCAGTGCCATTGCGCTGATATTCATCAACTCCTCAGGAACGTGTTCACCCTGCTCCATCTATCCTTGAAATGTTCAGAATGGCGGCGGTAAGGGGAGGCCAACATCAAACTTAGTGAAGAAGTTCACGTAAGTTAATTTGGGCATCAAACTATGCAGTCGACAGGCCACGGCGATGGGATCGACATTAATGTTCACCAAGAGTCTGGTGATCCCCTCGTTGAGATTGGTTGTAGGGAACGGCCCGTTGTTGATGTCGACTTCGTATACACAAAATAACATGTCGATAGTGCGCAGGCGGGGAAAATGATGCATAAGATAAGCGGGTCCCACGAAGGTGAGAGATGAGAGGATAGCGACCCGCACTTCCATTCCAATGCCAAAATCTCCAGCCGAGGCTAGGATTGCGCCATCGTCTTGAGTAAGGCGTCGTCGATGACCGACGTGCATATGCGGTCGAGCCGTTGATGCGTCAAGCGACTAAACGACGGCAACAGGGCAACCGCGTCAAAGTCAGTTGCTCGAACTTTTGTAAGACAGTGATTATGGGTAGAAAGTGATATGCAGCGATGTGCACTTCATCGAGTTGGGAAATTTTTTGTTGGAGTGGGATTGGATTGTGTCTTGTTAGCACGGTACAGCTTCAGGTGGAAGTGCGGAGACTTCAACGATGGTAAAGAAGCCAAGCGAAAAAAACTCTCTTGTATGAAGGACCCATGCGTTAAGGCAGAAAAACTCCCGCAAGTCACATAGATCGAAAAGTGCGTCTGAACTCCAAGGGAGGCTAACAAAGTATAATTAGTCAACGAGCTGGGTGCTGGTATATGTCCCAGTTCTAAGAATGTAATAGGAAAGAGGTTCGGCAAGAGCGGTGTGGGTAATAGCGCAGAAATGAGCACTTGTAGGAGCCAATCGCCTATCATGTCTAGCGTAGAAGGCCATGAAGGAGCGGATGCGCCACGTATATCAATCAAAAAGCCTCCGCTTCCATCAAAGAGAGGTCTTTGCAAGGCCCCCGACGTGCTTATTTGAGGGTCTTGACAGCCGAGCATAGGGAGTTTTCGGGGCCTTCGTCTATTAGAAAATTTGCATTCACTATCACGTGGATCTTTAGATGTTTTGCAACTGATTGCTACCATTCATCAGCAAAGGTTGTCGAGGACGAAAAACGGATGGAGCACTGACTTCTACAACTTTGCAACACACGAAATAGAGCGTAAAGTTCGAGGTCGCCTGGCATCAAACGATCAGACACTGCAGACAGTGAGGAAAATGACCAAAAAAATTACAAGGTTGTCCAACATCGAGTGGAATGCAAGTAGGCTGTCCTGGCGTTCAGATGTCGTGCCGATGAACCTCGCTTGCCTCTATTTCTTGGCGCTGTGCAGGAGATATGGCAGTGGCTTGTGATGACCGCTCATGTAGGTATTATTTGTGTAGCATGAATTCACCGCGTAGGAATCGCGATGTGACAGAATATAGACCAGAAGTTTGAGGACGAATGTAATCATCCTGAAAAAAAAACTCAGCGAGCACTGTACAGAGGGAAGGGCGACTTGCCCATTGGCAGTGAGCAGCAATACTTCTGTAGTTCCATAGGCAGATTAGGACAGTAGTGCTTCAAGCCCAGACGCAAGTTGAAACTGATGGACTCGAACACATCGTGAGTAAGGAAGGCTGTTAGAAGAAGTATGTAAGACTCTAAGAGGTCAAAGACAGACTCCGAGTGTAACGCTGAGCCATCGCCTTTCCATTGCAGTGAGCTGTTCTCAGACAGAGTCGTCCTCTTGCCAGAGCTTTCATGCATGCGCAGATGGTGCGGTCCCAGACGACAATTCCGATAAAATAAATCAATACTTAGATTTCTGAGACCAGCAATGGCTAGGAAGACCGCAGAAATTGTGGCTGGAATTGGCGAGCGGAGTTGTGTGCACGGTCCATCCAGGGTCCAGAGCCACTTCGTTTTCAAGCTTGTGGACCTAACACGGAACCATTCACGAAACCACTATCGTCCCCGCAACGCAAAATTTGGCTCAGCTTTAACCACTCAAGCTAACGCAAGAGGGCTCCTCGCAACCAAATTTCTTGAATTGCTGATCTTGAAGAACGACACGAGCGGCTTCGATACCACTTGACGCACCCATGGACCCCTTGCAGATCAGAGTCGCCTACGATGTCTCGTGCCCCTCATGAGGGCACGTAAGATGCTTGGTCGCACTTCAAGTTAGATGGGTCACAGCTCGACATTGCCAACTGCGTCGACGATGGCAAGAACTGCATACTGCGACGGTGAAAATGCCAGTTTTTTTCGTCAGCAACGGCGCTGGAGGTCTTCATGGTTTATGCAGCTTGATGGCATTTTCTTCTTAGGTTGTATCATTCGGTTCGACATTCTTCGTGTCTTGGTGCGCAGAAATTTGTGGAGAATTTAAGACAGCTTACGATGCGTGTAGGGGGCACTGAGTCGACTCATAGTCACTGGTGAGTGTCTTGTTCACTCCAACCATATTTTGTTTCTGGGTTATATCAATGCTGGCATTGGCTGCCACCTGTTGATGTTGATGGAGGCGATTGCATCAGTTGAGACTTGGGGGGGACGATCTTGATGCAGTCATATAGTGACTATCTTGACTCATATCAATGCTTGACACATCTTGAGAGCTTGAGGGCACGCTGTTGAGTCGTGTTCATGTTTCATGATGGTGGTTGGAAACTTGCCTGGCTCGTGCGCAAAGTCGCTTTGATGCCCCTTTTTGGGTCACGAAATGCGTCACACGTGTCACGCTGCCTTCGCTGACGACGAGTAACTTGGCATTGGGTGTTTTTTTTCTGGCATGTTGAGGGGATTATCAGGATTGCTCAGGATATTTGATCAGTACATCACAGATATATTGTGTCCCGTACAACAGAGAGCTCTCCATAAGAGAGTCCACGCACTTATGCTTCGTATGTACTGACACTTCTTTTCTAGCCAGAGACGTGTCTGGCTCGCACAGCATTCTTATGATGCTCTAGGCAGCGCACAAGACTTGGTTGAACATGTCGAGGTCCATGGTGTGTGTCGTGGGGGTCCTGCAACGACGGTCCATAGCTTTGATGGAGCAACCCGGTGCCCAATCATGGTCACGCTGCCCGTCCTGCGCCGTCTTATGCCTCTCGTTTAGTGCTATCGATGGCTATTCTGGATTGAGATCGCCCACGAAGGTGGAATTGGAGGATTGGTTCCGCGGAAGCAAATCTTGTACCAACACTTGCAAATTTGAAGATCCACGAGTGTCACGCTTGAACAGGCGCCCACCAGGCATTTGGCACTAACTCAGCCCTGTCGGGATTGCGAATTCGGGGTTCTAGAATCTAGACTCAAGCTGGACTAATGTCTGCCCCAATTTTTTTTTTTGCTTTCCTTCCATTGAACCTCCGCTGCTATTTTAACCCCAAATGCCTTCACGCAGGACAAACGACATTCCTTTTCCTTCATTTTCATCTGTACTGAGCCAGTATTCGATGAGCGACATGAGGTTGCCGAGCTACAGGACTTCTCACTTACTTCGTTTCCACCCTTACCCGAGAGTCAAACCAAGCCAGCGTGAGATCATGGTGAGCGGTGCCGCGAACATCATTTCCGCGCTATTTTTAACACTTCTTGTCGCAAAGCACGCTGTGAATGATCGTCCCAGTAGCCTGTATGACATTGTCGAAGAGGACGATAGTGCTGAACCGGTGATTCTCAACTTTGTACGCGTTTGCTGTTGTCATCTTGTAGCCTTATTCAGTTCTCAAACGCAGCCCGACCTCCCTGAAGAACAGCATCCCAATGATGTGAACCTGCAGGAAGCCGTCGAAGTTGCCGAGAATGGCGCCCAACCTCACGTTAGGCGTCTGAACTTCACAACTTTAATCATCGTATGTTTGCTATTCTTGCTTGACAACACCTGCTTGTTCTCACACGTTACGTCGGCAGGATGTTGCGATCCTGGCCGCGAGAAAGCTATTTTTGAAAATCAAATAGTTTGTCATATCTGGACAATCTACTAATCCTGCGGCTCATGTTGTTGGCTCTCGTTCAACCTGTGTCTCGCTCTTGCTTGCCATTGTACCATACGATCGGTTTTTAAACCACAGGAATATACCTTACATAAACCAGTCTCTCCTTTGCTCTCTATGCTATCATCTTACATACACGAATATCTGTATTATACCATATCATCATTACATCTAGTGGAAATTTTATTCCAAAAAGCTTTGCAACCTATATCAATAAAATCGAACAAAAGACTTGGTTCTATCGCACTACAAGCCAGCGGTCATCTTAGATTTTACAAATCGTGACTGCGATACTTCCAGAGATGCACAATGATGTGGATTAGATGATGAACGGAGGATATTGTGCAAAGATGCCCATACAAAGGTCTCTAATAGTGTAACGCGATGCACGTGGAAAATCCCCCAGAAATTCGTGTTCTGTGTTTGTCAGAGACGCTGCGTGATTAACTTGGAGTTGCGGGCGCCTCACACACATGATGCAGACAAGATATTGCTTTTCTCGGGATCAACGTTGAGTCATGATATCTGAATCATTTACAAAATGTAAGGACACAGTACCATTGTGCTGTTAATAATCAATCCTCCAGTAACTCATTCACCCTATCCCACCCTTCCTCAAGATGTTCAAATGGCGGCGGCGTGGGGATGTCATCATCAAGCCAGTCGAGGGAGTCCACGTAAGTCAACTTGGGCAGGAGTCTATGCAGTTGACTGGCAACAGCGACGGGATCGACGATTGGAGACATCCCCACAGAAAGTTCGGTGATATTCTCGTTTGGAATGGTTCGAGAGAATGGCTCGTTGTTGATGTCAACTTGACATGCGCAAAAGGGCATTCCAATAGTATGCAAGCACCGACAATGATGTATGAGGTGGACGAGTCCTATAAAGGTAAGAGATGGTGGCATCACCCAACGAGCCGCATTTCCAAACAAGAAGGTCTCGAGCTGAGGCCAAGATTGTGCAATTGTCTTGAGTGAGGCGTCATCGATGGCCGAAGTGCATATCCAATCGAGCCGCAAGTCTGTCAAGTGACTAAACGACAACAACGGGGCAACCGCGTCAAATCCAACTGCAAAGCTGGGGTCGGCAAGTACGTGTTCATCGGTGAAGGTGAAGAATCTGAACCTGAAGTGGAAATGAAGTTGCTCAAGAGCAGGAGAGAAGCACTCCGAGAGGGAAACAATGAGACCTGGAATATCCAGTGGATCATACAGGACTTTTGTACCGTCTAGATCGCTGCAATCGACGGACAGTAATCGACAGGAGGGGAAACGAACATTCGCGAGACAGTGATTAAGAAAGAAAATTGTTATTGCAGCGATGTACACTTGATCGATTTGGGAGAAAATTATTGGAGTGGGGTAGTGTTCCTCCTCGTAATCGTAGTCCTGCGCCAGACCGAAGTTCAGAAACTTCAACGACGGTAAAGAAGCCAAGCGAAGAAGTTCCCGTGGGGTAAGGTACCCTGCGTTAAGACGGAAAAGCCCCCGCAAGCCATGTAGAGCTCCACAGATTGCATCTAAACGTTCTTCAGTATCATCGTTATATAAATCACAGGTGAGTTCTCGAAGAGATGGACACCGAGCTCCGAGGAAAGCTTACAAAGCTAACGAGGAGGGTGATGATATATTGCCCAGCTTCAAGAACGTGATAGTTGACCCAAGGAGGGCGCGCAACAGAGGATGGAACCTTTCTCGGACGACGTGCCACATCAAACTACGAAGGTTCGGCAAGAGTGGTGTTGATAATGGCGCAGAAAGAAGGGCCTGAATGAACTGATTGCCTATCATGTCTAGCTCAACGTCAGAGACTGTGAAAGAACGGATACGCCGTGCATATTGATGGATAAGTCTCCACTCTCCGTCGAAGAGAGGTCTTTGCATTGTCTATTTGGGGAATTTGAGCATTCCATGTCATGCAGATTTTTAAATAGATGTTTACTCACCAATTTTCCTCGCTTTTTTTTAGTGATACCACCAGGCAGGCATGAGATGAATGGCTTAAACCCAGTGATGTCTTTCCAAAGGGTATCAAGCGCAGGCTCCTTGAATTTCCTACAGGTTCCTGCAAGAGCAGCAAGTGTAGCACAGGAGCTCAGGTTGCTGTCTTTATAAATAGCGAATATGTGCAGTAGAATTTCTGTGGGTAAGAGACAGATATGCATGATTGTAAAAGAAACGAGGTACAGGACAGTACTCGGTACTAGTGCAAATTAGCTCAGTGAATCAGACAGTGATGGCAAATTTTAAGACTAAAACCTCTTCAAAACCTGTTACATGACTCGTGCTTAGTCATGGGGATTAAGCTTAACACGAAACCGCAGTCGGACTCATAAGGTCTTACATATGGTCAAGTAACGAGTTCAAACGTTCAATTGTTGTACACTGCGATACTTGTATTGGAAACTCAAAGTCGGTGCCCCACTCGGACCTAGGTTGGAAACAAACATAATGCCAACAAGGTGTCGCTTTTGCTTGGGTACTAGGTATTAGGATCCAGGACCCCCACCCCCTTAACATCCGCTGGGAAGGCGCGTGGTGGTCCTGTTCCTCAGACCTCGGTGTGGTAGCATGTGGTGACAGGCGCTTGCCACATCTACGTTTCGGACTTTTGGCGATGCAAGATCTTAATCTGTCCAAATCATCGAAGACCAATCAACAAAAATCAGCGCCCAGCACACATCTGCAGACCACGAGGCAATTACCAATAGGTGCCAATCTGTCCATCTCAGCACGTTAACTCACGGAAGGTTCCGTTACTATGCGTGGTCAAGCCCGCTACAACTCACTTCAGTGCTCACCAATTCTTGGTTGGTTCGTTCATAGACCTTATTGTCAATGTGATAGGTCCCCGTTGGACCTGCGAACCGCTTGCGGGTATATGCTTGGCGTGTTTTCCCATGATCTGTTTTTCTATTTAATTTGGCGCACGCTGTCGTGCAGAGCGACGGGCCCGTAACGCTACGACTTGATTATGGTTTCTGGTGCATACAGAAAGGAGGTTACGGGTGAGTGCAAGTAGAATATATGCTACAATACTTCGGTGCAAAAAAGTGACGAGCACAAGACATGCAGAACGCGTGACCTGCAGGGAACGTTAGCGCCCAGGTCCATTAATAGTGCTTGAGACGGAAACCCACTAATACTATGAAAACTGTCCTGCAATTTGATCTCCTATCTCCTGCAGTTCCTTACTTCCCTCAAAAAAAAGTCTCGTGCTCTCCAAAACCTCTTTCGTAATAAACTCTGCATCCTGACTTACCATGCTTGTAGTACTGATGAAATCAGAATGTCGCAGATTGTCAATGACCTTCCTCGTTCTGTCCCCGCGGATGTAGTCATCCCGTAAGCACTTGATCAAACGAGCTTGTGCTGATGGCGTATACAAAGTTGAACTCCTCACGAGGATTTCGAGGCGGCGGCATACAGCTGTCCGAGTGTCGAGAGCATCCTGGAATTTCTCAATGAGGAGGATATTGGAGTAGTTGGGGGCGGGAGCAGTTTGAGTGGTTGAAGTAGATGCGGCAGACGAGGACGAGGTGGAAGCAACTTCTTCGGGGGCAACTTCCACTACTTCCTTCATGAGACGGGCGAAGTGATCCTTGTGAGAGAGACGCCGCTTCTTGTGCTTGCGTGTCGGTTGACCTTTAGGTGTTTTCGTTGGTTTGGCCATCTTAGATCGCGCCCTCTCCTGCGGTGTACTTAAATAACACAACGCGTAGAGTGGGGATCTTAGTGCTTTGGATAGGAAGCAGGCGACTTGGTATTGTCACTTGAGATACGAAGTTAGTAATTCAGGTGTTCATTGGGAAAGAACTTCGTAGACTCACAGCCGGATGAATACAAATGGGCAAAGCAAATGGACGGCCAGAAGATGTGAAGCTATGAACAGCTTTGAGCGCGTGTCTGGATATAAGAAGTGACCAGGTTGTGACTTGCAACAAGACGTACAGGTGCAGTGACCGGCGGGTTTCTTCCTAATTTCTCGCGGAAACGGACCACTTATAAAGTCCAAACTGCCCACAGATGATTCGGGGCACTTATCAGTGCAATACCGGTGCTGGTAGTGATCTTATAGCATGGAGGAGGAGGTGGTGACCCGGCAAGCAGAGACTCAGATTCACCATATTCCCGGTCACGTGAGCGATATTTCATATGGAGTAATCAGCTGATTATTATATACGCGTGAGTCGCAAGTGCAATCAACAGTCGAAATTCGAAAGAATGACAAAATTTAGTACAAACGTCGTAACAAGCGTATGATTATATTGAAAAATCAAGTTTCAAGCTTCAAACTTCAAGAATCGAGACGCATTGACCATGGTCCATCAATCACGTGCCATGGAGTACTTCCCAAATCGGATGGAAGTCGGCAGCCGTGAAAGCCGTTTGTGACATCAATTGTCGCAGACTAGGTCACCCAGGACCAGAACCACCACAATCAGTGTGTACTGGAGTGCATAGCGCTAAAATCTGGTTTGTGTGTTTCAATCTTCTAGTACGTGAAGGTGAGTTGTTTGCTCTGAAAATATTGTCGAGTCAACTAATTTGCTCTGCAGAACACTGGTGTCTTCCTAACGAACGTGTAGAAATACAGAAGTACTGTTTCAGTGCTACGGATGCAGTTTCAGCGTATACATGCACTTCCCTCGCAAATGCGGCTGCTAGTGCTATCTTACCGCCCGAGTATCGTCCATGGTTCTGGGTTGAGCGTCCGTCATACTTTTCAGCGATCACAACACACCGCTCCCTCTCGTTTACAGTCGTTCAAAAGTCCTAACAAACCACCCACACGGCTATGGCGCAATCTTGCATGGATTATTCCAGTGACTGGCGGTGTCGCTCTTTACCTCTATCCTAGCCAACAGCTCCACCTACCTTCCATCTTTTCCTCGCCGACCCTTATTCCATGTACAGAACACGACTTAAACGTAAAAGCAAGAGACCCTATAATAGGATCACCTGCGGAACCCCATATGTCTATTCCCTCGCGGATATTATCTCTGTTGCAGGAACACTTGTGGGAACCTCTGTTGACGGCACGAAGATTCATTCACCTGTTCTATCTGTTCATACCTGTCATCATTACCATGCCTATGCTTCTTGTTGGGAAGCCTGAACGTAGATATAAGGGTGACAAGTGGGGAGCCATTTGGTGGTACGAATTTCTTGTCAGGAGAATGCAGACCGCTGGGCCAACGTTCATCAAGGTACCTATTTCATAGCGTTCTTTCCATCTCACTCGCTGACCATTCAGCTTGGGCAATGGGCGGCATCGCGTGCTGATCTCTTCCCGTCATTACTTTGCGAGAAAATGGGGTCCTTGCACTCGCGCGGCAAGCCACATTCGTTCATGCACACTAGGCAGATCATCGAAAGGGCTTTTGAACGGCCATTCGACGAGGTGTTCGAAGTTTTTGATGAGAATCCGATAGGAGTCGGTGCCATTGCACAAGTGGGTTTGCCACGGGCTTCTGTGGGCTGCTAACGGACTCAATATCTGTAGGTCTACCGGGCAACTCTCAAGCATGACCTTATACCTCCCTCTTACCTTGGTCCAAAACGGCAAACTAAATCACCCGCAGGGTCACTAGCCCCCGTTATCCTGCAAGACCCTCCACCTGCAGTACCTACCGCATCTGTCGCTATCAAAGTCCTACATCCTCGCGTCGCCAAGAACATCGCGCATGACCTATCCATAATGTCGTTCTTTGCGCGTGTCATTACCATTTTCCCTGGTATGCAATGGCTATCACTCCCAGAGGAGGTCAGCATCTTTGGTGAAATGATGCGCCGGCAACTCGACCTCAGAATTGAGGCAGAGAACCTGCTGACATTCGAAAACAACTTTGCTTCAAGAAATGTGCCCGTCTCATTTCCACGTCCTTTGAAGACGTTTTCGACTGCCGACTTACTTGTCGAGGAATACGAAAATGCTCTGCGTATGGAGTACTTTTTGAAAAACGGAGGCGGGCCATTTGATGATCAGCTGGCAACCGTCGGATTGGATGCTTTCTTGGTCGGTGAACTATCTCCAGTAATTTTCGTTGACCCATTGTCCCGCAGAAAATGCTACTACTTGACAACTTCGTGCACTCTGATCTTCATCCAGGCAACATCATGATCAAATTTACAAAGCCCCCAACCACCCGTGACCTCCTTATGAGCATGTACTCCTCATTTTTCCCCCAGAAGGGCTCTGCCGAAGCTCTCGTTGAGGGCCCGCTGGAATCTGATCAAATAGTAGCTCGACTCCGCTCACTTAGACATTCCCGTGAGGAGTGGCAAAAGGAACTCAAGATTTCATCGGAGCAGGGCTATATTCCTGAAATCGTCTTCATCGATGCTGGTCTCGTGACAACCCTCAACGCGACAAACCGCAAAAACTTCCTCGATCTTTTCAGGGCTGTTGCTGAGTTTGATGGCTACCGAACCGGTCAATTGATGGTCGAACGTTGCCGGACTCCTGAACTTGCGATCGACACCGAGACGTTTGCGCTGAAGATGCAACACATCGTTCTGAGCATCAAACGGAAAACGTTCTCACTTGGGCAGATCAAAATTTCGGACATTTTGACCGATGTTCTAACAGCTGTGCGGCAGCACCATGTCAAGATGGAGGCGGATTTCATCAATACGGTTATCTCAATTTTACTTCTTGAAGGCATTGGGAGACAGTTGGATCCGAGTCTAGACCTGTTCAAAAGCGCATTGCCGATTTTGCGACAGCTCGGACGGCAGATGACAACTCAAGAGTCGATGACACAGTTACCCTCAGGAAACTTTGGAGCGTTGTTGAAGGTAGATGCTGGATGTTTTCGTTTTTGTCACAGATACTTATCCTCGAGAAAGGTCTGGATGTGGGTAGAAGCCCGTCAAATGGCCTCAACAGCATTCATTGATGTTGACGAGTTGGTCAAATATGACTTGTTGGTGTCCTGACCCTCAGTTGCATGGTTCAAGTGCTGACGACGATTGTAGGCTTGTCCCGACTGTATAGTCCAGAGTCCTCAAAGATATCTTCCCTCCGTCCTGTAACATAACAGGAGTAATAGGAATATAGACACAACTAACGCACGCACGCATGCATATAGACTAGAGTACTTACATCACCACTTCAAATATTGCGACCGCCGAAGTAGCTCAACCATCCCGTCTAAATAGACATCTTTCTTCACCCCGCAGTGCAGCCCTGCTGCAAACGGACTTTGCCAGACCTTCAGAGGAAATGTCTGCGACGTTTATGCAACTTCCTCGCCCGATCTTCTATTGTTTGTCGCAACCGACCGGATATCGTGTACAATGACATCCTCAACAGTGTCCGTGGATTTCCGAACTCTTTTCTTCCTGAATTTATGTGCTTTGCTTCTAGGGTATCCCAGACAAGGGCAAACTTCTCACAGGTATTCTCGCTATTCTGGTTTGAGAAGCTGAAGTATATCATTCTTAACCATCTTGTTACTGTCAATATTGACGAAATGCCAAATGAAGTCACGACGACCCGCTGTAGAAACTTAATGAAATCGACACCGTGCATCAGATAACCTTCTTGCAACACTCTATTTGACCATCTTTCCATGACTTCTGCACAGTTGTGAGTCCATGCGAAATAAGAAGAATAAAACCCACACCCGATTTTTATGAGGTATGACCTGGCATTTAGGGACTGCGATCACCTCCACGACACCTACCCCAAGTCACGAGCGGCGAGATCTCTGTTAACATTGCAGGCGGCAACGTTGAGATCAGGCCATACTCCATGATGGACAAGATGCCAGGTGGGGGCCTGGTCAGCTAGCGCTGCTGTAATTGGCGACTGATAATGTTGATACTGCAAAGTCTGAACGAAGCGCATCTAATTCAGATGTAGAACAAATGTACAACAGGCATCCAAGCTTTTCTCGAAGGCCTGAAAAAGTGTAGGAAATTCATTGGAACACATAATGCGGGAAGAGACTTAGTTAGCTAATTGAGAACTCGAGAACGCTGGGTGATTGCAGTGTCCTCGAAAGCCTAACCCATCTCCGGGAATCCAAAGAAAGAATCCTTCGAAAAGTAGAACAGCTTCGGTCAAGTTTTTCTTCGCCGCGAGGACCTGTTCGAGGGGCAGCAGGGTCTGGTGAAATGGTGGTAGAGGTCTTTGAATAAAACAAATCAAGGTCAAGCGGCGAGTAACAGGTCCCTGACTAGGACTCCCATTTTCACCTGAAATTCATCACAGCCCTCTGGGCAACTCAGGATCTCTTAGGACCCGTTCATCCACATTAATGTACGCGAGCAAGCATAATTGTCACGAGTCATGTGAGAACTCTCCAGGACCGCGACGTGCCAAGAACTACTCGTCGAACTCGGTCGAGAAATACCTTAACAAAACCAAAGAACTTGCAGAGAGACATGACAGACATCCATCCCGTCACCACGGAGCTCCTGATCCGACACAACCAAGGAAATAGGAGGCGCGAGTGACAAAACAGAAGACGACAAAGCTGCACCCATGACAAGTTGAACACGACGACGATATATGTAGAGCTGAATGTTTTTTCGATTGTGTGACGGCAGGCGAAGAGAACGTTCAGAGGAAGGTCGTCGACAGTGGACACGAAAGACAAAAAACAAACATGAGCAAATCAGACCGTTTGACTCTTGAACTCGGTCCCCTAGCCTGAGGGTCCTGGTCAGGTGTGGAGCAGAAGTTAATCCTGTGTTACCTTACTAGTACTAGGCTAGTGACAACCCTGGATGGTGGCATGCATGTTCCTGTTCCGTAGCTATATATCTTGAAGCAGACTTTTTTTAGTTATCTCTTGCTGCGCTCTGTGGGGGCTCATGACATGATGACAGTGTTGACAATCCTGAGATTGATGGAGACAAATGGCTTTCCGCTTATCATCCGTCCATTTTGGTCACTCCCCTATTGGTTAGCAATATAAAATGGTCCCTCCTTGATTGACTTTTCCTCCAGCAATCCACTCTATTATCAACTGTCTCACATACCATGTGAGTTGTCTGACTCGGTTCTGAGACCATGACGCGGCTGACACCGTCTTGCAGCTTAACCGCACTCACCACCATCATCATGTTCAACAACAACACCGAGCAATGCAACTGCACCTCTACGTGAGTTTTGCCTTGCGATATTTCAATGTCTGGTTTCTGACTGTCTGTCAACAGCTGCAACTGCCAGGCTGGTAGCTGCGACTGCAAGAACTAAACACCACACGCAAGTGCACCTGCCTTGCCGTGAATATAAACATAAATATATCTTGATATGCTGTTTGACGGACTTGTACTGTTATATTGAAATGCCAGAGTTGTTCTAGTCTAAGACTCGATAAAGCTGACAGTAGACTGCAATATTGTCCGAAATTCCGAACGGCCCTTGAACCCGCTACTTCAGGGGCTTTAGCATCATTGTAACGGTCTCATGGTGCAGTACTTGAGCACATTGGCACCTGGCAAATATTGTAGTGCTATACATAAGAAATAGCGACTACGCGCCCAAGACCCCAACTTCGATTTTGAGACAGCAATTACTCGTTCATCACACTTGTTTTTCAGGCAGGGCCATAGCTGTCGGCGTTCAAGCAATACAAAGGGTATTGTTCCATGCGAACGATTGTCTCGTAGGTTATCCGGTAGTGCAACTGCTGATTGCCCGCGCAAGCACTCAGGCAAAGGGAGAAAAAATTCAAATCCAAGATCAAATCTAGTCCAAACACAACGAACGAAGATGAAGAAGTGCACAACAGTTCACAGATAGAAAAGCCACGCATGGAAATCCGACCAGACAGAATAGCAAGGCATTAAAATTTGCTATCTCAAGCGGAGCCCATGACAACGGCTGACGAGGGTCAGGTTCGAGAGCTACGTCTGGTTGAAAGATCGTGCTATGATCTAAGTATAGGGTCTGGGTCAGCAAGGAAATCTTTATACGGACGCGAGGAGCAGCCGCAACCACTCCATACATCAGATACGCAGAATAGCAAAGAAATACGCATATTTACAAAGAGAGGGGAAGGAAACACGAGCGAGGAGTAGGTCAGGCATCAAATAAATGTACATACGTGAAAGACCTGGCGGGTGAAGGTGTTCGACTGGTATGCGACATCAAACTCAGGACATAAGATGTTATAAGACGAATATAGTGCACGGTACAAGCCCTGCATGAACGACTGGGAGCAAAATTTGGATGGGGAATGATAAGTCGTGCAGACAGAGAAAATTAGAGAGAAAATGTTCGACGCTCCTCCACGGACCACAGTGCCACTAAATTGTTATCGTCGTGGGAGTCGGGGATGGAATTTAGCACCGAGCCGCCTACACTGGTGTACATGCTCCACCGAGTCACTTGGTTCGATACCACATAATGGACAAGATATTTCTCCCTCACCTTCAAAAAATAGAGCCACATGCACATTTCACATTCAGTTTTCCGATCATAGAATCGTCAATGGGGAGGAAGTACTATGCCAAAGTAGGTTCGCTCAGCGAACGAGAACAGTTCGTGGGAGAGGCAGAGTCACTCAGAGCCATACACAATGGTGCACCAGGACTGGCTCCTCAGGTGCTTGCAGCGGTCGGTCCAGATGATTCTGCAGCAACATCTGAACGGCCTTATTTCCTGTCGGAATATCGGAATATTGCAAGTCTTGCTTCAAACCACAAAGCAGGGGAGGAGCTTGGGATGAGACTAGCTACGGAGCTGCACGTGTACAAGAGCACTATGGGCTTTGGATTTCATGTGCCTACCTTCTGCGGAGCAACTCGGCAAGACAACGGCTGGCATCAAACTTGGGAAGAATGCTACAGCGCCATGATTGGAAATCTCCTCGCCAAGCTTCGCGATAAAGGCAGGTTCTCAGAGCTTTGCACCAAAGGGGAACAAGTAAGGTCCAAGTAAGTGCATGGTGGCTTATGACGGGAGTAAGCTACTGCAGCAGTACAGAGTAATTCCATTCTTGCTTCGGCCCCTCGAGATTGAGCCAGTGCTATTGCATGGTGACCTCTGGGTAAGCGTCTTGTTGAGCATTCACAGCTATTTGCTGATAATAGCAGAGCGGTAATGCGGGCATAGATAATTTTTCGGGTCAACCTGTTATCTTCGATCCGTCATCTTACTACGGTCACAACGAAGCTGAGTGAGTACAACAGCAAAGGTGGAGTAATTGCAGTTTCATCTTGACATATGCGGAGTTCAGTCTGGCCATCGCTCGTATCTTCGGCGGATTTCCACGTGGCTTTTTCGAAAAGTACCACGAGCACCTGCCCAAGACTGAACCTGTGGATCAGTACGACCTCAGAGCAGACCTTTACGAGCTCTACCATTATCTGAATCACACAGTTCTGTTTGGAGTATGTTCGACTTCTTTTCCTTGTTCAATTACAACATGAGTCTGATTTTGACACAGAGTTCATATGCAGGAAGTGCTCTGCGGAAGATAACTGTGCTTCTTGGGGCTTGTGCGTAAATGGACACACGAGCCATAGCGCAACAGGGACTGTATGTAGCAGGCCAACCAGTGCAGTGGTCAATGTATCAATATTGTATTTTCATGTTTCCCGACCAGCCCGAGGGTTACAAATAGCCAGCGTTAGCGGCGGAGTACTTTGACCTGAGCATGGCTGGCGCTGCCTTAAGTGCTTTCAAGCACACCTCGTATGTACTATCGACTAGTCTAGGAGTCTAACTTCCGTTTCCGTCAAGGTCATAGCGGTGGCTGTGCATCAGTCGCTTGCTTCTTTTAAGTATCAAGTGTTTGGTTCCAGGTTCTTGCCTAGTTATTTCTAACCCATACTTGATTGAATCTAGGACTCTTCGTTTTTTCATATTACAGCCATGGCCCCTCGTCGACAAGCTGCACCAGAAGGAAGCATGCCTCCTCCCAGCCGACCATCGAGTCCAGGCGGTGAAGAAATCGAAGAGGTGAGGTTGCTTGCAGCCATCGATACCCGCTATAAGGCTCACGCGTACGCGACACGTTATAGACGCCATTCTTTGATAATGTAGATGAATTACAGCAACATGTTTGTATCTTTCATGCGAATATATGCTCGGGACTCATAACGTCTTGTAGGGCATAAACGTACAAGATATCTTAAAACTCAAGGTATTCACCCAGTATATGCGCAATTTTTACCAGACTTATGGAGGCCCTAGAGCGCCTCCATCAATACTGTGTCTGGTGTCGTGATGACTACGCGTCGTCAGTTACTGAAGATAAAGGTTCGCATAATTCTACACAAATTTTCCAGGGTGACTTTGGTGAATCGATGTGTTCTTTGTAGGGTATGTCGGAAGCAAAGGTTGAGAAGATCAAGGTGCGCATATATTCATATTGGTGACTGCTCCGCTTTCAACGCAAAATGTCACACAGGAGGCAGCACAGAAAATCACGGTGGCTGTCAACTATCACTATTGTCTTCTAATACTCATAATATTTCACAAGGGGTCTTCCTTTGCAACTGGCATTGAAGTTCAGGATCGAAGAAAGCGCGTGCTTATCATCAGTACTGGAAGCAAGTCGGTAGATACAATCTTAGGTGGTGGGTATGTCGATACATTACGACAGGGCTCATGTTTACTGGCTTTCAGGCGGGCTGATGTCACAATCAATTTCCGAAGGTAGTTAGCCCAGCCAGTTTTTGCGTTTTTAGCATTCAGCTGTTTAAACCAGTCTACGGTGAATTTCGCACTGGAAAAACACAGCTGGCCCACACAATGTCTGTTGTCGCCCAACTCCCTCCGGAGATGGGTGGGGCTTCCGGCAAGGTGAGCAAGTCTTTCCTCTGCAATCAAGTCAATTCGAATCCGAGCAACAGGTCGCGTATATCGATACCGAAGGTGCGGTGGTCGTTTCTTTACGAGCGACAACCTATCGCCGACGCTCTTGTTATATTAGGGACATTCAGACCAGATCGCATCAGGTCCATCGCTGAACGCTTTGGTGTGGACGGGAATATGGCGCTCGAAAATATCCTTTATGGTATTTTTCTGACTGTATACTTCATATCATTGAGACATCACACTCGCAGCGCGCGCCTTCAATAGTGAACACCAGGTTGCTCCCTTCTCTACTATTATGCAGCCATCGTTGATATGTTGCAGATGGAACTTATCAGCGAATGTTCCATGCGTTTTGCGGAGGACAAAGACTTCCGTCTTTTAGTAGGTCTTGCGATCACCGTTGCGAAGATATCGTTTACTCAGTAATCAGATCGTGGACTCCATTATGGCTCTCTTTCGCGTCGATTTCTCTGGTCGTGGCGAACTCAGCGAAAGGCAACAGAAGGTAGGTCTTTGAGCCTGCGTTGCCGGATGCTAAGACTCACCACAGTCTAGCTAGCACAAGTGGGCATAATGACTCAAAAATGACTCCTGGTCATGTTTGCTGACGCGATACATTCGCATTCGCATTAGGTGATGTCGAAGCTCACTAAGCTTTCAGAAGAATTCAATGTTTGATATTTGTTGGCAAACTATTTTACAAGACTGACATCTCTGCAGATTGCTATCTTGATAACCAACCAAGTACAATGTATGTATTTAACTGGGCATACTTCGAAATCGCAGCTCATCCTCTTCACATAGCCGACCCAGGAGCGACAATGACGTTCGTGGCTGGCGGGGCTCTCAAACCCATCGGCGGACATATTCTATCGCACTCCTCAGCTACTCGGATGTTCCTCCGCAAAGGCAAGTCATTGACGCTTACCACAGCTTACAATATTATCCAGAAGGGGTCCAAGGCCAGATGCAAACCGTACTAACATTATCCACCTGACTTTCAGGACGGGCTGAAGAACGCGTCGCGAAGCTGGTAGATAGCCCCGATCGCCCGGAGAGCGAGGCCTCTTACAAGCTGGACGAAGGTGGATGGACCGACGTGTGATCTCGCTAGCTGCTCTTGGACTTTGCTCGACTCTGGACCAATTAGTCGATCCTCAGGCGAATCATTAATCATGTTTTGATCTGCTTTGTACTCTCGTGTTGTTGCTGCAGATATCTTGCTATTAGAAAATTCAAGCTTCAAGTGTAAACAAATCAAAATTAGACTTAGGGCTGCCACAGCTAGTACTCTTGAGCTTGGCCGCAATTGAGCCACAATTTGTTAGCCCAAACTTAGCCGACACCTTTTTCACTTTCAACAAACATGTCGATCCAGGTCGATCCCCTTGCAATTGCTTCGTGCACGAAACCTCGCTCACAGTCATTCGCGGTTCGCGAGCACTTGGCTTTGAATTTCGAATGCTGGTTAACGTTGACTAGGTCCTCCGGGCCCTGTAGTGACCGCGTGATCCCACCCATGCGCGTTTGTCACTTCCATTCACTTCTGCGGCTGTTGCATGTGGTTTCTCGATACGCACGTTCCTGCCGGTGCTTCGGCTTTGATGAGCAGGCAAGGGTTACAGGTATAAAAGTTGGCAACATGATCCTCCAGTATGAAGTACCTCTGTCAAACGCATTCTCTGTGATATGTCGTCCCTTATCGGTCTCGCAGTCTTGGTCTCCGTAGTTCACGCCAAATTCAATCATCCGTTGACTCAGATTTTACCCACGTACCCGAACATCGAGGCATGCGTCGACCTCCCAGTGCAATATTCTTGCGAGAACACGACGGTCCTAACGGATTCATGCTGCAATGTCGTACAAGGCGGGCTCGTGCTACAGACACAGTTCTGGGACACCTATACTGGTCTCGAGTCCCAGGGACAGCTGCTTCCACAAGGTAGTTGGACCATTCACGGCCTATGGCCAGATAACTGCGATGGGTAGGACAAATTTCATTGTAAATATTATGATTACTGACAAATGTCTTTCTCCCTGCGTAGCTCGTACAACGAGTACTGTGACATTAGCAGGCAGTATGACCCTACGCCGTCGCCGTCGACCTTGCCTGATGGGACGGTTGTTCCTCCTTACAACGGACCGAGCGTTAGAACATTCATCCAGGATTTCGGTCGTTACGATTTGCTGGAGTACAGTATGTGGACAAAACTTGCATATTTCTGTGTATAATCCATTCTTTGCAGTGGATATGTATTGGATCAACCAAGGCGCACCTAATGATCACTTTTGGGCTCATGAGGTGAGCCATTATCACTCGCCTGGAGGACCTCTTGACGGAGTAGCGCCTAGTTCTCAACGCACGCTACTTGTACATCCACGTTCGACGTTGCCTGCTACGAGCCTGGATACCAGGAACATCAAGAAGTCGTGAACTTCTATGAGACAGTCACAAAGGTCTTCCAGATGTATCCTACTTACAATATGCTCGCTGCGTAAGTTTATGTTTATTTACCATAGTCCGTCACCGCTGACGACTTTCGGCGACAATAGTGCAGGAATTCTTCCCTCCAATACAACGACGTACACCCTCTCCCAGATCACGAATGTCCTTTACTCCCAAACTGGCGCTGTTCCATATCTTGGCTGTTACGGCAATGGCACTATTTTGGACGAAGTCTGGTACTTCCACCATGTTCTGGGCACGGTACGTCGCGTTGATAGAGATCGTGTAGCGATTTCCTTAACCTTGACTTAGGAGCAATATGGTCATTTCAAAACCCTAAACTCCACCACTCCGTCGAGCTGCGCAGAAACCGGAATCTGGTATCATGAGCGGACTGCGACATCCGAGCGGGTTGTTTCATACTAAGTCAAATGCAAGACGCACATTGTCACCTTGTTCCACAAGGTCACGTATGCCTTTACATAAAGCTACCGTTTTCTGTTCCACAATCTTCGTGAGCCAAGAACGGAAGGTACCACAGCGTTGTGTGGTCTCTTGCACCCACTGCATCAACGTCTTGAGGGGTTGGCGTCCATCATAGCTGTCGAACTGCGAACACGCCGGTCTGGCCTTGTTCAGCCGACATACTCACTGTGCCTAACAGCCTTTTGTGAGCGCCTGCAAAGCAAATGATCCTGAGGCTGGGCATTGGAAAATATGTCTTGATTGCTCCGTTTTCCGAATCCCGAAATCGAGGATCCCAGGGTCACACTGTGCGCACAAATCTCACAGCGGAGAAGAATACCCTAGAGTGGCCACTTCGGTCATACCGCAGTCATGGCCAGTCATGTCACTAGTCTAATTCTCGACTGTCGGGAGCTCAAGCCGGGTAGCAACTGAAAAATGTGCCATCAGACAGTACTGAATCTAGTTCAAAAGAAAGTCATAACTTATAAGTGAGTGAGAACTGTTTGAATACAAAGTGATGGTCCGTTGGCAGAGACGCGTGCGAAATATTTGGCGAGGCGCACTGAGGTTCCCCGCCACGTAGGCCTGCTGTCGATATTTTGACGTGTCAGGTCAGACCCTGCACATCAATTAGCAGGTGAGACTCGCAGGTATAAATGTCGGCAACACGATCCTCCCGCGAAAAGGTATCTCTCTTGAACACTCTGTGACTCGGATATGTTGCACCTTGTCATTCTCGGAGCTCTGCTAGTGGTTTCTGTGGTTCATGCCAAATTCTACCCCACATACCCGAACATCAAGACTTGTGTTGGCCTGCCAGTACAGTATTCTTGCGAGAACACAACGGTCGTGACGGACTCATGCTGCAATGTCGTACGAGGCGGGCTCGTGCTACAGGCGCAGTACTGGGACACGTATACTGACCTCGAATCCCATGGCCAACTACTTCCAAAAGGCAGCTGGAGTATTCATGGCTTACTACCAGTTAACTGCGATGGGTAAGTTGTGTTGCTTTTCAAATCCTATGAATACTGAGGAACGCCTTTCCCCCTGTGTAGCACGTTCGGTCAGTACTGCGACCTTAACAGGCAGTATGACCCCAAGCCATCACCGTCAACCTTGCCCAATGGGACGGTTATTACTCCTTATAAAGGACGGAGCGTTAGAAAATATATCCAGGAGTTTGGTCGTTCCGACTTATTGCGTTACAGTATGTGAACAAAATTACACTTCAACATGCGATATGTATGGTCCAACACTCATTGCAGTGGATGCCTTCTGGATCAACCAGGGCGCACCTAATGATGAACTTTGGGCTCGCGAGGTAGGCCAGTATCACTTACATAGAGGGTCTCTTTACGGAGCTGTTGCCAGTTCTCAAAACATGGTACTTGCACATCCACATTCGACGTTGCTTGCTATGAGCCCGGATACAGGGAACACCAGGAAGTCGTGAACTTCTTCGAGACTGTCGTCAAGGTTTTCCAGATGTATCCTACTTACGATATGCTTGCTGCGTAAGATCAAGTTTATCCGCCGTAGTACGTGACTGCTGACGACCTTTGGCGACAATAGTGCAGGAGTTCTTCCCTCTAATACAACAACGTACACCCGCGCCCAGATCGCAAATGTCCTTTACTCTCAGACTGGTGCTGACCCTTGGCTTGGCTGTTCTGATGCTAATGGCTCTGTTTTGGAGGAGATCTGGTACTTCCACCATGTTCTGGGCACGGTATGTCGCGTTAATAACGAATGTGCCATGGTTTACTTAACCCTGGTCCAGGAGCAATACGGCCACTTCAAAACTCTCGACTCTATTACTCCGTCGACCTGCGCAGAAACTGGAATCTGGTATTATGAGCGAACTCCGAAGTCCGAGAAGGCTGTCTCACATTAAGCCAAATGCGAGCGTTCAATGTCACCTTGTTCTGCGGGGTCGCGTGTCCCTTTACATACGACAGTCACTGCTTGCTGTTTTCTGGACTACAGATACATATTAAGTCGTTTACGAGGAAATCTATCTTGGAGTACTCTACATCAAATTTAAACTTGAGATCAGAGTCTGCATGATTTGCCATCTATTAATATATTAATACTCAATAGCATTAAGGACGCGTCTGAATCAGTCACGTGACTGGCGCGACGCGACACGTCCACAAACAAGTGACAACAAATATTCGCCTAAAATAGTGTTCACCCTGAATTTCAGTTGAGTTGTCGGCAGCGTGTCAGCACATCTGGAATTCCCAATTACATCAATCCTGACCCTCCGACCACCACCATAGGCAGCAAACACCTCATGACAATTTCACTACAGCTTGATGCGGTGTCTGGAGAGTCCAGCACGCGAAGGGCACTCTCTGACATTTCCTTGGCAGTAGCCAAATCCAAAAAGATAGTCGTCGTCACCGGAGCAGGCATTTCATGTTCATGTGGCATTCCGGTGAGTCATCTGCACGTGTAGCAGATGCGATAACTTGATGATCTTCTCGATGTAGGATTTCCGGTCTTCAGATGGTCTTTATTCCCTCGTGAAGCAGCGATACCCAGACATCGTCCTGAAAGGGCGCGATCTCTTTGACGCGTCTCTGTTCCGTGACTCCGCATCCACTTCTGTCTTTTATACCTTTATATCACAGCTCAAGCGTTCCATCGATGCTGCCACTCCTGCTCCTACACATCGATTCATTCAAACCCTGGACACAAAGCAAAAACTAGTACGTTCGTACACCCAGAACATCGATGGTCTAGAAGAGCGAATAGGGCTCCGTGGGAGTTCCAGTCAGCAGGCGAAGAGCAGTGGGAAGAAGAAGTCGAAGCTAAAAGTCAAGGAAGTAAGGAACGTCCAGCTACATGGCGATATCCACCGAGTGCGGTGCACTTTCTGCTCTGCCGAGATGCCTTGTACCGAAGAGCATTTGCAAGCGTTCGAGAGTGGCAAAGCCCCGAACTGCCCAGAATGCACCTCACGATGTAAGTCAGCCCTCAGGCTTGTTTTCGCGCTCAGCTAAGTCTCTGGTAGCGGAAGCACGAGTTGCTCGTTCGGCACGTGCTCTCAAAATTGGGACACTTCGCCCAGCTATCGTACTCTACGACGAACCACACCCTCTTGGGGACGACATAGGCACAATACAAACGATGGACATCGCTCGTAAACCCGACATGCTCATTATCATGGGTACTTCGCTCAAGGTTCATGGTCTCAAAAAGCTCGTTAAAGACTTCGCGAAAGTTGTACACGCCACTGGGACTGGAACTACACCTAGTGGTACTCCCAAAGTGCAAAAGAGTTGGCAGGGAAAAGTCGTTTTCGTGAACAAGACTCCGCCTGGCAGCGAGTGGTCTGACATCATCGATTATCATGTCGCAGGGGAGACTGATGCATGGACCACCAAAGTCTTGGAAGACTGGAAGAAGATGCGACCATCAGACTGGGAGATACAACAGACGCTTGATCACACCGACGAGGCCAATGGGTTCAAAGTCATGAAAGAGACCGTTACCAAAGCGAAGGGCAAAGGTAAGAGTGGACTTGGCTTCTTTCAGTGCGCTGCTCATTTTGATTCGATAGCTGCACCAAAGCGGAATCTGAATGTCGAGAATATGCCACTGGAGGATCCATTTTCCTCACGACCAGCTTCACCATCAAAAAAACCCGTCAGTGTTCCGTCATCACCAAGCAAGCGACGACAGTCTACATCACACTACTCAGACGTGGAGTCAAGTCCGCGCAAGAGACGTGACATTGCCAAAATCGCGGATGGTATGGACAGGCTGGATATGTCAGATAGATGCATATTGTTTGCAGATGCGACAAATGCAGCCAAGAATGCGGGAGGAGATAATTTGGTGATGGGCGAACTGCAACCTCCAAAAGTAAAGGTACGCCGAACAAGCTCGTCAGTCGTCTCCAAGGAGTGCAAACCCCGGTCTCGAAATACTGCCAAATCAAGGGTAGAGGTGTGGGTGGAGATCGGGAAGAGACCTAATATTTCATAGCCGGCTGTAAATTATTGTATGATATACCTTTGCGTCGTCGATATTCTTCCAGTAGTATTTGCAAAGATAATTCAAGTCTTGAGGTAGATGATAGTAAACAGGACAAGATAACAACCGAAGTGAGAGTCCGGTAAAACTGCGGGAAGAGGATAATGTGTCATTCGCTAATTAACTCGGAGACACTCCAATCCTCAAAACTTCCGTCGGGTAGATAGCGCCGGATGATAAGAGGAATTTTTCGTTGCGAGAGCTCCTTAATTGCAATTTGCAAAGCATCTGTCTCGCCATCCAAGGGAACAAGTACTGGGGCGTTCATACTTGCGATGACACGCTTGCATAAGATGAAATGTGAGCAAAATGCAAAGAACCTCTTACCTGATCTGAAGGGCTCTGGTCCCCAATATTCGTGCTCGTTCGTACTTTGTCAAGTAGGGTGTTGTTACTCTGACTTTGTTTGCCTGTCTCTCGCCTTGAATGCCCACGTTTGATGGTGCTGGCTGAGGTTGTGCGCCCTCCTCTCCGTTCGCCATCTCCTGATCATGGTCTGCCCCATTGATTCCATTAACGTGCGAGACTTCACCATTTGCCTCCTCCCCTTCTGCCTGTTCACCCTCCTGTTCTTGTGCGAGGAGATCATAGCCTTCATCCTAAACAACACGCGGTGTCAAAAGTTTGATCACAGTATGATTCGCCAGGTACGCACGAAGGCACCCTCGTTGAAACTAGAATAATATGTCAAAAGTTGCTTGTCGATGACATTGTAATCAAAACATACCTGGGACCGTCATAGTCGTAGTCATCGCCGCCGCCGCCACCGCCATAGCCATCGTCGGACATCCTGAACTGGATCTAAGGTGGTTAAGGAAGCAGACTAGTCGATCCTGAGATGCAAGATGAAGGACACAAATTTCTGGACGAATGCATGGAAGCAGGACAGGATTACATAATCGATGACTTCTTTCTTCCAAACCTTCGTTCGTCGAAACTTTGTGAAACGTCATTTTGCATTTTGGGCCTATCCCATTGAGTTCTACTACTGAGTTTTTTCATCATGAATGTTCCAGTCAGTGCGTGACTTTTCGGCGATACATTTTGAACCAACATCTGCATGGGTGCTTACCTGGAATGGTGCGCTTATTTTGATTGATTTAATAGCGAAAATTCTAATAAATGAACCTGTAGTTTCCCTGTTAATGACGGTCCGGCATCCGTCTTACATGTACATGTACTCTGATAATATTGCGCAGCAGTAGCTTGTATGAACATGACAGATCTTGTTCTCGCACTGTTCCGGTCGCTGATCTTATCTTGCATCGTCTTAACTGGGCGTCGCGAATACCTTCTCCGAGCTCGGACTCGTGTCTCACGCAATCCATCAATTGAATAAATCATCTAGATGTGAATTGATTGTCGTTTATTCCAAGCTTAACATGGTTCTACAGATTCAATATTTCATGTGAGCCAATCACAATCAATCATTGATTCTATCTGAATATCTTCTGTTTCCCATCTGGGCTCTACAGCGGTCGGTGGAATAACTTTATTTTATTTTCTGTTTTTCACTCCGTGGAGCTACGAAATTTGGTTCTGACAAGTTGGTATTTTGACACAGTTTAGGTAGACTGCGCCCGCGAGCGTGCACGGTTGTTTGTCTCTCTGTTTTAGACTCCATCATTCCACCTACAACCTCTACCATCACTAACAAGTACTATTCCTTAGTTCATTCTATAGACATGCCGCAGCATACCCAGGCGCGATCTTGGGGTACTCGTTTCGACACATTACTCTCCGCTCCTCTCTCCCCAACAGAAGATCCTAATGTCACCATCCCCTTGACCGTCAACGAGGCATGTGACGACTCTAAGAAGTCTGCTGACAGGATCGTTCAAGACGCTAGCATTTTCATCGGAAGGTACGTTATTTACACACAAAATAGCTCGCGTGTTCATCATAAACTTTTCCCCAGTCTACCAACTAATATCGATCATTTGGACCTAGCTCGTATGCTCTCTGATCACCTTTCTGATCATCCAGAGGTACAGACAATCAAGGTCGTTCGTGATTCAAAGGGCGGCACTTGCGCATTTATCCAGTGTCAGGTCTGTCTTTGCTATTAAATATTCCGAGAATTTATTTCTAATGTTACACCAGGACCCCGAGACGGCGGCGATGTTAATCACAAATTTGCATTCGTCAGATCCTAAACAATTCATGGGGCGTTACTTACGCTATGAGCCCGCACGAGCCTTGAGAACGCTACTCATATCCTACCGGTGAGTTGCTGCGAAGATGCGTCCCGACATGTGCATATATGCGCTTGAATACGCGCATATATGCAGTAGTCCTGCTTCTGACTCGGTTTCTAGTACGCCACGACAGTTTGTGTCTTCATCAGACACCAAATCAAGCTTTGGCGACCTTCAGGATGGTAAACCTTCCGACCTCGACTTGCCTTGGGCGATGAAAATATCTAGGGTCCCGGGCTCCCGGTATTTCTTCTTCTTCAGTTTTCTTCGTTCTCTCTGACGGAAGTAAAATTACCAGGCACCTGTCAGTCTTGTACAACTCGGATGCGCGTGCCGCAGCGGAGAACGAAGGCCTTTTGCCTCTCGGCGATCGAGAAGCAGATGAATCCGGGGCTTATTTTAACCCCCTGCTTTACACAGCCGAAGTACTCGTAACCTAACCCATGACCAGAACTGTGGGTTCTAACTTTGCCATAGACTCTAAGGAAGATATCAACCATCTTCGGGGGCATTGAACATTTTGTTCCTCACGAATTCGAGTCAGATGTTCAGCAGGAATATCCTCCTCCGCACGATGCCCCCCGCTCTGCAGGAATGGAGAAAGGGTGCTGGGAGATCAAATGGTGCCACCGCGATGACTGCGTTTGCGCTCTGATGGTGAGTTTACAAAGCTAATTAACTGCATATGCTGACACAACTGCCAGACTCTGCGCCGAGTCCCTCACCTAACCGTGACTTGGGCTCACCATCCAGCTCACCCACGCCAGCCGATCCCATACCATGGCACCCAGCCTGTGCAAACTAGCCAACACCATTGGCAAGTTCAAGCAACAAGCTCCACTCACATAGCGCCATCGCATTTCCCATTTCCAAACCGGTTTCCATCCGCAGATTCACTAGTTCCCTATCATCCTGGCATACAACCGATCTCATCGTCAGCTAGCCTTGGCAACATCGAGCGTAATTCGAACCGAGCGTCTACTGCATTGTGCGATATGACCTCGTCCTCACAGAATGGCGCGTTGAATACGAAAGGCACGGCACCAAGACGTCCTCGAGCTCTATCCTTGAGCCACAAGCCATCAGGTGTCAACAAGAAACACTTTCCGCCTATCTCTGAGACAGTCCGTGAACGAGAAACGAGAAAGTATTGGAGCGACCGAATGGAGGCTGCTGACGAAAATCAGAGGCTAGTTTTTGTTTACCCTGACAGTGAATTTCAACTGAGCATAACTTACTCTAGCATCATGACGCACTTACCATCCATGTCGGATATTTCAAACGTTGCAAGTTCTACAGCGCATTCCAATACAACACCGGTTCACCAGGAGGATTCCTATGGCATTGAACTTGGCATCCCTCCGACTCCCGAGTTTGGAACCTCGCCTATGACCCCGAAAACGCCGGGGTCTTTGATACCTCGTACTCCTACCACCGGAAGCTACCTAGGGGACTTTCAGTCCGGATCTCTACCTGAGTTCGTCACAAAGAATGGCCTGCAATGGGATGCGAAGCGCGAAGGTCCATTGGATCCTACTACCATCTTCGTCGGAGGATTGGAGATGTACGGTCCGAACGCCTGGGATGAAGAACGCGTCCGTAACTTGTTCTCAAGGTATGGCGGTGTGGAGAATGTCAAAGTTATACGACCAGGTGGGCTTTTATTATCGTTGTCCTCGCTCAGTAACGATTATTTCTTGTAGTCAACAAGCGTTCCGCATTTGCCTTTGTCACATTCAATAACAAGGAGTCTCCTGCTCGAGCTGTTAGTGAAGAAGTATGACCAAAATCTCCACTCCCGCTGTTCCCAGGCTAATTCATCTGTCATAAGCATAACAGGATCCTTGATGGACGTCCAATCCGCGTCCAGCTCCGTGACTGGAACCCCCCGCATCGCACGAACTGGAGATCTAATCGTAACCGCGGGCGAAACCTTGAGGGGAGCCTGGTCCGCCATGGTTCAGAACCGTCCCTTGTTTCCAGCGACGATCTTCGTGTGGATCCTAATGTTCAACAACCATCTGCGATTGCCCTGGAAGAAAGGCTACAAGAGTTGAATATTGGCCACAAGACAGTTACCAACGTCGAGCAGTCAGATGAAAAGCTTGGCGTTGCCTCTGAACCTCAACAGCCTTCCCCTCTAGTTGCGGATGACGTACAGACCGTCAATTTAGATAACACTGTCCCGCCTCAGGCAGCTTCCATTACTCCTTCCACTTCACAAACGTCGGTGACGTCTGCCCCTCCCCAACACATGGCTTATCCTATACCCACAATGGGGTACTATCATCCTCAAGGATGGGTAGCTGGTTTCCCACCATATCACATGCAGTATATGGGGGCGTACCCTGGATTTCCTCTTCCACCACCGATGAGCCAATCGTTTCCGCCAGTCAGCGCGGATGCTCGTGGAACACCTTCAGCAACACCTGCTCCGATTGTTCACCCAGGCATGTATGCTGTACGTTTAATAAATCTCAAGCTCTTCATGCTGCAACGCTGACGTGCTGTTCAAGCCATTCATTCCATATCCGTATCCTGCGAGAACACCCGTGCGAGAGCAAGGCCAGGGACAGACCCCTGTCGCAACACAAGCGCCACTGATACCTACGGGTTTCATTCACGGAGATCAGGGCATTCTGGTTCCTGTTTACCCTCCAGACGCTCTAAATCAATACATGTCCGGTGCTCAAGGCGAACAAGCTTCGGCCTCCACAGAGGCTGCTCCTGCCTCGCTCCCAGCTCAACCTCCTAATAATTGGAGGCCGTATCCTCCACCTGCGTTTGCACCTGGCGTACCAGTATCACCAGGGATTCAGCACCCGAACCCAGGACCTTTTCCGATAATGGGTCCACACAGCTGGATGCCAAATCATGCCCCATTTGGCATCAACCAGCATGTGCAAGCCCTGTCAAACGTCCCTCTAGGTTCTGGTGGTGCACCCATGCAGCCTATGTTTGAGCAGCGCAATATCAATGTACCTCCCCGTCGCCAACATCGTAGAGACCACCAGTCTAATTTCAAGAATGGAGGTCGCGGTCACCCTGGGCGTTACCCTCGCGGGTTTGCGTCAAACGCACCAATGATGAACGCACATCCTACCCCGGGACCTGACCACTTCACCGGCTCCCAACGAGACGTGCAGAGCGTTCCTGAATGGAACCATTGGAGTACCCAGTGATTGCATCAACTGCACTGACATTTCTCGAGTTAGGCGTGGTTTGATTTCTTTGTCACTCTGTACACGTACATTTTCGTTCTATCTTCCTTTCTTCAAGTCAATTATTTTAATATATAAATCCGTTCCCCCCCTCCTTTATCCACATTTTTTATCGAGCTAGATAACAAAAATGACACTCATTCATCCATAGATTTGCGCATCATGTTCAGTCGTACTTTCATCGCTAATCATCTTCCACCCGTTAGGTTGTCACTGTCGTTACTGCAAAGTTATCTGTCCGTATCCCCGACACCCACGTTAGTGGGGGAGGGCTCAAATGTTTTCCTGCCAGAATGCGGGCCATGCATGGCGGAAATCATCGCGCTCGTTGGCCTCCGTGAGGTATATTTATGCGGAACAAACTGAGAATCTGGAACATTGATCTGAGTAGAACGACCTGGTCTGTCAATGTGTTGGTGTCTCGTCTGCGGAATGTTTATCACCTGACATCGATGCCGAGTGTGCATTTAATGGTTGGGCCGCTGGAGTCACTGTTATTTCCTGGAATATTTCAAGTCGCTAGCATGTTTTCACCACAACTGGTTAAGGGTAACTTTTGGTAGGAGCAGCGCCACCATCCAAATTTCCTATTCGGTTCGGAAATGGCCGAAACGGCTATTGTTGTTGAGACTCGAGAAAATCTTCTTTCCGCACTACCTATTCCGACCATCCAGAATTTTACGTCTGCGTCCCGCCCCACGCTGGACTCTTTGACCACCCTCGCCCCAGACGCGCCTCCTCCGCTTTTGGCAATGCTTAAGTAAGCCTGTGCTGGACCGTCAATTTGCAGGTGATCAGTCCTTCTTCGCTCGTTGCTAAATTAATGGTGCGGATGATTACCCCTGGTGTGCAACACGAGGTCGTCGTGGACAAGAACGCTCCAGTACCTAGTCAGAGTCAAGACAAGCCAGTACGTCGTTGCGTCTAATGGTAAGCAGCATCTTTTTTTGCTGGTTTTACTTCACATTCACTTCACAGACGCAGTCCCGTAGCATAGACCTGCTACAGCCAGTCCTACCCCAACGCCACGTATTTCGATGGGTGGTACACTCCTAGCAAAATGACTTCTCCCACCCGTGATGAATACGATCATACTCCCAGCATACCATTCGTATCCAGCCTACGATAATGGCCAGTATAATTTTAGCTCTGGTACTGTCAACCTCGTCAACCCTACTGTTGTCAACCCTGCCCCCCAATTGCGGCTCCTGGCCTAGTCTTATTTGTGCTGGTTGTCGTAATTTATATGCTACCCGGTCACAGGAACAACGACTGCGACATCCCAGACAGACTGACTGCCCTTGCAAGTCGCGACCACGAATTCTCCATCGGTGGTAGCCTCCACGTCTGCAACCACTACCATGACAGTAGGCGACTGAGATAGCAATGCGCACCGTAGCCGGCGCTGGCAAACGCTTGGGCGATGGATCGATTCGAAGTTTGACGATGGCCGGTACTATCCCAATCCCATGTTCAACGACAGCAAGTATCACGTCAGGACCACCCGGGGAAGCATAATGGGAAGAAGGAGGCTAACACAACGGGGCAAGGTGCGCACTGGCAGGAAAGAGCCATACAATATTAGGCATTGGGAAGTTGTAGACGCTACTTTGATGCAAGTGCCGCTTACATACACTCCTACGTTCTCTTTCATTAAACCACGTGTGATATGGGTCAGCGGGTTTTAACAATGTTTGAGCATGCCCGCATCGTCCGACTCCTCGAGCATCTTTCAGCGTGCCCAGTGAGCCGGTGGTCGCACCATGGTTGTCAACTTTGGGTGTGACCACAACCGCCGAAGGAGTCCGACTGTCTTTCTTCTCCTTCCTTCTATCGGGTTGCGTGCCGGTGGCTTTGGTCTTTCCCTTACAGATTATGATGTTTAGCCTTCGCGAAGACCATCGGGTTTTCGGAAAGTCCAATTGAGGCTTAGGCGGCCGGAATATCTCTCCAGTGGCTACAGTTTAGCTTCTCGTGATCGCAGCCGTCCCAAAGATCCTCAGGTTGCCTAGTGAACAATAGGCCGCGTGTTGAAATTATCCGAGACGATTGATAACTCAGCTGGTGTTACTACTACCACTGGCAGCACCTGAATGACCACGAGTGAAGTCACCCTCAAAACCTTGCCTTTTGACGCTCGTTCTATCACGATAACTCTTGACGGTGTCTGGTGAGTTGCAGACACGCTGATCCACTGGACAGTGAGACTAATCAGTAACTACTCAATCATTCCAGTCGTGATTTGCACCCGCAATGCACGCTTGCCTGCAGATCTCAGAGATTTTGCAAGCCATTTTTGCGAATGTCACAGAAGCCACGACGAGCGGCATCCAACCATCATATATCACTCTGTACTACCTGGCGTTGACGTGTCGAACTTTCCGAGAGCTGGCACTGGACGCACTATGGGCGCACATACAAGAGACATACATGCTTGCCATGTGCCTGCCTCAGAACGCTCGTTCTCAACCCGTAAAATCGGCAATATATGTTGGTTATGCCAGTGGCTGTGTGGTGAGCTTAGTGTTCTTCTGTTTTGAGTGTAGTTCATGGTACATCAATTTTAGAAGTTTCTCAGACCATTAGTCAATGATGATTGGGCTACTTTTCAAAAGTATGCGCGCCGAGTGCGCTCGCTCACTTTCAAAAAATATGATGTGAGACACCAGCGGCTGCATGATAGCGCTGCGCTTGCTCTTTTGGGCTCTCATCCTTCGCCGTCCCCACCATTTCCCCTACTCCACGAGCTGTACTGGTATGACAAGCGTGATGTGCTTCTACCTTGCCTGCAGCGCTGCATTTCCACGACCCTTACTCGACTAGTCGTTTGTTCGGATCGTTGGCCATCAGCAATGGTTGATCTCTTGGCAGGCATAGGAAAGGCTTGCCCTAAAATCAAAGAATTTCGTTGTTCGATGCCACGCGCTAGTGCATGTACTATGCTTTCAGATATCGTCACTTGCTGGGACGATCTGGAGATCTTGGAGACAGGAGCTGTAAATGCACAGGCATTGAAGCATCTTGCGTCCCTCAAACAGCTGAGGGAGCTAAAGATGCTCGTGCCAGAAGGTTACAGCTTGAAACCGACGTCGCGGTCCAGCACCATGTTTTTGGTGGACAAATTCGGTGTAACTGCTCCAAGTGTCCAGTTTCTTCTTGCTTTTTTGGCCCCCTTGCAAATTTCCGCGAAGAGCGCACAGCTGGATATCAAGACAGCTCCAAACGCAGTTGATCTCAACCACCTACTTTCCTCCCTCACAGAGTATTTCAAATCCAACGTTTTAGAGTCGTTGAATGTTAGGGTAGCTCGCCCCGCTAGTTTCGCCGATCCCGCCCTTTTCAAACTGACTGCGTCCGCCTTTCAAAGGCTACGGGCCTTCGCAGGGCTCACCAATCTCAATCTCAGTTCAATGCATATCTCTATCACCGACGATGAAATTCAAGACCTTGTTTCTGCTTGGCCGCAAATGAAACATCTTCACCTTCACACAAACTGGAGCTGGGAAGTTACCCGCCTGGGGGTGACATTTCTCGGGCTTGCAGGTGTTCTCGAGCGCTGTCCAAACCTATGCTCCCTGGGGATCAACCTAGATACCACGACCCCAAAAAATTCACCTTCCCCCGCCCACCAATACACTGGCATCACCAACGAGCAAGTCACTGACCTAAGTGTTGGGTATGCGGAATGTAACGATGTTGAGGCCATTGGCAATCTGCTAGCTGGGATGTTTCCCAACTTGGCCCATATCTATTGCACGCGCCCCGTAGTTCCCGACCACGAAGATCTTTCCACCCGTTATTCATGGTTCAAAGGGGCAGGAACATGGAAAAAGGTCGACGATTTCATCACTCAAAAAAGAAAGGAGCAACTAACACAACGATGGCAAGTGCACTTTATAACCATGTAATCGTGCTCTCACATCCCCCGGTGTAGGGTATATACTCACCGTTTCTGACACAAAAAATCTGTACAAAGCACGTGAACGAGTTTTTTTTTTCGTGTACAAGACAAAATGCCACTGCGCTAGTGATTGTTCAACCTGTATGACCCGGAGATGTCGCACCAATATGCTCAACTATTATGATGATATTGACATGCAACGGAACGCGAGTGGATGCAACGACTTGCTGTGGAAAAGATAAAACAACAGCTGAGAACGGGCGGACGGCAGGTGCTAAGTCGGTGTGTTCTCCCAGTGCATACACCAACTGAGTCGTGTCGTGTGATGTAGCACCATGGTATGTAGTCAATATTAATCGCGCATTTTTTGAAATACGAAAGCGACCTATCTGCACCACCGAGCAACGCGTAGAATAATTCACATGCCCTGTCATGCAAAGAACTTACTGGCCCGACACTTTGATTTAAGAATCAGCCACTGGTCCTGTTACGCCCGTTTCGACATTACTCACCCGGCAAACAAAGTTTTTCGACTGGGATTCCCCTTACTTACATTGTCAAAGTATTCTGAGAGCCTTATCCCGTAGCACCGCCAGCGCTGCATGTACAACTTCTCCACGTACAAACACAAAGCTGACTTGGATTTTAAAATGAATGACTAACCCTCACGAGCGACTCGTATATATCAAGTGATATAATTACAAGACTCCCGCTGGTCAGCCACCAGGTCCCCTGCAAAATTAAGGCGGTCTTGCCTGTCGAGGGTGGCCGGAGACAAGTTGCTGCGCCGTAGAGTACAGGCCTCTTTGCTGAATGAAAATATACGCTTGGAAGGCACAAATGAAGTTTGAGCAGGCAGGACATCCAAATAGAAATGGAAATGTACGTTCTTTTTGCTGACATGATACCTGTTAATCCTGTGAACTTGCAGACAGAAATATATCACATACCTCCCAGAAACGAACGAGAAACGAACGATATCTGTTGTGCGTATGTATACTACCTGCATCTCCGTAACGGGAAAACTAGCGCTCGCCATCCTTCCCGTCTAATTCGAGTTCCTTGCAGAAGTGTTCACGTGGTTTCCGGTGTCGGGGAGTACACCATTGGCTCAGAGACAATGATGGTGGGAGAGGGATAGTGCCCTTGGTACCAATTGCTGTCCAGTTGGCGAGCACCTGCTGTGATACTGAGGGTGTAGATAGTTCCGCTTGGGTCTGGGTCTCGCTCAGACTCGCTGACTCTGATGGATGTACGGAACGAAGTCATCCAATGTTGGACTCCGTAGTGTTGCCGTCGAGGTGAGTTAAACTCGATGTGAAATCGATTCGGTTCGAAAGTGTTTCAACTCGAAACTCCGATTCGAATCGAGTTGCAACTTGTTGGGTTCAGTCACTTCATATCCATACATCGTAATCCCCTGTGGATGGCCCCAGGCCCACATGAATATTGTTACAGTGAGCTACAGTGGACTCGACATAGCTGTCACTCCAACATCGAAGGTAGATTTTCGCTCGGCTATGCTTTGAACTGAGCCCCATGAAAATGGCTTCTGGAGAGGGAAGCTTCCTGACGGAAAGACCACATTACCAGCTGAACAACTGCTCCGTGACTGATGCCGTCGTCAACATTCAAGATGGTTGATAGATTGCCAATGCTAAGCCCAGTATGTGCCGTGTATTCACACCACTTTTGAAGTTCATGCTAATTTTCTGTCGAAGGTAATCTAATCCTTCCTACTAGAGACACATAATGCCGATATTTCAGACCCCTCCATGGATGCAAAGGATACCTATGTTCTTCGCGACATACATCAAATAATTGAGGTCCCTCACGTAGCACAGGAGCTCCTCTCTTCGGAGCGGACGCCAACCCTGTCGATGGCTCTACCAGCTTATGAAGTACTCAGTGGCCAGTGGACCCGATTACGAAGCACGATCTATTGATGTTTGTCTTGATAAACTGAAGCAGTACATCAATGAAGGAGGGAAAACACGCATATATGCACTTTCGATTAGTGCGTTTCAATTTTTTTCACTCATCGAGTGACTTTTCATAGACTGAACCGTAGTTGTGAACCAAAGCATCAAGCTTGAGTGCTTGAAGGAGCACTGGGAGGCTGAGGACGTCGAAAATGCTCGAGAGTGGATGCTACAAGCGGTCCGTCGTTTTTTTCTGCACGTTATGGAACGTGATTTTTGGGTGCAGATGATTTCCATTTGTACGTCCATTAGAGTCGGCGAGACCGGGACCCAGCTGGAACTAGCCACATCCTCAGTATCACAGTAGGTGCTTACCAACTCGACAGCAATCGCCCCGCGGTCCTTAACGGCTGAATTTGGCCGCATGAACAACCTCAAAAGTAAATTTGCAACGCTCATCTTCTGCTACTAATAACACTATTCCTCCTAACATCATTATCTCTAAACCAGTGGTACACTCCCGACACTGGGGGCCACGGAGGAACGCTTCCGCAAGGAACTTGAACTCGACAGGAAGGATGCCGAATGCGAGTTTTCTCGTTACGAAGACGAGGTATAATACTTGAAACAGCTGAACGTACAACAGATATCGTTCGTTTCTGGGAGGTATGTGAGTCTGCAATTCATAAGATTAACAGATATCATGTTAGCAGAAAGAACGTACATTTCCGCTCCTATCCTACTTCGCTATGGATGTCCTGCCCGCTCAAGCTTCATCTGTGCCTTCCGAGCGCATATTTTCATCCAGCAAAGAGACCTGCAATCTACGGCGCAGTAACTCATCTCCGACCACACTTGAAGCACTACAAGTCCTGAAGTTTATCTACAAGCAAGCCCGCCTTAATTTTACAGAGGACCTCAGGCTGGTGGCTGACGAACGGAACTACACAATATCTGGGCCTGTGACTCCCAGAGCAATTGACGACTTAATGACTACTAGGAATCTTCGTGAGCTTGAAGAGTTGCTCTAGAATGCAAGAGACATTGATTATAAGCTGGTCGTGTACTAGTAAATTGCAAATAATTGTCGTTGTGAGTATGCAGAATCCCTGATTTCTCATTGGCTGGACTACCGGTCCGTATCAGTCTGAACTCGTTTCCAAATCGCGAGGTGAACGAGGTGCAAATCGTTTCAACTGGTTAGTCCGATCTGTGTCGATTTACCCGAATTTCCCACCTCGATTCGATTTGCCTCGGCCGCAACACTAAGTGACTGTCCGAACCAGCGGTCGTCCGAAATTGTGATAACCGATAGTACGTCCTGTACTGCGCAACATGGAAGGCGGATACTGGTCATCCTTCTATTCAGTCTGCCTACGGAAGGCTAAACAGAACATGATATCGCTGACAGCGGAAGAGATATCGTTAAGTATGGGTACTGACTCGTCCAACGTATTGTCCAAGCAACTAGTTCGCGAAGGGTCTTCTTGACGATGTGGAAGGTATATATCGTGAGCAAAGGGATATAAACGAAGGAATCCGTGGTAGATGGCATTAACGAGACTGAGATACTATGGTATGTAGATGATAGATAGTATGAAATGCTCAAATGAGGTCATAAATGGTCGTCTGTGTGCATGGCGGTGTCAGTTTGATGCCGGACAGAACGGGCAACATATACGCACGCATATATGGTCGTAGAATCGATACAAGTCGTCAGTGAAATTAGTGACCAGAGGCCTTGGAGAAATGATAGTTATCGAATTAGGCGGGTGTAGAACGTAATTCCAGCGTTGTACACTGAAGGTACCCAGTTAAGTTATAGACATTATGGCAATCCATATCTACACTCACCTTTTACAAACAAACGAGAATGGTTTGAGAGCGGTGACGAATGCTATGGTCGTTTATTTCCGGAATACCAAGAAAGGTGTACGCTACCTACACCCGCGATGTAGACTTTGGCGCGCACACGACACACCTGGTGAGAACTGGGTTAGCTCCTCCAACGATAGGAATGACTGTGGAAGCTATTTACAGTATCTGCAACTTCAGCCTTGTGGAAGTTCACATGGAGATCACCATTAGGCATCCTCGTGATTTGATCCACTTCGCCAAATGACTATAGATAGGGCAAGAGTCAGTAACAAGAAACCGAGGTCAAGGACGTGAGTCAGACCTGACACCACTTTTGAACCGCTTCAAGACGTTTAACGTCATTCGGCGCGATACCACCGATGACCAACTTCTTCTTGGCGCTTCGTGACTGACTAGCGATCGAAGACAAAGAGACTCTGGGAGCGTGGCTTTTGCCGGTGTACACGATGCGCGGTCGTGTAGCGTCTGACGCTTCCACAAATATATTGGGAAGGGCATTATCTGGGGCCTTCGACTTTGGTGAGAAGGGTAACCGAATTGTACTCGACTTCCGCGCCAATGAGCCTGGAAAACCTGGCGGCTGGGAGAGCTGCGGTTCAGATGCTGGTAACGAGAATGACGTCGGAAATGAGGAACTTGTTTCAGTGGTGAAAAGCGACAGTGAAGAAGTGACAGCCTTCTGGGAACGCAACCTCAAAGATCCAAAAAAGTGTGACTTTCGAGGCGTCGAAGGGGGTACACGCGATGCTCCATCCTCATACATCACATTGGTGGATGGGGTTGCGTACGAGGAACTTGTGGTGGTTGATGACATGCTAGGGCGGGAAGAACTACCTGGGGAGTCACGGGTACTTGTGCGTGTATCACCGTCAGAGAGGGACACGAAATGCCCCAGCACACTCGGTCGCCACCGCCACGATGAGGGGCTCGAATGTGTACAACGTTCCTCCGATCGAGCCTCAGCCACAAGATGTGACGTGTGAAGGCTGGAGGAGCGACTGTGGTTGTAAGGATTGCTCGCCTCCGAGTTGGAAGTGGCACGTGAGGAGCGTTGAAACATTGATAGGCGTGATGGACTGCGAGATACCGATGATGCGGCTGGTGAAGGAGATCTAATTGATAGACGGAATTGATGTCGAGATGGGGGGGTATCAAGCCATGTAGTCGCCGATTGATGACCTGTACCAGCAGTATCGGCAAGCGCTGATTGACCATGTGATCCCTTTGACGTATGAGACGACCTATCTAACACGTGTCGTAGATGACGTACCTTTACATCCACAGGATCCTCAGGAGGAATATGTTCTTGCACGTCACTGTCATCGACTACGACATAATCGTGCATGCTAGTAGCATCATCCATGCTTCTACGAACAGTCGCCAGGCTGAGGTGAGGATACGCCAAGTAAGGATTACACTCAGTTCCAACGGTTTCAACATCAGCAGAAACATTGAGGCTATCTGGCCGCTGAACGGTGGGGGAATCGACCTGTAACTCCTCCAACCATTTTGACAGGCGACTTGAACGGCGACGAAGGGTTCGGGTGTGATGCTGGGTCGTAAAAATATCATCATCCCCAACATTGGGGCGAACGGACGCGCTTAACCTGCGGACGGTCATGCCTGATGATTGGGAATCAGGTCTCTTCTCGGAGGGATCGCCTGGAGGGGAAAAGATCATGGGGATGACTTAAATATCAACAAGGGGGCACGCGTCGTGTTATATGTTGCAAAAATTACATACTTGAGTCGGCAAGCGGTCCTAAGCGTGCAGGCTGAGCGATATCATAGGTTGAAGCAGATGTAAGTAAGAGAGCGGGCGTCGATACGGAGCCGAAAGACGGTCGACGGTCATGCATTGAGCTTGGACCGTGGATGCGATGGATCAGGCCGCGGAGGTAAAAAAAATACAGAGATCGTTAGGATGAGCAAGTTTTAGTCAGACCTAAAAATTTAAAGACGCCTCGAGAATGAATCTGCCAAGTCGGAGGACGATGGATGGGTATATCGGATGAGTAGATTCATAGAACAAAAGCGAGGAATAAAACGCGAGGCTCGATGCCAAAACTCGAACATGCTCACATTCATATCCGGTTTGTTGAACTGGAACGTGGTAAATCTTACGAGACTCATCTACGGAACCTTCTTCCAGCCAGTTTCGTGGAGTATATATGTAGTTCAGTCCAAAAAAACATACCGAAATTGGCGGACTTGCTAGGGTTGATCTTCGACATTCGCATGTAGGAGAGGCGAAGCCTTGCGCACGGCTGGTTATGGCCAGGTCACTATGCTGTGCCGGATCCTTGGTGTATACGTCGGTATCACTTCAAAAGCTCAATTTTCAAGTTCGAGTCATATTCTAATTTACGATGACGGAGGTCCTGACGATATCATATAACTGGTAGTACGTACTTATAGTTCTACTAGCTTCTGTATTTTACCTTTTCGCTTTAACTTGAAATGAACCGAGCAGGGTAAGGCAATCGCGACAAGCCTTTAACTTACTTTTGATGTGTCGATGTAGATATAGCTGCCAAGCTCGGGAGATCGAAGAACCAAGCAATTGATTTCCTAGTGCAGTACAAGTTAAAATAGCCTGTGGGGTCATCATCACAAGTCCCTCCAAATAGCCCGTCGTGTGAAGGACTTTCAGAAGTTGCAATATCATGTGGTCTGATGCCCTTCCAGGTGAGATAACAGAATAATTAGGGACAGCTTGGTATGCTGTTATGGTTCGATAAGTATGCTTCGCTGTTGACGCTTCTCTGACCAGACACTTATCTGGATAGACTCGGATTTCAACGAAAGCTTCCTCCGAGCTGAAGGCCGCGTCAGTACGATCAAGATATGTCCTGTGATCCAGCGATGTACATCGGGATACGTTCTAAGGATACATCATCTATGTATCAATACAACTCGTGTGTGTGCCTGCATAGGATATGTAAGAAGTGGCGGACATGGTTTAATGACGTACCCTTGAGACTATTTAAGCAGAGCTGTTCACTGATGTGTGCTCTACCGATGGCAGCGTTGATATGAGATTCTCGACAATGGCACTCAGAAGTTTCGCAGACGATGTCTTCTGATACCGTTGTAAAACTCCAAATGAACGAACTTCGCTAGCTTCATCGCGTTGTCCGTCAGCAGCGCTTAGATCTGTGGATTCGGCAGCATCCAACAATGTGACCAGTTCCGTGTCGATAGGCATACTGCCAAGGAATGGCACCCCTTCTCGTCTGGCCATTTCTGCACCTCCACCTGTAGAGAACACATTGCTAACATCTCCGCAGCAAGGGCATACATATCCACTCATGTTCTCGATAAGTCCAAGGACAGGAAGTGCGACAGCCCGAGTGAACGAGAGACATTTCATAGCATCCAGTAGCGCAACAGCCTGCGGTGTTGTGACAATAACAGCAGACAGCCGTGAATGCACCGGTGCAAGATGTTCGATCAGCGACAAGTGCTCATCAGATGTTCCTGCATATTGATATCAGTTCGAGATGCTCTTATCGCGCCATGAAATATCTAACCTGGAGGCGTATCCACGACGAGGTAATCAAGCTCTCCCCACCTGACATCGCTCAGAAATTGCCTGATCATAGCGCTCTTCTTCGGCCCTCTCCAGACTACTGAATCCCCCTTCTTCTTCAATAAAAATCCAACGCTCATGCACGCAAGTCTGGGTTCACCATCCCCAAGCGCATCTGCGTACACAGGCACCCATCCATCACTGCTCTGGTGCACACCATGTCCATCCAGACCAAGCATGCGCGGTATTGACGGACCGGTAAGATCGACATCGAGAACCCCGACCCGAGCACTGGGAGAAGATGCATGGAGGCTGAGCGCAAGCTGGGCGGACACTGAAGATTTTCCGACACCGCCTTTGCCAGAGCACACTATGATGATATGTTTGACTGTCTTTAGTCGTCGCGACACAGGTGTTTCTTGGACAGCCATGATGTCGGACAAGCCGGTTCCGGTGAGTGTAACAAAGTGTAAATGCCTTATGTAATTACATAAAGCTGATGACCATGTGGCGGTCAGTGGCGTAGTCAGCCAATGAAAATTCAATATTCTGTTTGCTACCCTGAACCAGAATGTGACCTACTTGAGCCTGGTCAGGTAGACCCGCTAAAAAGCGTGTCAACCAACCAACCAACCACTTGTTCAATTACAATGGTGGGCAAACCAGTGGTTTTGGGGGGAGTGCCTCTTGATGTGCTTTTTGAGGTATGGATGCGCTCGAGTTGGGTATTACCAGTGTTCTAGGCTTATTCACCCTCTTGTCCTGTTAGATTCTTTGGTATCTTCACCCACTGGACCTTGTGTATCTTACCCGAGTATCCAAATCGTTTCGTTTGTTTCTGCTTAGTCGTCGCAAAGCAAAGTCAATATGGACAGAAGCCTTGAAACGTATCGACCGGCTACCTCAGTGCCCATCGTACCTTTCCGAACCCGCATATGCAAACCTGTTGTTCTGGCCGTTCTGTCATGCATGTCGAGTCCTTCCTCGATAAATATCTGGATAACTTACGTCACTTCCAGCGGTGCCACTTGTCGTGCGATGTAATTCAATGGGAGTTGCGCATTCGTTGCTGTGACGGTTGCACAAGTGACATGTAGGCATTTGTGAAGCTCGCGTTATCTATGCTTCTGATAATTTATAGGCTCGTTGATCGAGAAATGCTTCCTTCGTTTGTTGCCCGGTTGGGCTGCCTCGATGCCAGGCAGCTCATACCCATGTCGGTCATAAGTTCTGCTGGGCCTCGCGGTAGACACACAGATAATACCTACAGAAACTCGCTCACTGTGGCTTCGCATGCCGATGTCAACAAACTTAACATGCAGTACAAATTTGTGAAGGATAGCCCATTGTTGAACGACCTAATAATTCATCGCGAGAAAGCCACCCAGGAAATTTACCAGGTATCGTATAACATTCCCGATAATCTTCCGAATGCATTATCGATGCGCTCTTAGCACGTAGCTTTGTGTCGCATCTGGGAGGCCGAAGTGGCTGACCAGCGTCGCAAAGAGCTGGTAGACCAGAGGAAAAGAGAGTATGTAATTTTAACTAAAGCTATCTAACACAAAACTTACTTGTTTTCAGCGTCGTTGGAAAACTCGAGAGCCTCGGATTGGGAAATGAGCTTGAATCACTGCGATCCGACGCCTCGGTATTAAAAGAATTCGACAGCCTCGTCGTCAGACAAGACCAAGAGTTGACTGATTCTTGTACGTGTGTAACGCACCCTTGATCTCTGTACCGAGTCTCACGCATTTCCAAAGCATGTCAGGTCTCTCTACCGAGGCTTCAGAATTTTCTGGAAATCAGAAGAGCTCGAAGGCTTACTGTCCTTCTCCAAGACCGCTTCAAGAATCTTGCCGTTGTTGTAAGCGATATGACCAAGACATTCAAAAATGATAAGACCAACAAGGTCTTACCTCAAGCGATAGACATCTGCCTACTCTCGGAAGTTCGATGCATGATAGATGGCAAAAGCTCTGAGGTTATGTCAGCAGAAGCCTTTGTAGATGCACTTACTCTTCGTCTACCTCCCTTGTTGTTAGCCTGGAACTGCCAGGCCACTAAGCAGCTTGCAGATCTAGTTCGCACGCAGCTGTGCATCGATAATGATGTCGACCCTCTCGCACTCGCCGCCTTGGTGTTCCGCTGCTCAAATTGTCGATTACATGTCACCTATCCATCAGCACTCACCCACCCTTGCTTACGTGCTAAGACATTTGACAATCCGTGGGTCCAACTTCCGATGGAAACAACGGCGCTCGGTAGAACGATGTCGCCAGTGGAAGTTTACGAGAAAGCAGCAATCGAGGCCTTCGAGATGCACCCATGGAATTGCACTGTTCTGAAAGCAGACGAATATACCAAGCGAATACATAATCTCTTCCGAGCTCTCGGGCGAGACCCGAAGTCTGCTTCGGTGGATGATATGGAATCTTGTCCAATTCGAGTAACATGTAAGAGTTGTTCTGGAAGTCGGAATCGAATGATTCTGACTTACCGCACCGCCGTGTGTATATTCTTTAATCTGCTTAAGGGTCCATGTTCACTTCAATTCGCAGCTCATTCACTTGGTACGAAACCACAGCGATAACAAGGACGACGCTGTGTGGGGTGTTGTATCATCTCTAAGTTGTATAGATGGACCTGCTCGAGTTCGGAATTCATATACCCAATACCCTTTTCATCTGGTGTATAACTGGTTTTTGGTGTAATGCCTCAAGCAAGAAACCTTGTCTTGTGGTTGTTCATAGAGTTCATCCGTGGATCCCTACTGTCGATACAGTAACGCTCTGCAGCATTTGTACCTGTTGTACCCAATTGACACTCATATCCCCAACAAAGAGGACCAGCTGACCATGGCAGGCGTCCCAGTGGCAGAGAGCGTCAATCTCGAACATGTGTGCATGAGCCAAATTGGCTATGTAATGCATTACTCTTTGCAGTATTGCGAACTTGCGTTGTGTTCTTCCCGAGTTCTCCCTGCACAATATCCGTGAGCACTCGTTCTGGTTTATCGGACATGCTGATGCTATTCAGGCACATATAGTGGCCCGGAGGGAGGGGATGCGCTTGTTCACATTTTCAGTTAGTGCTTTGGGTTTGCCGATCAACTTTTAGTATTTGCTCTAGTTGGCTGACCATTTTCCAATTGCTCCAAATACTACTTTAACAAGAGTTCATGGGAAGATATAGAAGTGATCGTAGGTGAGTAGGATGTAGTAGAGGAGGTATCGCACTATCCTGAAACATGATGCATGAAGGTGTATGAGTACTTGATATGTTTGCAACGATGTTTTACGATTTTCCTAGCATGAGCCGCCACAACGATACCTTGTTCCAATCCGCTGCATTTTCTTGCTGTCGTTGGCTCTTTTGTTGCTCGACAGCCCAGTTGTAGACTGTCTTCATTTGAGGATAGGCTTCGCGGCTTAGTTTTAGTTGTGATTCGAAATGCTCGTGTTGCCCAGTTGTTCGTGCCGTGTGGATATTTTCAAAATGTTGAACCCTGAACTACATTAAAGTTAACGTCAAAAGGGTACGGCTACAAACTCACAATTCTTGCGTTGACTTATTCAACGCTAGAAGGATGGTAGCTAAAAATCCAGGAATGGAAGGAAGATTTCGACCTGTTGCGCGTTTGTAGGATGCATGTTGCTCAGACATGGTGAGCACATCCCCAATAACTACGAGTATCTGGTGTTTGTATTTCTCAGGGTTCTTCCATTGAATTATCAGCTGCTGTTAATGTTTCTCTCGTCTAAAATGCTTCACCTTGAATACGGCAGCAGCAACATGACCAATATCTTTCGGGTCCTTGGCGGAGTTTAGAGCAGGACATAAACACATACAAGATGAACTCACAATCACACCGAGTTTCGAGTCCTCTTTAAGTCCACGAGTCATTACAGCCACGGTAATAGAACCAATGAAGTCGTTGTAATTATCTAGGAAGAACCCTGGGCGCAATATCCTGAAACATCAAAATTAGTTAGGTCCAGTCTCAAATTGAAAGGCTCACGTCCATGGGAGACCCCTCTCACCGAGGGCCTGAACATGCCGCTCTGCAAGTACTTTGGCACGACCCGACAGCTTCTCCCTCTCATCGCTCTGTTCGCCACCACGTTCGGCGGTCGAGTAAATATATACTGACACCCCATATTCGAGCGCTAGATCCGCCATAAACTGTCGTAGTACTCCAGTATAAGTGTGCTCGTGCAATAAAATATTTGAAACAATTGAACCTTTCCCTGTCGCTCCTCCCCGTCTGCGTTCGCACCAAGCCCGGGGAACGCCAGAACGCAGAAGACACCCCAGATTCCACCCGAACCTTTTGCATCTTCGTAGACTTTCCGCACGGACTCTGGCGAGTCGAGGTCTGCCTGGACCACTTGTACGTGCCTTTCCTGGACTAAGCGCTGTGCGTTCGGACTGGAAGCTGACCTAGTGAGAGCCAGCACTCGAAAGGGTATGTAATCCGAGTCGGAGGCGGGTTGAAGAGCCTCGATGAGAGCTCGACCTTGTTTGCCTGTAGCGCCTGCCACTAGGATAAGTTTTGACATTGTGATGTATTAACTGCTGGATCGCCAATTGAATTGGGACGTCTTTAACCTCGGGACCCAGGCTTGCGTGTGGCCGTGAGGAGTTTGTACTATGATGATCTTATGTCACTGTGATGTGATTTCAAGTTCAAGGTTATATTTGGCCGTGATGCGCATCATTCTGTGAACACCGTGATCTGGATTTTCAGTCCTTGAATCGAAAGCTTCCGCCAATCTGACGATGCTTCACTACTATCATTATTCTCGGTCCTTGCTCCCAACATCAAACTGCCACCACAAAGGAGTTTGCCAAACGACCAACAGAGTAACTCAGTCAACCGCCGGTGGAAACGCGTCGATTAGCACCGCCTGACACTGCCAGCTGCCATTAATCTCCCCTAGACAGCCCTTTATCATGATAGACGAAGGAGATAGTCGTCTCTTCTAGGCTGTGCTGGAATGACGGACTGGACCCCGGGCCGCGACCGTGATAAGATCTGCTTCGAGCTGTAAGCCTATAGGAACATTTTTTCATGCACAGAGAGACCAGATTCTCCTCCTTGCCACTCAGGACGAATTTCAGAGGACCTCAATCACTAACAACTGCAGAATTTAGTCGCGAGAGCTGCTGGTGGCCATGGTTGATGAGGAGCTCATCACTCAGGGGAAGTTTGATAAAATAGTAGTTGAGATGGACCCTCTCCAAATGCGTCGACCAGAGAGATGATTGGCGTTTGCAGTACACATCACAGCTGTTCATGATTCAAGTGGACCAGCTTCTCACGCACTAGCGGTGCGAAGGTGACGGTATTTAAATATGTCCTGTGGGCGATGGTGGTAAGTTTGAGCGGAGAACTATCAGTAAAGAAGGCGGTGAACACCGGGCATCGGACAGGGAGTGAAATGCTCTTTGTGTATTGACACTTGTAGTAAGTAAAGGGCAATTGATCATGGCGTATTGATACATTGTTGACATACTAATTGCTCTATGTTGTTGAATGAGAAGGTAAGTCTGCAGGTGCATAAATGACACGAGCATTAGGGACCAAAACAACACACTCTTTATACAGCGTCATCACTTGTATCCAGGTGATATCCTTTGGCACTGGTCATCGACATTTCCATATAATTGGAGAATGTCCCAGATAATGAAGGTTGGGTGAAGCCAGGGCTCGGACCAGTGGTCTCGTGGCTTAGGTTTGAATCATCTGCCGCGGATGGGTTAGAATAGAAATTACGCGTGCTAAGCACAAGCCGGGTCCCAAGGATGATCGTAGTTGCAATAAGCACCGAATTCGTGATTTCCAGGTAAATTGACTAAATGGAAAAGCTTTTAAGTGACCTGAAGGGGTGAATCGTCAAGAACCACATTACCGGAAGACCAAGATACAACGCTGTGGCGATACCACATCCGGCCATTTCGCTAATAAGCATAAGAAAGTTGAATCGAAAAAGATAACATGATAATGCTTACACGAAGAAGTAGATCGTGTTGTACTTGACTACTGCCGCCATCGTGTTGTGAACTCTCTTCCCAGAAATTGTATGGGTGTTCTTCATGTGCTTGAACACAACGGATATGGCAATGACGAAAAGGAGAAGCTCGAAACAAAAGATAGGCATGTAGATGGCTGTGAAGCTTCTATCGATAGTCGACGTTGCGCACATGTTGAGAAGCCCGGGTATGGGCTCATTGGTATATGTTAAGGAGTGATCGAAGTTTAGTACCAGGACCGTGCAAATGGCTGCGATTTCAAGAATAAAGCAGACTCCTGTGAACGCCAGAATCTTCTTGGACTTGCGATACATGGCGTAAATACGCAGTTGCATGATCACTAGTGATGCTATCAGTACTTTTCTGTGGATATGGACGAAACAGTGTACTTTGTGTGGCCCATACTGACACAAAAGGCCCGTAGGATTGGAAGTGAAACAGAATACGACCTGCAAATGATATCAAATTTGAAAGAAGAGTATCTGCAAAAGACTACGCACAGCTGATGCAAAGAGTGTCGTTGATTAGCAAGTGAATACAAGTTGGACATGTAAGCTGATTGCGCGGACTTACGTCTAATAGGAACTTGTTAGTATCATATGTTGCAGGACAGTCTCGCTTGTCTTACATTGACTGAAAATGTCGAGCTCATAAATACTATCGTACAGTCGTCAGCAACAAAGATCAAGAACGAAAAGATGAAGCCGAACATATTGCACTAATTCTGGAAAAAATATGAGCATGTTTTTTTTGTACATAACATCTCACTTACATTGATATAGCATCCCCAAAGTAGCGAGTCTATGGGAGTTGCAGCATCAGACGCCTGGTCAATTAGCAAGCTATAGCACCACTGACCACAAAGTAAAGGTATGACACAAGAGACTTCGGTCTTTTCTAAAGGACCATGTTCACTGATGTGAGGCTTCTACAAGCCACCGAAAAGACATACCCAGATCAAGTCCACCTATACGTATATATGTGAATTAACTATTCTCGGCCGAGGACCATTTAAACTCACCTCTCTCCGAGAACAGAGCACTAAGTCGAGGTTTGTCAGATAGAACATTTTCAAGTATTGCAAGAGAAACTCACCATGATCATACAAGACCACGAATGTTGCTGCCACTAGCAATGAGGGATTTAGCACCCCGGTGTCGACTCGTACGACCCAAGGCTAGCACTCACATTGGAACATCCTCCCCATCTGAAGGATGCGAATATCATTGAATAGTATGGATAGCTCAGCTTCCATGTTGATCTATCGATCATTAGCGATCATCACGACATCACCAATATATATGTTCGGCGCTCACCTATAAAATTACTTTAGGTTAGGGGATCGCGTCGTCGGCGCTATGAAAGCGGCCCAAAAATTCATCCATGCACTGTTATATACCTATCTCCCCTGTCTACCGAAACCAGTCCAGAGTCCAGACGCGCTATGCTTAAAACACAATGGAATCGGATCTTTCCTAGATTCACTCGTCATGATCGTTTGTCACTGGTGTACAACCAGGGGATTATCAGATGATCCTAGTTATCTGATCATCTTGCACAGGTATTGATGACAGAACTGCAAACCGGCCCCCTGGGGAAACAACAAAACGCTGCTCCACTGAAAGTTGCCAGGCAATCATAATGCAAGATGAGCTTATTAATGTTTATCCATCAGTGATAAGCACTGCAGTAAATATCTGGCGAGATAATAGTCCATCACAGCAAGGCGTAGAGCAAGCGTATACTTTGACAAATTTGATACCAAGGATCCGGGCCCGGCGGGGAAATCATGGCCGAGCGGTGAGAGCGAACGACTCGGAGCAGGAAGGTTCCTGAGAGCAAGTACTGTGCAATGATACGACTCGTACGGGGATAGCAGGTGATAGCACGGTTATCAAATACGGATGTAGTAGTCACACGATGTCCTGTTCCGTCGAGCAGAGCTGTGCATGGGCGCTTACTAAAGATAAATCACGGACAGATCAGTGAACGGTGATGAGCGTGCATATGTAGTAGGGCCACCTACCCTACCGTCTCTGTGTCGGGACTTTGCGTGCAGGGTGTATTCAACACTCGACATTGCCGCAATATGCACAAGTGTATATCTTCATGAGCCCATGATACTACATCCCGGCACAGCCCAAGGTCCAGGACGAAATCTTTAACAGAACAAGTAATAAAATTACACACAAAATTACAGTGACTAAAAGGTAACTGCCCAAAGGAATGACGCCGAAGAAGAGATTGACTTCAGAAAAGTACATTCTATGGGTATTCAAGAAATGTCTCAGTGTCCGAATAATCGGAAGATGAGATAGAGTAGGGATCCCATGAATCGGACTCCTGATAGGGCAGCACTATGTTGGGGTCAGCAAGGATGACTCTCTATCAATGAATGTGGTAGTATACTTACAGCGCGATAAATAGGAAACTCAAATAAGGATTGAAATTCGAGCCCTGTGATGTCGCAATATGGGTGTTCACCCAATTCAAGAACGCTTGCGAAGTGAACGCAACAATCATCAGCCTGTAAATTAAAATTCCTCATCAACAAAATCTCCTCAAACAAAAAATACGCAGATCGACTCACATGTTCGTCCCCACCCACGCAAGTACAACGTTAGTACGGCTGTTCCGGTCATGGTCGGCTTGCTTTGTAGCAGCATCACGGTGAGATTTTTCTTCTGGAGCTCTGACCTTGAGTGCTGAGCGGGAAGCTGCCCACATGCGGTCGACGTCTTCACGGGCCGTGGGGATCTCGACTTCCATCATGTCCTTCTGGCCTTTGACCTTCTTGGCTCCGCCGAGATCCTTCGTAGAGCCGTTGTCTCCCTTGGTTCCCCTGGACATATCGTCAGGTTGGAGGTAAGGGACCAGTGGGGCCGCTCTTACCAAGTGACATCGTGCAAGTTACACATGGCATACATCACTGTCAACCAATATTAATGGTATCTCCGTACACAATGAAGACCACTCATACTCAGGATATTAACATCTACGATAATAACATCAGCATCGCGATTACCAAGACAAACAACGCAGATACTCACAACTCGGGAGAAGGAACATGTATTGGATGAACGAAGAAAACATGTGCCATGGCTCCAAGTGCATGAACGACGAGAAGAAGTACAAGCCATACGTAGCGGCGAGTGAGATGACGATCTCCCGGAAGGCTTGGTTCGTAGCGACGAGACTAGTCAGAAATGATAAACCATGGCATCAATATACTTAGGCCACTAAAATGCTTACTGAGGGAAGTCCTTCCATCCAGCGACGGTGTGAGGTACAGCAAGGTACACCGTCCATCCGGCGCACCAAAGTGTGATGACATTACAAATACCGAAAAGTACCATGCAGAGCGAATAAATCCATTTGGAGCCCTGGCAAGAATGGAGTTAACCTTTGCAAATTGTATGTCATGGGTCGAAGTACATACCTGTGGTCGGTTTCCTAGCGAACAGACGATGACGACGAACAGGATGGCGATGTAGAGCTAGAATGGCACTTTAGGCCCTTTCCCGGTTATAAAGAACTTGTGCATTACCTTCAGGAAAATCTGGAAAACATCTTGTCCCGCTCCTTGGCTCAGGAAGTTGAAGGCACCATCTGTGGTCGTAGTTGCCGAAGAAACCAACTATGCAAACCTACATCAGACTCATTGACGCACAAGGGTAAGGGACTACAGACAAAGAAGAAAGCCAGGAAAAAGTTCGCCAGTGACGTCCATGTGAATATGAGCTGGACTGCATTGTAAATGAACTCGATCTAAATGAGCTCGTTTTAGTAATGCGGTGCTGATGAATCTCTATGCGTACGAACCTGGAGTACAAGCATACGAATGGGATTTTGCCCAGATGTCCAGATCCTATAGAAGAAGATCGTCGAATGGAAAGAAGCGAAGAGGGACCCGTTCAACCATCGGCGACGCTGAGAGATGAACTCGGGAACCTGGGGAAATATGTAAAAACACATATCACAATGGCAATCTCTACTCACAGTTGTGGGGACATCAGTAGAGGCTTTGGCACTCTTGACGTATCTAAGACTATCGAGCGCGTCAAGAGCCGCACAGCGTTGAAGGTAATATTTAACTTACATCCAGGCTTCCCGTTTCTTGGTGACAATTTCGAAGCACAGAATACGATCCTCGGCCAAGTACATGTTTCGTTCTGCAGCAATCGTTGGTGGGACAAGAAATTGGAGGAAGAATGTCGCATACCAAAGAGACCAGCACCGTCAGTACCCCCGCCATGCATAGCCTCTCCCTTGAAATACGAGGCAAGGGGACCCTTGCCATCAGGACCGTTCAGGAGGGCCTTGTATCTGTAGGCACTAAATGCACCAGGAAGCACGCTAATATAACCGAACACGCTCTTTTGGCAGATCAGGATATTGGTCGTGGAGCCAATAATGGTCCACCTACCTCAAGAGGTTTGTCGAGGATATTAGACATTTTATACTGTCATACCATGTCAAAATCGACGTGTGAAACCAGGGCTACAACCGAATTACCTCGAAGTTCTGAGAAGCAGCTAAAGGACTCGTCAGGAGCAGCGAGCAAGCTCTGCCAGTGTCAACACAAATCCTTGACAGAGGAATTTAATGAAACGAAGCACAGGACGATGAGTTTGACGCACTCTCCACAGGCTCCTCCAACATTAGAGTGTTTATCGAAGCCTAGAGAGTATCATCTAGCCAAAATCTCGAGCGAACAATATCCACTCACATTTCCACAACTCGTAAATTGACGTGCTGGTGGGCTTGGTACCAACATCCAAGAGAACACAGACTATGTAGAGTCAGTGTCATGAACCCCTCGCCACGTGGGAGAAAGTGCCCACCGTTTGGATTGATCAATGGACCAAAAGCATTAAAGAACCAGCGGTGGCTGTTAAGCTTCTTCTTGTTCTGCTCTTTCAAGCAGAAGATGATCTGAACTGGGCAGTTCCCAGTAGACACCTCCCCAGTCTCCGTAACGACTACGTTTGAAGTATATCTGCAGGCCATGAATTGAACCGAGGTATGCCTTTCTACTCAATCTACTCACTCGAAGATGTGAGCGGTCACATCCTTTCCTGCCACCGAGTCCTTGGCGATGCCCTCTTGGTAACAGCCCATCTAGGGACAACTTATAAGCAACAGACCCAACCGATAACGGGTAAATTCACAAGAGTGAGAACTTGAAGCGTCCGCTTATTGACTTTGCTGCGTCCATCTGAGACGATACATACAACGACCTTCTTCCACCCCTCAGGACCCCATGTTCTCGATCTCGTCCGACTACAGAGGTGGGCAATATTCTTGATAACGCTGAAAATAGATTAGCCACGTGTCCCAACATCCGCGGACGGAACTTACGCATTCATAGTCTTTACAAAAAGAACTTCGTCTTCATTATACATGGTCATAACGATGAAAAGCTCAGTACGGCGACTGTAGAGATACGGCCTGAGGGAATATTTCCTGCGCATAAATTCGTCGGGATCGCATGTGGCAGCAGTGTATCGCATTTTGGTCATTTCCTCAGCGCCGCCCATGCCATTTGGCACGATATGGGTGGGGACCGCGACATCGAGAACTAAATTACCGTTCTGAAGCTCGACATGGCGGACAGAGCGACGTTTCATGAGTTTCTCCCTGGCTACAGAGTATCCTGTACTCATTTCTCTGATTGGGCCAGGGCGTATGGGAGGGTAGTTTGGTTGGTATGCATGGTATGGCATTGAGGGGACGGGGGGAGTGTGGATGTGAACCTGGCTCATCTCGTACTGGGGGTTGAGGTGCACCTGAGAACCATGGAATTGGCTACTCTGGACGGATTTGGCAGACCCTGGTCTCTCGTCCCATTGGTTATCATAAGCAGGATATTGTTGGTTATGAATAGTAGACGCCGGAGGGGGAAAACCTGGGTGAATTGGTGTACTGTGTGCAGAATCATAGTAGGGATCTTGCTGGCGATATGCCATGTTGTGCTATATATTTTGCGCGTGCGAAGAGGCGATAGTCTACGTGGCTAAACAAATTCGATTGTTAGTCGCACAAAACGAGTGTTGCGATTGAAAGAGAGAGAAAAACGAATGAATGGAGGATCCTAGTCGGAAGACAGGGACTTTGTCGAAAAGTACTGTCGATGTGGTTTAGGACCAGGAAGAAGGAATGATATTAGCGTTGGTCTCAACCGTTGTCTGCTCGACAATCAAAATTATTATAACATGGCGGCCGTAAAAGGAAGCTACGCTCCACCCAAGTGCAACTTGTTCTAACGCTCTCTAGCGATAAGGAATTTCTTATACTACTGGACTAGTCTAGTTCATTATATCTTTCATTACATGAAATTGGTCTCGAACGGTGGCGCCTCCGACCAGAGCAGGCCATCCTGGAACCCGCTGTCGTCGCGCTTTCAAGGCACAATCAAATGGTCACCTGTGCCCATGCAAGGGTTATGGCAGATCTTGGATCCCGGCTTGCTTGCATTTATCACGCTGGCAAGGACGGCGTTCTGGTTTTGCTGAGAAAAAATGAATGGCTATGCTAATTACAGACATAGTATATATGATTTAATCTCGTTCTCGTCACATTGTGATCAAATGGATCAAGTGCACAGAACATCGAGAAAGAAGAACGTGGGATGCAACGGCTTTACGAACTGGAGACAGGGATCAGCGCATCTCTTCGCACCACCTCAGATTGACATTAGACAAAGATATTACAGCAACCTGAATGATCATATCACCGTACGGCACGAATTCACGCGTGGCTCACCGAATTTGGGACTCTTGGGGGTCAAGGGCAGTGGAGTAACGATATATTTTGCAATGGATGTCGAAAGGTCACGTATGTAGGCAGCCGAGCTGGACCTCTGTTGTACTGACCAATTTAAACTCCGGTTCCCACGCGTTTCCTCCATTACTTGTTTGTTTTCTCTCCTTGTTCATCTACGTCGAGCTCCGTTCAGTTCTTATCTCTCAAACTACCACCCTCAAAGTTCAGCTCAAGACCCGCCCAGTGAGTAGTCTAGTTTCACTATTTTTCAAGTAAATTTCCATGTCGTGGGACGTTATAATGAGCGGCCTCGAGGCTACCACGTTGGCCTTGACATTACACCAGCTCAAGTTATAAGCCTGGATAGCTTGTCTGGCTCCCTATCGCCATCAAGAACCCTCGGAGCCCATCCTTTTCTTTCCTTTTCATAAGCGATTACCTCTTCCATGTGTTTCCCGCACTTCCTACTTCGACGTTAGCCACCTCCGATACAACCGTAATTGCCACGACCCGGAACACACTATAACCTGCCCTTCTTCTCTATTTAATCTGCTTTTCAATTTCTTCTAGTCTCCATTAAACCCCCCATACTCACTCGACTTTCTTCTCATCAGCTCCGTTCCATAACACACCCTCGTAACGAACAATGGCAGACAGCTCAGCACACCGACTTGACCTTCGTGTCGGTGGGAAATATAGACTCGGCAAGAAGATTGGCTCAGGTTCCTTTGGTCAGTTCACCGCATCCTTATACCCTCCCATTTTGACTCATTTCAACAGGCGATATCTACCTCGGAATCAACATCATCTCCGGCGAAGAAGTCGCCATCAAGCTCGAGTCAGTAAAGGCCAAGCACCCCCAGCTCGAGTACGAGTCAAAGGTCTACAAGACCCTCGCCGGCGGTGTCGGCGTTCCCTTCGTACGCTGGTTCGGTACCGAGTGCGACTACAATGCAATGGTCTTGGACCTTCTTGGTCCCTCTTTAGAGGACCTTTTCAATTTCTGTAACCGCAAATTCACCTTGAAAACTGTCTTACTCCTTGCGGACCAACTCGTGAGTAAATCCCACCGCAGCCACTATCTTCGAGAAACTGACGCGCCACTGTATCGCCACAGATCTCCCGTATCGAGTACATCCACTCACGCAACTTTATTCACCGGGATATCAAGCCAGACAACTTTCTCATGGGTATAGGCAAGCGTGGCAATCAAGTCAATGTCATTGACTTTGGTCTTGCGAAGAAATTCCGTGACCCAAAGACCCACTTGCACATTCCCTACAGGGAAAACAAGAACTTGACCGGTACCGCTCGCTACACCTCAATCAATACCCATTTGGGAGTTGAGCAAGCTCGTCGTGATGACCTCGAGTCTCTTGCCTACGTCCTCATGTACTTCTTGCGCGGCGCCCTCCCTTGGCAGGGACTCAAGGCTGCTACTAAGAAGCAGAAGTATGACAGGATTATGGAGAAGAAGATGACCACTCCCACCGATATCCTTTGTCGCGGCTTTCCCAACGAGTTCGGCATTTTCTTGAACTACACTCGCGCGCTTCGCTTTGATGACAAGCCTGATTATTCTTACCTTCGCAAGCTCTTCCGCGACCTTTTCGTTCGTGAGGGCTTCCAGTATGACTACGTCTTCGACTGGTCTGTCCAGCGTGGCACCCAAGATGATGGCGCCAGCACCAGCCAGAAGGCCACTACTGGCAGGCGAAAGGTTGTTCAAGAGGAAGAAGAACACCGTGCAAGCGACAGGATGTAGGTGCCCGTCACATTTCTTTCAACTCTTTATCTCGCCACGGTCCTAACTTTCTTTATAGGCTTCGTTCTCACACGCGTCAGCAGCAGGCAGCAGCTGCTCCTGCCGTGAGCCAACCCCGTCCTCGTGGTAGGGACGACCTCTGGTAATCGCATCCTAGTTCCTCTTGGTTTGTTTTCGTGTGCAGGGCACGCCCCGAGTGCGACCGGGAATGGGGGTGGAGGGAAGGTGCAGAGGTAGCTCGGTCGCTGTTGGATATGGTGTCATAGATGGTCTGTCGCGGTTTTGCAAGTCCGGTTGGGTCAGCTCGCGGGTTACGAGGTCGAAACGTCACGGTGAGGGCACGCCAGGTCAACTTGCGTTGGTTTGCTTTCACATCTTTCATTGCGACGCGTTCAATTCCGACATCCCGCATTCATGCCCTACGTCGCGGTCACTTTGCATTCCTTGATCGCTTCGCATTTTGAATATATCTGCGACTCGTCACACCGTCGATGAAGATCACACACTTGCCTCCATTATGTATTGTACGGACGCTATTTCTCTTCACGTCGCTTCTAAGCTTCTCTGCGTGTACGCACGGATGCTAAGAAGACGGCCGCCTACTTCCTTATTCGCTTGATACGTATATTCCCATTAGCGCCCGTTGACGGTTCTCATCTTATTGAACCCCATGTTTCCCAACCCACAATCCTGTTCCAAGCCATTTGAACTCGCAGAACCTTTTTTTCATCCTTTCCCTTGCACCGTCACCGTTCATGATCATAAATACTCTGCTGCGACTACACGGTTGGATATCTTTTTTTTCATATTTCTTCCTCTGGGTTTTCCTATCAACTTATCACATATCCCCCTTGCGCCAACATCTGTGTCTTTTGTGTCCTTCTGTTCTCCCCTTTACGTAGACTTTGGTAGTTCATTGCCTTAGTTTTGTGGAGGTGCGCGGACGGAAGAGGGCGCCACGATTGGGTTTTTGGAGTGGAGTGGAGGAGAGAACTATGACAGAATATTTGAAATTCATTGAGGTTGAAAACGTTTCTTCGCGTGTGGCCCTAAGGACACGGTCTGGCTAGACCAACCTTGTTCAGTAATAGCGGGCTGGTGCCCATCGACACCTCGACGTATGATTGAAATCAACCAACGCTTCACGCTGTTCACACCAAAGAAGAGAATCAAATTGTGTTCATCAACCTTGCTGGACATCGAGCAGTGGTACTCTTATCACGAAGGGCGCTATGTCAACTATTTCAATTCAACGTAACTACTACATATCACAACTTGGCAAATGATACGTAGGCTCAGTCAAGAGACCGAGACTTTCGTCCTGGGTTATTTAATTTGAGACACTAACAGAATCGCTCCGGTTGCACCATGAGCAACCACCGCGATGCGTTCTTAGGCAAGTACATGGAGTGCATCTCAGCAAACCAGTGCGTAAGCCAAGCTATCATGGCGAATGGAAGGAACAGAGGGTCCGAGGGCGATGCCGTCTGATAAAACTACTAAGCAATAGATCGGAAAGCCAGAACGACCGGCGTACCAAATAAGTTCCGGTGCCTTGAGAGATATCTCGAAGGTCCCAAAACTTTCATCAGGAAAGAGCCGAATATAATATATAGAGCTGCGAACATCATTTGATCAGATCGTGTTTGAGGATCATTTCAAAGAGAAAGCTCACCTCATCCTTCTGTGCCAGGCCACCAGCTCAACGCTCGTTGAGACAAACTGGGAAGGCACACCACAACTACCATGTCGGCAGAAATGGAGTTAGCTCGAGTCACCCTACATTACAGTAAGAACGATGAATCATGGAGGTGTTGAGGAAGTCAGCTTACTGTGGCAACCAGGATCGTCTCGCAAAAAGTGGGGTCACGAGTAGACAGTACTAGTTTCCCGAAAGAAAGGAAGAGAAAGGCTGTGGGGTTATATATGCGGATGTCGTGTTTAGGGGAGGTCCATTGGAAACCTCGCTGAATCCAGCACTCATTATTGACAATCCACTGGAATTTTCCTGGATGATCGTAACTCGTGACGTCCAAAGCCATGTGTTCTATCGTATCGATGCATCATGCACGACGTGTTTCAAGAAGTGACACAGCTATGGAGCGTTGTATGTATATTTCCGGTTCACCCTGAGATGGAAAGGACCTAACAGCAAATCAACCCTCAGGAGGTGCATCGATATCCTTTCTCTTTCGAACGACCAAGGCCCTCTGTCTCCTCGTTGGATGCCTCGTGTTTGTCTTTAGATCCGCACCTGGTTGAATCTGAGGGTGTCCCTGATATTTACTCGGGGATACATCATAGCCTTATAATTGTGACTTCTGTGTCCGACTTGGTCGTTCGTTCTGTGATGCTAAACGCCATGAGGTTTGGAGAGTGCTCGCCCGCACTAGTGATGGCAACTCAAAAGAATCCTATCAGGCCCTGACCGGCGGAACCAGTCTCAGGCTGTCTGGTGCTTGAGCAAGGTATTGGTCAAGTCCGAGGGTTGGAAACCGCGGTACAGCCCAAGGCTGTAATGGCTGTATAACTACTTTTGCTAATCACAAGTTTCTAGTGGATCCTTCAAGAAGGAAAATGCTGTACCAATCGCCAGTGATCCAGCAGGGTTTCGAATGGACTTCCCCTAAACGAGATCCGTATATATAACCTCACAATTCTTCTTGCCCTTTCTTCGAGAAACCAGTACTATCTTCTCGTGGCCCCACTCTACGAAGGTTTGCCGACTTCCTCGACATCGTTCTTACTTTATATCTTGTACAGGAGCTTCTCGAGCTACTTCCATCTACTACATGGTGTGATATACCAAGCACCATGTATTAGAACTCGCCGCAAAGCACAACGCTGACGCCACACAGATCGCCTCGAATGAGGGCCTGGCTTTGGTGCGCAGTCGAATGGCCATATGAAAAACTTTCACCTGTCTCTTCCACCACGCACCAAGCGCGGAGGTGGGACTCAGGAGTACGCTTCTCCGGCACAGATCGTCTCTGATGAGAGTTCAGCTTTCCGCGTAGTTCATAACTGAGTATCAGTTAGGAGTCAGACCACGGGTGTACCACGGGTCGTTGGTTGGGAATTGGTCGAGAGCCTGGGTATTTCTATGAGCAAAAACACGCATAGCATGTGCGTGTTTCTAAGGCCGAATCGTTGTCTCTGGCAAAAACGCAATACTTCATTGAAATACCAGAGCTGCCCGTGCACCTGCCCACATATGTATATCTCAACGAACATCGAAGCCTGGCGCAGTCCTTATTATACTCCTTGAAGGTACCAGTCAATCAGACAATAGTAGTTTCTTTTGAGCCCCCTAAATTACATACAGTCAGATCGTCAAATGGTTCTGTCAAAGTTCTGTACCTTCGTCTTGACAAGTGACAATGGCAACAATACGCCAATATCCCACGTTCAAGTCCACCGTATGATCGAAGATGTACCATGCCAGAAAGGCTTCAAAGTGCTGGGTAGATCAAGACCCACTGGCTTGCCCGCTTCGTCGAACGTTGCACCATTCTCAATAAGAGCAACAATCAGACGGGGGATGGCAGCCGCGGTCCCATTCAAAGTGTGGGCGAATGATATCGCAGGTGCTGACTGAGTCGAAGCAGATGAGGACGATGATGGGATATGCTTGGGCACACCTGACGACCGACGGTAGCGGATGTGAAGGCGACGGGCCTGGTAATCGGTACAATTAGACGTGGAGGAGATTTCTCCCCAACTCCCTCGACCTGGCATCCACGCTTCCATGTCATATTTGCGATATGCGCTGGCGCCTAATTCCTCGGTAGGCATGTCCAAAACCCTTGTGTCATAATGTCAGAGCAGGGACCTCGGTCTAACGTATGATACTTACCGAAATGGGAAATTCAGGCCTTTAAAAATATCCGTTTGCACACTACGAAGTTCTTCCATCGCCTGTTCACTGGCGTCTTCACTACAAACAACGAAAAGCTCGAGCTTAGAGAATTGGTGAACTCGGTACAGTCCACGAGTGTCTGCGCCGCGGGCACCTGCCTCGGCTCTGAACGAACGACCAAGACCGACCACTTTCAAAGGCAAAGCTTGCTCTGTAAATATTTGATTGGCGAACATACCGCCAAGCGGTATTTCCGCGGTGCCAGAAAGCACAAGTTCGGGATGAGAGGGACTCGAAGATGCAATATGATACATTTGCGAAACAGGTGGATCAGCATTTTGATCTCTAGGTTGGAATCCGCATCGTAGGGCAATGTCCGCCCGAACAACGTCCGGCGTCGTGACGAATCGGAAACCGTGTGTAAGAGCAATTGAGAGGGCATAGTTGGTCAGAGCCATCTCCAAGAGTGCAGCTTCACCTAGTAGGTAATACCATGATGAACCTGTAACTGTCGCTCCTGCTTCGAAGTCGAGAATACCAAGAGCACGACCAACATCCATGTGGTCACGATTGCCACTGGCGGCAATGGGATCCGATCCGTGAGTGGAAAGTACCACGGCAGCTTCCTCCGGACCTAGTGGTACATCGGGATGTGTGTCATTCGGTATTTGCAATGCAAGCCCAAGTAAAATGTCCTCCACTGTCACAAGTTTCTGCTCCAGGTCTGTGACCTCCATCTTGAGAAGTTTAGCTTCCTCCAAGACAGCCTGCTTCTCAATTGGATCTTTGATCTTTCGCATCTTTTCGCCTAAGTTCGAGCGGGCGTGACGCTTCAAGCCTAACATGCTGGAGAGTCTCTTCTGTTCATCATAATGACGCGCAACCGATTGCAATGCACCAATCGGAAGTGGAGCCTTGCGATTAAAGGTGTTGTGAGACTTGTACACTATCGACTCTGAGATAGCGCGGTAGTCGAGGCGTGGTTTAGGAAGGACTGTTGTCACAGGGTGGACCTCTGGGGCCTTCGCCGACAGAAAACGAGACCCTTTCGGACCTACGAGTAGATACTGTGAAAATTGACTCCAAACATTGAAGGCTCTACTTGCCATGCTGCAACACGAAATTGAAGCGTTGACGCTGACAACAGTAACTGAGGGAAGGCAGCAACGAAGAGGACATCAGGTCACCCAAACGTAAAATGGAATAAACGCGTATGGTCACACGTGGTCACAGACATGCTATGTCACAGCGTCACGCGTCGCGACTTGCTCATGGCTTCATCCTCAGCGAAAGGGAAGGCACCAGCTCATGGCGCTGCAAGTTCAGGCTATGAGCTACCGTGGTTTGTGCTTCGGCTTCTATGTAGCTGCTGTAACTGAGAATCGGTAGGGTGGAGAAGTATAGGCCGCAGAGCTTGGACGATGTGGTCGGAAATGTTGATACTATTGAAAGACTGAAGGTCATTGCAAAGGATGGAAATTGCCCTCATATTATCATATCGGTGCGTCTTGATAAAGATGGGTCCCCTTTCTTGATGCAAATGCCGTTGCAGGGTCTCCCGGGTATCGGAAAGACAACGAGTATACATTGTCTAGCGCATCAGTTGCTCGGGGATGCATACAAAGAGGGCGTTCTCGAACTAAACGCTTCTGATGAGAGGTTTGCAGCTCTAATCTTCGATACTCGTCTCGCTTTGACCTGCCCCTAGAGGAATCGATGTCGTACGGAATAAAATAAAGGCCTTTGCACAGAAGAAGGTCACCCTTCCTCCTGGGCGGCATAAAATTGTCATTCTGGACGAGGCTGACAGGTGCAAATATCGACGAGTTTATGTCTTGGTGATGCTCACTCCGTTCTACAGTATGACTGTTGGTGCACAGCAAGCGCTGAGAAGGACGATGGAGATTTACTCGAACACAACTCGTTTTTGCCTGGCATGCAATATGTCTAACAAAATCATCGAACCAATACAGAGTCGATGTGCCATCCTACGATATGCAAAACTCAGAGACACCGAAATCCTGAAAAGGCTGTTAGAAATATGCGAAATGGAGAAGGTGACAATCCAATTACTGCGCCTGTCATCTTCTTAGTGACCAAACCTACTATTAACTTAGGTCGAATACAATGACGATGGTCTGACTGCTCTCATATTCACATGTGAAGGTGACATGCGTCAAGCAATCAATAACCTTCAGTCAACACACTCCGGTTTTGGTTTTGTGTCTGGCGACAACGTTTTCAAAGTTTGCGATCAGCCCCATCCTGTCACCGTACAAAGCATGATCCGATTGTGCTTGAAGGGTGATATTGACGCTGCGATGGAGAAACTAAATGAGCTCTGGGAACAAGGATACAGCGCTGTTGACATTGTGGTCACAATCTTCAGAGTAACAAAAACATTCGATGAGTCAGTCCCGGCTTACTGAGTTATCGCTAGTGCTGAGAATCTCTTTCCTGTCAGACTACCCGAGTATATGAAGCTCGAATTTATCAAGGTAAGAGGAAATGTTTCTGTATTGCACGAGGGTTTCAATGGATCATGCCACCAGGAAATTGGCTTCACGCATATGCGCATACTTGAGGGTGTGGGCACTATCATCCAATTGGGCGGTTTGTTGGCTCGACTGTGTAAAATGGTACGCTTGATCGTTGAATGCCCTGTTCACTGTTGCTGAATAAGTGTAACGCAGAACATGCAGCCTACATTGTTTCAATTGTAGTATTCGTCGTTGCCAGCGCGTTTGCCATAGCGTTACTGCCTAGTAGGCTTAGACCCCTCTCTCAATCGAGTAGCTCGACTCCGTTGACGTTGAACCAGTGAAACCTTACCGCAGATTCCACGTTTGAGCCGCGATAGTACGATCGTCGGACGGCACGAAAACGTAGGGATAGTGATATCAAACATTTTGACTTTTTCAGTAGGGGACAAAATAATAATTTTGGGAGGAACCTGTCAACCAGGATCTATCTAGCAGTGACGATTCAGTAGTACCTCAGTATTCAATATTGAATGATTCAGTATCGTCAGCATGAACTTTGCAAATTTGAAGTGTCATAATACAGAATTTCCAACACAGCCACATATCCTTCAATGTGACTTTGAACTTGATCTCGAGAGTTTGATCATCTAAAACTACATAGCAGAACGGGATGGCTGAGACCATGCCAGATAATCGCGAACATGTCATGGATCAGATATTAAACCCTCAGCGAGAGGATGCAGATCAAATATTGGAAGATCTTGGACTTGCTGGTTTCCCTACTCGAGACAAGGTCCATCAAGAAATTGAAGCCAAGTTACTCCTTCCACCAGACAGGATACCTGAACACTGGCTTCCAACATATCAAATGTACGTATACGATCCATGCATGTTTTGAAACCAGCAAATTTGATTTCTTTCACCTCAGAACGTGGCAACCCGAGATTTCTACACAATCACTCTTGACCTCCGAACCTTCTCCACCGCCGACCAGTCTTACTTTCCTGCGTGCGGGTCTGGAAGGACGTGTCATTGGTTATGCAGAAGTGAGCCCTTAGTTATCCTCTCACGTTTCATAGCTGTAAACTCGTCCAAGACGTCAAATGCACCGGTTTCGACAGCACTCACATCGACATCTATGGACCGTGCTCCTGCCCCAGTTGCCAACTTTGTCAGGGGAAAATCCGGCTATGTTCCCTTCAAGCCTGGTGGACTTGATGATGTGATTATGGCAGCAAAACAGACCGCAGAAGTACCTATCAAAGGGTTGCGGACTGTCCCACCGGGATTTTTGAGAGGATTGCGACTCTCGGGAGACGATCCGGAAGACGAGGCGCTTGCCTCTCTCGATGATACTGCTGATTACAACGAGGACAAGGTATATTTGTCATTCTCGCATGTATCGTATAGCTGCTCAGCACATATCGCTCAGCACATCGATGAAGGTCGTGTGTTGGATGACGAAAGAGATCTCTTATCCAATGGTGATAGTTTCGGAGAAATTGACGAGCTCTTACCAACAACAGTGAGGACCTTGTCGTGCGGGATCAATTAATGCTCAAATAACACGCTTCCAGCGGACACATCTACGACCATCAACGGCTCCCCGACGGACTAGGAAACCCAATGTAGTCAAGCGCGATTGGGCACATGTGGTTGATATCAACAAGCCTATGACCAACTTCCATGAACTTGTGCCGGATATGGCTCACAAAGTCGGTCATATTTCTTTTCGTGACTCAAAATCTCATGATCTAGTGCAGTATCCTTTCGAGTTGGATACTTTCCAGAAAGAAGCTGTGTATCACCTCGAAATGGGAGATTCAGTCTTTGTCGCAGCGCATACTTCCGCTGGGAAAACTGTCGTTGCCGAATACGCCATCGCTCTCGCTGAGAAACATATGACACGGTTTGTCGTGTGCTTTGTATAGCATGTCAACACTTCAAGTTATCTTTTAGCGCCATATACACATCGCCGATCAAAGCGTTGTCAAACCAGAAATTTCGAGACTTCAAACAAACTTTCTCGTCATCATCTGTCGGAATACTTACAGGGGATGTGCAGATTAATCCCGAGGCAAGCTGTCTGGTGATGACGACTGAAATCCTGCGAAGCATGCTGTACAAGGGCGCCGATCTGATTCGCGATGTCGAATTCGTGATCTTTGACGAGGTGCATTACGTGAATGATGCAGAGGTATGGTGCCTGCATTATTCCCGAACTTACTTTTCTTAGAGTTTGGCAGAGAGGCGTCGTCTGGGAGGAAGTGATCATCATGTTACCTGATCACGTCAACATCATCCTGCTATCAGCAACTGTTCCCAACAGCAAAGAGTTTGCGGACTGGGTAGGGTGAGCAAAAATGTGACGCTTGCACGTAAAGACTTTGACTTTTACCTGTGAATTTACAAAGACGAACCAAGAAGAAAGACATCTATGTAATCTCCACGGCGCAAAGGCCTGTCCCCCTTGAACATTATCTTTACGCCGGCAGGGACACATTCAAGATCGTCGATGCTTCTAGGAATTGGGTTGCACGGGGGTAATATGACAACCGATTGGATATTGCGCACCTGACATTGTGGGTACAGGTACCAGGACGCTGGCGATGCTCTCAGAAGGAAACAGGACAAGGAACGAGATGCTGCAGGTCTACCTCCTGTACAGCGTGTCGGTGCTCGAGGCGCTGCAAGAAATGTGCAGCGTGGCGCAGCACCAGCACGCGGTGGGCAACGCGGCGGAGCCCCGAGTGGGTCCGCATCCCGTGGGCGTGGCGGCGGACAGTCTAGAACCATTCATACTGGGGCAGACAAGAATCTCTACGTGCACCTACTGAGCCATCTTCAGAAAAAGGGGCTTCTTCCTGTCGTCGTGTTTACTTTGTCAAAGAAGCGTTGCGAAGAAAACGCTGCAACTCTTACCAATGCAGATCTGTGCACGTCTATAGAGAAGAGTGAGGTACATGTCGCCGTCGAAAAGGCCCTTGCACGACTAAAGGGTAAGTGTAGCGCGTAGATGACTTCACTGACTGCGTTGATTCCCATCCTAGGTTCGGACAAGAAGCTTCCGCAGATCGCTAGGATGAGAGATCTACTGTCACGAGGAATCGGTGTTCATCATGGTGGTCTGTTGCCCATCGTCAAAGAGGTCTCGGGGGTTCATGCGTGGCTGTAATCATGACTGACTCGCTGCTGACAGGTCGTAGAAATATTGTTTGCACGTGGACTCGTCAAGGTTCTGTTTGCCACAGAAACCTTTGCGATGGTGCGCTTTCATCGCGTGTTATTGGCAAGGGAAACCTGACGGCACGTGCAGGGCGTTAATATGCCCGCAAGATGCGTTGTGTTCTCTAACATACGGAAGCATGATGGGCGCAGCTTCAGGGACATTCTACCCGGCGAATATACCCAAATGGCAGGTCGTGCTGGACGGCGAGGTCTGGACCCTACCGGAACGGTGATCATTGTTGCAGGCGACAATCTTCCTGAGGCAAGTTCACTATCAATGATTTAGGCACACTTTAGTAATATCTTTATTTTACAGCAAACATCTCTCTTAAAGATGATGCTCGGCACACCCGGAAAATTACAGTCGCAGTTCAGGCTCACCTATAATATGATACTAAACTTGCTTCGTGTGGAGGCACTGCGCGTGGAGGAAATGATCAAACGGAGTTTTTCTGAAAATTCTTCGCAGAGACTGCTTCCCGAACACCAAAAGCAAGTTGCAGAGGTATGTTTCTATGTTTTAATTTTTTTACCCGTTGACCCACGATGATTATTAGCATGAGAGAACACTTTCCAAAATGCCTAAACTCGAATGTGATGTTTGCTTGGTTGACATCGAACACTATTACGATCTTTCCCTTGAGGTCGTTGGTCTGAATTACAGACTTTGCACTATGGTGACATCCAGCCCTTCAAATACCAACTTGTTGGGCCCAGGGAGGGTTGTCATCTTACGAGACGGCGTATGTTATCTGCCAATCACGACTCTGACGCCTACTGATCACGCTCCCGTTTACAACCAGCATTTCAGGCGAGGCAACGTCGGCGTTTTGCTTAAACCAGATCCACGGCAAGCGAGTTCATTCGCGGGCAAGCTGTTTTTTGTGCTAGCTATGGTCGACCAGGAAACGAAATTAGGTGACATAGGTATATATTTAATGGCATACGCTAGCACATGAAGCCCGTTCATTAAATTTCCAGATGTTGAAGATCGAGCTCTGCCACCGAGATGGCCACTGGATCCCGCTTCATTAGAAGTTGAGAGTCTCACATACGACCTAAGGAGTGTCCCTGTCGACAGCATTTCTATGGTGACTTCCGAGACTGTGAAGGTGTGCAACATTTTTGCTCGGAGCTCTGATGCTAAGCTAAGACAGGTGGATGCAACTGGAATCGTCGATCATCATAGGAAGTCTTTGATGCTTGAGATCATCAACTCGCTACAGATTCTTGTCCACAATTGGAGGACTGCTGGAACCATACCGGAAACTAATTGGGACCGCATACGAACACTAGATTTCCAGGAGGCATTGCGCAGTAGAAACGACCTCGCCAAACGTCGCCAAGGTTCATCATGTACACTGTGCAGCGAGTTTCATGATCATGTCAGTTCAAGTCACTTTCACGCCTTCATTTGACTGACTGGGCTGAGCAGTATCTCATCCTCCATGGTCAGAAGACGCTGCGCACTAACATTGACAAACTCAAGATGGCAATTTCTGACCAGAACCTCGACCTTATCCCGGACTATGAACAACGAATCGAGGTCCTAAAGGAGTTGAAGTTCATCAACGAAAATTCGACTGTCCAGCTGAAGGGCCGTGTGGCCTGCGAGGTCAGATACGGCCCTACTATACCGATTTATATTGTCAGCTCACTGAAGTTCAGATCAACTCTGCAAACGAGCTTGTCCTCACTGAGCTTATACTTGAGAATACTCTAGCAAACTATGAGCCGGAAGAAGTGGTTGCTCTTCTGTCTTGCTTCGTCTTTCAAGAAAAGACAGAGGTGGAACCTGTTGTACCCGTCAAACTCGAGGAAGGCAGAGATGCAATTCTTGCAATCAGTCGGCGAGTGGAAAGTGTGCAAGACCACCACAAGGTTTCGGCAGAAGAATTCAAATCAAGCTTAAAATTCGGTCTCATGGAAGTAGTTTACGAATGGGCGAAGGGCATGGTGAGTCAGCGAACGTGCATTACTGTCAAGGGGCGAAAGCTCATAGTCAACCATTTGTAAAGCCCTTTGACCAGATAACAGCTTTGACCGTTGTTCAGGAAGGTACGATAGTGCGGGTTATAACGCGATTAGATGAAACGTGTAGAGAAGTCAGGGATGCTGCACGGGTGATCGGAGATATGGACCTATTCAAGAAACTAGAAGAGGCTCAAGTAAAAATCAAGAGGGACAGTAAGTCAAGATTACTCTGGAGATTCGTTTGTCTCTGATCTGCATACTTTACAGTCGTCTTCGCCGCTAGTTTGTACTTTTAACCCGAGAACATGGTGGCTGTACAGTCGCAGTATATGTAGTTTTTACACTCCGCGGAATAAAACCATAAGATTCCTATCCTAACGCAGCGAAGTTGATTTCGCCCAAAGTCGACGTGAAACCTTCTCATATCTTGTACAATTATTCTCCAAGCAGAATGGAAACCATCTCTAGTTCAAGTGATACCAATGCAGCCAGCAATTCTCGGTTTACCCGTCAAACTGCCTCTTCACACTCTACCTGGCGACGCCTCAATGGTTCCGGCTCCCCTTCATTTGATCAACCGTTGGGAACGGAAAACCCTTCCGCTGTTCAGAATGCTAGCACCGTATTCCAGAGAAGGCGTGTCAATCCTGAAAGCCTCGCTCTCCGACTAGGACCGGATCTCGTCCGTGATCTTGAGGCACTAATACACCCTGGAAACATCGAGATGCCGTCCTTTGCCGTCCGGAAAGAGCTACAAGAACGTTACAATATCGACAGGAGGCATGTCTATGATTACTTTCACAGCCGAGGCTTGCGCGTGATCAAGGAAGATAAGAATGGTAACACAACTGTACCAAATGATTTTGCTCCTGTGCCGGCGCGATCGGTTCGAACATTTGAATAGATCATCATCAAGAGCATGACTGATATGTGATCTGTTTTCCTAGCCGAAGCCGAACTTAAACCTCCGCACTTTACGCCAAGCGCCTGTGAAGGAGTCGCAGAGAGTAACTGTAAACTTGATATCGAAACTCAAGGAGGCCAAGCCTCCAGTTAGCAAACCTCGTGGAGTTACGAAGGCCAAACCTGGCCGACCAAGGAAATATGCCGTTAGATCCATTCGCGACGACCCCCTGCCACCCGCAGTTATCTGTCCGTCATCTCGGATGGCTCGCGCAATCAGTCCAATCCTCCAACCTGACATCCTTCCTGCGAGCGACGCAAACAACGACCATGAATTTGACATGGCGGTCAGTACTATTGACGAATCTTACTCATTTGCACAAGCGATAGACGAGGTCGCTTACACGTATCGTGGCCCACCAGTATTAATGTTCGAGACAAGCCCACTCCACACTCTTTCCAAAGCGGTGCCAGATCTGAGAACCGATGGGGCTGAACTAGGTTTATCGCCACGCAAGGCTTCTGCCGACCCTTTGTCACCGAATGCTTGTACACTCTCAGCTACTGAGCGAGTGGCGCTTTATCAACTTCTTTCTGGAGCGTTTAGTACTCCTCATGACATCCATGAATGCGCCGGTACATACAGAAATTACATGCAGGAACGGTCACAACTTTACTACGAGGGGCTTCTTGCAGTGCCTTACCAAAACTCTCGTTATAATGACAGAAGACCAGTTTCTTCCGACAATCGCCAATCGGTTCCTTGCAATGGCGGCGAGTATAGACGCTGGGTTAATCCGGGAGAGTTCTGGATAATGGATGACAAAGCTTCGGTCAGGAATTCCAAGCCGGTCAAACCTGACACGAGTACGATCAGGCAGAAAGCACAAGTCAACTTTGACACAGATAACGAAGCGCATCCCCTGGACACGTTGTTCCCAATATTTGACCCGAATAGGACCAGCGTCGATGATTCAATCGGGGAATCACCTGTTATCCGCAGTCAACGCCAATCCTATGTACCTTTAGATTTCTATTTCCTTCCGAACGAGGAAAGGGGTGAGGCTGAGGATCTCCTTCTGGGTGCTGCATCTAACTCGGGCGCCCCTGAACTTCCCAACCATTCGGTCTCATTACAGTCGAAGATCCGTGGAGGATCTCTCCACGGACATCCGGATTTCCCAGGATCTCCGCCACTGCTGTCTTCGGCTGAGTTTCACCATGTCGATGTCAATCCGCGCCCCGCCTCTCCGTTACAGCAACCGGCTTCTTCACCGAACGTCAATGAAACCAGTGCCCTTACATTGGCCAAACAGAAAAGTAGCCGAAAAAGTGTAGCTCCACAAACCCGCTTCGCTCCATGCACTCCGCAGAAGTACCTACGAGAGTGTGACAGGATCAGGACGAGGTCCTTTACGTCCCGCAGCGCTAGAAATCGGACGACTTCTGCTGGCGGAGGAATATAACAAAACGATAGCTATCTGACGGTGTGAGATGATGGGCTTCCCCGGTAAGTTTGATTTGATCCAGTGTACACTATTTATCCATTGATTGATATAGCAAATGTTTCATGTTTATTCAACAGCAGTTCCACTTTTGACTTAGACCGCGCAAAATTCTTCGCGAACCCCTGATTTCCCAGCGTCACCTCATACCATCGCACGACTTGTCTTTGGATTCCCAGATCCTAAAGACGGTTTCATGTTCCATGATGACATTCTCTTTACGGTACCATTTTACGATAATAATAATTAAAAGGTTACCCTGCAGCACGATTTAGAAACGCTTTTGACTTGTTTTTTTAAGCCTCTTTTGGTTTACTTATTCACGTTTTGTTTCCACGATATCACTAGGTTAAGTAACTATTAACGAGCCCCGAATGAAATGAAGACATGCAATAAACTACGCCCGGTTCAATTATATAGTTTATCTAGTTACTAGGCCTGATCAAATATCCAAGTAAAGCGTTATCATGAACAAACATCACAACATGAACAATTGACATGGATAAAAAAAATCACCGCCTACTCATTTTCCTATCACGCCTACAAGTACACATCGGAGTGTGCGTAGCTCCTGAGCAGTTTCGGGGGTAAGCCGGGTTAAAATGATGTGCTTGAATAGAAGCTCTAGGTGATGGCTCCGCCGTAATCTGGTGATCATATGGCTCCCCATCACCCTGAGTGTTCCTAGGGTTTGCGCTCAATTGATACCTCACGGCATCGGAGACTGGTTGGCAAAGAAGTGGAAGAGGTGAAAGACTCCGCTCCCGAGATCTACGAATGCCTTCATCTGGAAAGACAGACTCATCAACCTCGGCAGCGGACGATGCTAATTCATCCAAAGGAATTGGGGGGATTGGGCGGACTGGTTGCGGTTGCAAAATGGGCAGACGGGTGGATGAATTTCGTGTCGCTCCAGGTGTGAGGCCGGGTGGAATTGCATCTGCTAGAGAAGATGACAGTGGATTTTGGTACAATGCGGAAGTGGGTGTGAATAATGCAGTCATTGAACTCGAACTGTCGTGGGTATATGAAGAGCTGTGATGAGGGTATGAAGGTGATGCTGGTAAAGAATCATTATAAGGTCTTGGGGAATACATATCACTGTCCTGCCGTCGTTGTGCGTGGGAGGGAATTTGTCGATGAGACGAGATAGGATATCCAGGCGCAGACACGGACATTCGTCGGTCTGAAAGTATATATGACGATGATGGCTGCGGCCACCAAGGACCAGATGACCGTGAACTATCCCCTAGCGCGCCTTCGAGCGCAGAGGTGGATTTCATCACCTGGGGCACAGTTACACTGTAAAACGGCATGGTTTCTTCTTCGATCCCGTCCATCTCCTCAATGTCAAAATCGGCGTCCTCATCTTCGGAGTCAGATTCATCAAAATCCATGTCTTCCCGAGTGTCGGGGTACTCGTGGACAAAGGGGGAGGACGGTGTCTGCAATGACTGCGTCGATGCAGACGAAGGGGTCTTAACGTCGGAGGACAGGGATGGTTGTGTCGTTAAAATTGTGACTTTAGGATTGATGGACGGAACGTGGTGCGGAGCACGTAAAAAGCTTGAAATATGACTATAGGCTGACCATGAGTTGAACCTTGGTACGGTCTCAGAGGACTCGTACTTCGGCTGGTAATGTTCGGGAGGGGAGTATAAGCCGTCGGAAGAATAGACGCTATCGGGAGAGTGGGAATGGATGTAAGGACTCATGATGTGTGTATTGGAGGACTGAAGCTGAGGATGGCAATATATGTATGGCTGCATGTCTAGATGATGAGGGAAGTCACATTCAGTATATGATGGAGCAGCAACGAAAGCTGCGCGCGGAAATCGATTCGGATATCATATACCCCAAGATCAGCCGTAAAGAAGTGTCAAAATCTGGATGAGTCAAAGAACACAAATAGAAAGGCTGGGATGTCAGTAACGTATCAAATTGGAAGACAGGCGATTTAAAACCAGGCCCGCATCGCTAAGTCGGTTGGATTGTATAGGGTCTCGAATGATTAACTCTTGGGCCGGCGTTACTTCCATTGATCAATTCCGTAATTCACCGATAGCAAACCACGCAATCGGGGGTAAAGTGGCTCACGAACACGTTGAAATCTGTACTAGTGATGGCGCAAGAATGGAGGCGGAAGTGAATTGGCGACCTTTGTCGTCAAAGTCATCAAGCATGTGATATATCAGGAAAATCACCGGTCAGGAAGAAGGCCGCATGTATTAGCTACGGCAGCAAGGTCACTGACCAGTTAACCGTGTCTACAAGGAGTTGGCTTGAGAACCGGATAAAGAATACTGGAGAGTTGCTCTGATTGTGAGAGAAAGACGCACCTGAGCCTCGTGTTATTGACAGCGCCATGAAACCTTGGCAGACTGGCAGCCGTCAATGGCTACAAGGCATTGTACCACACATTTGGCATTACTCTCTTTGTTCCTCTCCCGTGATCAGTGGTATTCCCGGAACGGGCGGCCTCTGGGCATTTGTCAACTTAGCCCGTGTAGGGGTTCGTAACAAGATGCGCTTGAGATGCGCTTGCGAATATCAATCAAGGTTGTCCATCAAGCCAACTGGCCGAATAGGGAACCTTACCTGTTTCCATGAAATTCAATCTTCCGTTTCATCTTGATCTTGATGAAACCTCATGATGCTGCCACCCAAGATGAGCCAAGATGCCATGTAGCTTCTCCGTGATGTCGTAACAGATGGTGCGTTATCGCTGAACTGCGCGCGATCATACAGCAGAAAGCACGGAGTCTCAATATCAATCAGGATCTAAAACAGTTAGCATAGGTGGCCAGAGCTGTGCTAGCTCCATAACTTAGTTTGGGATTGGCTGCCGCATCATTGGCAGCGATCATGTCAGTAGTGGCACTGCACTTTGCCATGACTAAATTCTACCATGCACGGGCAACGAGGTTGGCAGTAGTACTAGGGTCCATGGCATGAGGGGGTTGACGACGGGTGTTCTAACTTTCAGGAACCAATGGAACTGCGGACACAGACCCGCTGTTTTTATGACTAATTCTGGAATTTATAATATCCTCCTAATCCACTGTTAGGGAAACACGCTGGCGCATATCACACAGTCAGGATGATGTGGCCTAGATGCGGCACTAGAATGTGTAGTAATTGATTGGCTGCACAAAAACATTCGAAAATGAGGGACTACGTATCGTGACACGAGGAATGTAGGAACTAATAGCACAAAGAAACAGAAAAATATGAAAACCTCCAATTATGAATCAAGGGATGCGTATCAGCCACGAAAACATCAATTACACGCACTCAAATGAAACAATGAAACATCACGATGTGAATCCGAGGACGCATCCTCAGACATGGTGTATTAGTATTCACTCGGCGACAGTCAGCCCTCCCATCACCCTCTGCATATCCCTCATGGTAGAATCAAGTCCATTGCCCCTGGGGCTAGTGCCGGGACTTGCACCTCCCGTGACATGGCTTCCATTAATGACCCGCGGTCCCAGTGCAGGGTGTCTCACACCCAATGCAGCGCCCAACATTCTCTTCCCTGGATCTCCAATCTTTGGTGGGCCTTCCGCGTGAATAATAGCGGGATCATCGTGTGATACGGCCGAATTTATGAGGTCATTTAGAGATGGGTGAGAAGGAAGGGTCGGAAGGGTCGGAGAAGGCTCACGCCCGTTGGCGAGTCTTGGTGAATGCTCCGAAATAGTAGCATTCAGCACGTGGCCATTCTGGCCGTTTCCGTTGCGTAATCCGTTGCCGTTCTGACTAGTATTGACACTGCGGCTGGGGAAAACAGAAATAGAGGCTGCGCGCAAATTGTGACCGCGAGAAGCATTGCCTGTGTGCTGGCCACGAGTGTTTACTGTCTGAATGACAGTTTGGGCGTCAGGCCCATCATACGGTTTGATGGTAGCGGAACTGCCGGTAGTAAGGATAGCAGGAGGGAACGCGAGCGTGTGGAGATATGCTCGTTTGGCTGTCAACCACGTAAAAATAAATTGATAAGACAGTGTTTTACTGGAAACCAGATGCAGTTAGTACTTACCAACTGAAGCATCTTGAAAAACGATCAAGAGGCTCGTATCGTCTCTCCATTTAATCTTGAACCCTCCGCCAATATTCTCCCATTCCGAGAATGCAGATTGGATATCTTTGGTCTTGAGCTCTTTTGCAAAGCCTGTCAAAGACAAAATGCGTGTGACTGACGCCGATAGACCAGATGTTGAGCCTGCAGATGCCATGTTTAAAACTTGATATGAATGAGCTGAAGGCTGAAGTTGTGATGAAAAAAAAAAATGGCGAGGGCCGAATGTGACGAGAAAGCCGAATAAGAGAGTTGGCGATGATTAGCGAGAATAAAATGTAATGTCGAAATTGCCGAAGTTATTGTGAAAAGGAGATAAACAGCTGTGATATAATCGCTAGTTATTTCCCAAATGATTATCGAAGAAGCGAGCGTTTCAGTTTGATGTTATACAGAAGGCTGATGAGGAGGACTATAGGAGAGAAGTGAACAAGTCGCAAACTGACCTCTAACATACTTTCCCACGACCTCTCACCCAGAACCCAAGCTCACAGATTTTTGTTAGGTCAGTAAAACATTAGTCTCTTCAATTCAATCCTAACTTCCGCAGCAATCCAGGACTGCCTTGCTAAAGTGCGTTAAACATTGAGCTGATCAAAAGTTCAAACGGTGTACTTTGCATTTTTATCAATCCTTCCTATTTGGGAAGAGCAAGCTGCTCTCAAACATGATCATGGATAACGATATTCTGCGCGCATGGCTCCTCATTCACGAGCTCAGCGACCAGCTTGCTCATAACCAGAAGATATCAAATACAATACATTCACAAGCTACTTCAATAAAAGTGTGTCCAGTCACTGCTAATATCCGTTCCTTTCACATGTTTTCACCAGGACCAGGCCGTGCACGCCAGCTCAGGTTTCGCTTTGAGGCGGTTTAATACCGACATTTCGAAAGGTCTGCTTGCATTCGCGTCGTCCATCCGCAGCAGGGCTAAACCTAGTTCGCAGAGATTTTCGACTCCGAATTGGAGCGCATGAACGCCCAATTCATTATAGAGAATCAAACCCTACTTCACGAGAACAAGCAATTTAGTATCCTTCTCAAAGAATATGAAAGCACTATGGAAACCATTATGTCCAAATTTCGGAATCATGCGGTGCGTCTGACACCCCATTGTCAACTCTCCGATGATAACGTCCTTCGAATCTAGTTAGCAGCTCAGCAACACGAACTTACCCTGACGCGCCACTATGAAGGCTTACTCCTGGCATGTGACTCCCAGAACCAGTATACGGACCTAACTTCCGAAACCAAGACCGCAGTCGGCCTTCAGCGCCTTGCTCACACCCTCCGTGCATTGCATCGTTCCATGTCTGGCGAAGAGCCCGAACTAAACGATGATGGCACCCCAGACTCCCCGATCGACATCACTGCTCTCCTCCAAACATTAGACCAGCAAGCAGAATCCGAGATTCGAGACGATTGGGCGTTGGAGCGTGAAATTGAAATTTCTCGCCTGGAAAAGGAGAATGAGGAGCTGCGTAAGATGCTAGACATTGACTCCGCCTCCTTGAGCGAAAAGGGAATCACACTTGATCTCGAGCGAGAGGAGAGTAGTCGGATCTCGACGTCACTTTCCGTTGCCCCTCGGATGCGGAGTGGGTCGTCTTCTTCTGGTTCGCGTATGAGTCCGTGGGCGTTTGAAATTGATGTGCCACAAGAGCGGGATAGCAACCCTTGGAACGGATGGGAGTCGCAGCCTCAACAACAGCCGCAACAACAGCCCCTCCCCCCGCCCCCGCAGCCCCAACGACCACAAACACAGCAGCGGATTCAGCCGCAACATCCTCCTCAACTCGGTGGTGGTTTGCGGATGCAAGATCCCATATACTCCAATCAGCTTCCGTACGCCAAAACCATGCGACGACCCGCAAATTTATTCTCGCCAAATCCTGGGCCTGCGCCACCAGTAAGCGTGGGCTCAAGCGTGGGTTGGGCGCAGTCGACACCGTCTAAACTTGACCGTTGGACCTCACCAAATATGGCGGATTTCAACCATTAACTCGCGGTAGTTCGTTTTGTTACAGTGTTGTATCCCTAGACTCTTTTGATACCCTTCTTGCTTTGACAGTACTCCGCTTACTGCAACGTCTTTCAATGACATGTGAACTGCACTGCGTTGCCCTGGAATTGTAAACTACACGTCAGTTCGAACGTACAATTTGCAAATGTCGGACACCCACTCTGCCACCGAAATAGGTGAATTTCATTACGATTACCCGTCTGTCGGATTGAACTTTGGAGCCTTTTTGAGGGTGGCTACCGGCAGGACAGGGGCTCACAACGATGTCTCGAATGGTCGAATTGCCTCGTGGTGGCTTGCTATGATCAAGGTTTTTAAATTTATCTACTTTTTACCTGTCACCATCTCGCCACTAGAATAACAGGTGAAAGGGACATTTTCCCTGTCCAGCCGATGGCTCGGGTACTGACCGTCTTCCTATTTCACAGCGAACGGTGCCTTCCAGAACAGCAGCCGTATCACACTGACCTATCAAGGGCTTACTACCAATACAAAATTACTATGGTTCTTGTGCACGACCGTATATGGACAGCAGGCATCATGCACATCGCCTACAACCAAAAGTACCGGATGCTGATTGGATGTACAACTTCACCCCGACAACCGATAGGCTCAGAAGCAACTCAACATTACACCTGCTCAGATTCTCGCCCCACGGCGGCCAGTCAGATACAACTATCTAAACGTGCATATGCATGGTGCACTGTCGGCAAATGTACATCATCTTCCCCGATTTGAAATTTATGATAGGCCAACCCTTTCGAAGGGGCCGGGGAGTTAAAGACCCGAGACCGAGATTGTGTTTCACCTCATGGACCCTAGTATTTAAGGACTGAATTTACTTAGAACATATGATGAACAAACATGAAGATTGCATTCGATCAGCTCTTTACGGCAAAGCAGATACGAAGTAAGTAGGAGGAATCGCAAAACAAGGAAAATAGTAAGTCTAGATGGATGAGATGTCGCAATTGCAAAAGCGTTGGCCAGGTATATATATGAACAATTGAAGAGGGAAAGAAAAATCATATGTACGTGCTCGTCGTGCGAGGGTATCGTCAGCTAAAAACCTTCTATAGATACAGACAACAGATGAACCACCTAGATAATCACTACCTCCACTCCACTCCACTCCACTCCACGCACTCGTACAAAACTAAAATGGAAGGTCCCGTTCCAACGATTAGGATTAAACAGCGCATAAACTGATTATAAAGTCCAGATACCACCAGACACATAGGTCTCACCCGAGGAAAAGTCATCATGCGATAACGAAGCGCATCTCGCACCCTAGGCCGCTCGGCCCCCGGCCTTCAAAGGCGACGCCAAGTAAACGCTCTTTGCCGCAGCCAAGGCCGCCTTCTCGTCCGCGGCCTTCCCATTCTTTGCCCCGCAAATACATGAGATTCTGGAGTGCGCGTAAACGCAGGATCTCGGGGTTCGCGACGGGACGCATGCGGTAAGCGAGCGCAGTGGGTGGAGTACGAGGGCGAAGGGGTGAGGGGGTAACGAGAGAGTGAGAGGACGCAGAGCGATACACAACTAACGCAGCACCCGACGGGAAAGGAGATACGAGAGGAATGAAGTGAATGGGCTCGGGCGACGCGGTCGTGGGTGATGGTGCAGTGAGAGAGGTAAACTTCTTCACATCACCTGGGCGAGCACGGTAGCCATAAGGTCGGAAACTCCTTCTGCTGGAGGGGCCAGCTCGAAACTGTGAAGAAGACGCAGAAGAGTAAGAGGGAGCGGCGCCAACGGAAAACATGGTTGTAGAGATGTAGGCTGATTGAAGTCCTTTCGCCACATCGACTATCCCATGGACAGAACGACTGACATGTCGAACCAGTGATTTCCCCATGCTCTCCAACCCAAGAGATTGACCTGCTAATGAGGGGATATCGACATCAGGTCGAGATGTTTGCACCTCCCGAGGATGTCTTTGAGCCTTGGGCGGCGATAGTGGAGTTTCATCAAGCGAAACACGAACAAAGGAGGAGCGCGGGTTAATATCTCGCTGACTGTCATAGAGAGTAGGCAACTGTAGGGATGATGTGGAGCATTTGGGCGAGTCGGTGACAGGCGAAGATACTTCGGGAGACGTGATGCCTGTTACCGAGGAGCGCCAACTACCAAAGGACAGCCAAGAGTTCGATCGAGACGTGGCAACAGAAGACGACATCGAGGTTATCGAGTCAGTCGAAGGGATCAAAAGCACAGGGGTGGGAGTGCTGTAGAGCGGAGATTGCTCAAGAAATTGCGCAGGTCGTTCCACGTCCTTGCCTCTTGCCTTTCTCCTTTCTCCTTCCTGCCATTCAACTACGTGCAGCAGGCTGAGCAGTAAATCGGATCGGGCAGAGTTATGATGGCGGTGCCGCGAAGGGCTGGTAACAGTAGTGATTCCCGCAATACGCCTCGCCTCCTCCGCCCGCTCACCTGCGTCGAGCGGGAACAGCTTACCGTCCATAGAGGACACGACCTCCTTGAACGACACTGTGCGCTGCTGGCCACCTGGAGGCTTCGGTGTGGTGTCATTGCGGAGCGGTTTGGGGGATGTGAGGCCACGCTTGGGTGGGGTTGTGCTCAAATTCACGGGTCGCATGAAGCTGTACTGAAATAGATCTTCGTCGCGCTTCGACGAGCACCTCTCTAACCGTGCCTGCGACAATTTACCATAAGATACAGTGTGACGTTGAACCATCGAGAACCCCACCCGCGTGGAACGCTGTCGGAGAGCGAGCTCTGCCTCTTGGCGCTTATGAACCTCTGCTATCCGCCTTCGCTCTTCCTCTACAGCAATCTCCTCCTCGCGACGGCGAACAGCGCGAAGTCGCTCGACGTGCAGACGATGCTTCTCTTCCTCCCAAACCCTTTCGCACGCGCGCAAGCGTTGTCTTCGCTGAGCCTCCTCCCACTTCTGTTGCTGTCTCCGTCGAGTTTCTTGGACGACAAGTAATTCAGGTTCTTCAAGCTTGAGTGGACCTGATGGTACGAAGCACATGTCAAAATCCTCGTCCTGGACTTCATCTATCCGAGGATCATTGTCCGAAGTGACATCGATCCCTTTGAGTTTAAGAAGCAGGATCTTGGCAAGACGGATATCATCCAACGCGTAAGCCACCTGAACTTGGTCCTCGAGCGATCGGGGGGGTGAGGGAGGCGAGTCATATGAGTCAAGGGAGATAGAAGAGGGTGCTGATGATTCAGCGGACCCTAGAGACCCTGAAGGAGTCGGGGATAAAGAGCGGGTGGACGAAGGGGATCTGTCCACTGAATTCATGGAGTCGGCCTTAGAATTTGTAGAGTGTGAAGGAGAGTGAACCAGTGAGTGAACCAGTGATGACGCGTCTGAACCATAACTTTGTTCCTGTGGATGCGTCGATGAAGGATCCACCTTCTCCGACTGGGGTAAGAAAGGTGTCTGAGGTGGGCCTAAGAAGTTCGTGTGTATAGCAATTTCTGCTTCCCGCAGTTTCTCGACACATAAAAGTAGTCTCCGTTCTTCGGATGCCTGCCTGGCTAGTGCCACTGGCGATATTTGGCGTGAGCGACCGCGGCGCTGCATTTGGGGTGGAGGACGAGAGTACCAGCCACCGCTGGGCGGACGGAAAGAAGCAGTAAGCATAGACGGGGGAAAAGGGAAAGGAAATGGATTCACCGATGGTTAAAAGGGAATTGTTCCACGGGAAGATCTCGGATCTGATATTATGACCGTATGAGAGATGGCTCTTCGGGGATTGCCTCAAGGCAGGAAATGAGCGTCTACGGGTTCGCGATATGAACAAGTGACCCAGGCCACAACAAAAATGGCCGTTTAGAGCCCAGTCAAAGGTTTCAAATTGACCTTTGATAGGCAAGTCTACAGATAAAGAGAATTGTACACGCGTCATGTCAGTGCCATACACAGGAAGAAATTTGGAAAAGGCCTACCGAGTAATATAGAAAGGCTGTGTCAGTCAACGAAGGACAACGTTTTAACCAACGGCTGAAATGAGTTTCGCCGCTGTGTGGTACGACGTCAAGAGCAACCTGTTAAACTTGAGTAGAAATGTAATTTTTTACATTTTTATTGGTCGGTTCACCATTGTCGTCTACTGTGGAAAGCAGTTCACGGGGTATCTTCCAATCACAAGTTACCCGACCTCGATGGCTGTGCTAAGGCAGGTGCCGTAGTGGGTCCGTAATTTTTCTGCAACGACGACAGGTCGGGCTCCCACTTCCCTTGAATCGTTAGCCCTGACTCGCTATAGCTCCAATTAGTTACGCTTGTGGTTCAAATCTTTATCCTAATTCCAGTTATCCATGCGGAACCATGCCTCGAGGCCGCCCCCTTACCAGCAAGCAGTCCAATAATTGCACAATGCCACTCCATGCAAGGGCTTCCTTTGTATTCGTGATCAGTCACCGAGAGTCATGCCTTGCAACGAGGCAGGCCACTTCGCCAGACATCCTCTTTCTTGGGGCCAACACGCTCAAACAATACCAACCCAGTATCCATATTCATTTGTAGTACAGCGTGTCGTTCCTGAATAGCCTGACCCTCTCATATCACACAGTCATCAATCTAGCTCCCACATCACGCATAACAGTGCCATCGCAGTGATTGTACATCATGTTGTCTTGTCACATTGCCATTGGGCCTCAGGGCCTGCCCCACGGGCACCACCTGCCAGTGTCCCGTTTATGTTTTATCTTGCGATGTTCAACTATCAATCTCTGATCGCCGCATGCGTTTCTAGTATTCCCCTGCTTTCTCCCTCACTCCAATCAAAATTTCCCTGTTTGTCAAATGGTCAAAAACCATGTGTCCTCCGAGCATCCAGTGCGTATAAAAATTTGCCACGCACTATTTTCTCCGAGAAATGAAATTGCCGGTAGTCTTCCAGGAGCACTTCTTAAGAAGTGGATGCTATAACTCCATCCATACTACCAAGCATTTGTTACACGTCTTCTTCCCTGTTGTCGATGCGTACTCAATTTCATTATAGTCCTCGTTTTCCTCTCTGACACCCGACTTCTCCACGTAAACTGATTATCAGCTTTACCATCTCATCGATCTGTTTGATCCTTATCCTGATCAGCATCCCATCTCTCACCATCGGTTTTGATATATCTGTATTTCAGATAAAAACAGATCAATTCAAACAGCCCAACTTATCTCATCGGTAATCAATCAGCCCGCCTACACTAGACATATGTCTCACGACATCATTTTTGCAACACATCTTCGCTCACACCGCCCGCTCGAGAACGTAGCGGCGCCTAGATATCATTGTATTTCCAATTTAGGACATACTCTAATAGCACGACCCTCGAGGTTTGCCTCGTGTCCCAGCACTGCGCGCCAGCTATGACATAAGAACAATCGTGCAGCCTTCTATTCAATGTGGCAAGTGAAATCTCTTTAGGCCGTGCGGGCGTATCTGCCCTTTATTATGAGTTGACTTAGACCTAAGTTGGTTTTACACAGCTCATATCCGCGTCACCGGCCTCGTATCAGCGTCACTAGTCTCGTATCAATCATGACTATTGCAGGGGCTGATAGTGGCGCCGCTACGTTCCCTCATAGGCAGTGGGACATGCTTATCGGTCGCGAAGGAACGATGGTTACAGCATATTCCAGTAATAGCCACAGGCGGGAGCTTCTGAGTGGCTCATTGTCGGGTTCGCACGTGACCATCGCCGTCGGTTTTCACCGACAGCATCTATTCGCTCTGATCCTGGTGTTCTGATGACGATTATCATGCGGAGTGCCAGCTCAATCATTTTTTCCTTATTATTCTTCCGTCTTCTGCGGCTAGCTACCAACGGTTGATCCTCCACACCACAGCACTCCGGCTGTGCCTGGTGTTACTCGCGAGAACCAAGACGAACCAAGACGAGGCAAACCAGCTAGCAGGATCATCAAGGGCTGTATGGAGACTCCCGGGATTCGTCCGTGTGCTACATCCGGCTTATTGCCGTTGATCTCGTGACGAGTCATCACTCCATATTAGTATATGAAAGTATGTTACTTCGCATCCTGACCATAATGTCCTGAAGTTATGCCCTTTTGCCTTTCATTAATGTCAGTTGCGATGGCTGTATTACGTCGAGCGGGTGCTAGAGCCAATTAGAGTGGCCAAATCCCCGATGTAAATAGGTCAGTCGTTTACGTCCTTCTCGAATTGTACGAAGTAAAGACCACGTAACACAGGGTTTCTCGTACTTTGAACCTCCTTAAAGTTGACACACAGCCCAGTGCCTCGTTGTGGAATTCATAATTGCGCGGGGAAGTTACCAAACATTCCTTGTGTAGAAATTGGATACAAAGAACTCACACTGGGGTCTTTTCAGGAGGCAATCCGTTCTGATCCCTACTAACCGGGGATTCATTTGAAGCTTCGAAGCCCCTAGCACTGTTTAGTGATGTGGTAAATATGCCATGCTCACATACCTCGATATGCTATCTAGCTTCAGTTGAAGCCTTGGCAGCGTTAGGTCCTGTTCTTTAATATCCGTAGTTGTCGAAGCAATCAAGACAGCAGGAAGACACGGCAGGACCTTACTCACTAGCTTGGGTTGGCCAGACCAGAAGCTTGCACAGGGGTCTCATTTAGGTTCTTCTGAGCTTTGTTCTTACAAACGCTGATAATCTGCCAGTGGCCCGTGGGCCAGACAAGAAGCACAGCCTGGGGCCTTTTTAGGTTAGATCGATGTTCTAAGTTTTGGTCTTACAAATGTTGATAATCCGCAGGTGACACAGGGAACTGGAAAGTCTAAAAGCATTACCTGTACATGATTCAAGGGACTGGTAAACAAACCTTTACTGCCGATTGCCGCCGGTACCTTGCTTGCAAACCTGAGATTCCCCAGGAATGAGGGGGGTGCGAGCAAGGGCGCGGCTGTTCCCGAGTACGCAGACAGTCCCGACATACGGTATAAATACAGAACACTGGCCTCTAAAGTAAACTTACTTGTTTCTCTCGTTCTGGATGTTCTAGATCATCGGATGGTAAAGTGCGCTTCCGAAAGATGGGCGCAAGCTCCAAGTTCAGCAGTCTTGGTCCGTCTACTTATCTTTGTATAGTACACAACTTGAAATGGCACGCATGAAGTAGTGGACAGCCAGTGAGTCGAATTCTAAATTCTAGACCCTGATGAAGTTCATTACCGAGTCGGCCTATACCAATAGCTGTATTACGATATATGGAGGACCTAGTATGGGGCCTAGGCTACAAATCCTCAAGCTCCTAAGCTGTTCACAGCCCGTTTAACCGTGAGAGGTGCGACTATCGCAGTTCCGAAATTCATCAAGGAACACCGAGGAGCTCGAGCTAACTCTCGTGAAGATATCGGGCGTTGGATGTGGAAACTACCGAGTAGATGAGTCACCTGCGCCCGTAAGGTGCATGCGAAAACAACTTCAAAGTTTAGCATCATAAAAAAACGCCATAGGAACGATGGCACTACTATTTGCAGTCTGGGAGTCCCGACGTGTTTAACTTGACCCCGTATACAGGTGCGTTGAGCGATAGCTTGTACTATCATGCGTTATCCGCCACGTGTTACAGTACTATTAAGTGCATGCGGCACATTACCTCCACTTCCTCCTCTGAGACTAGCTGTGCGGTTTACTTTATAATTGAGCTTTATATGCAGCACTCGTGGATGTTCAATACTGTATTGTCACTATAATAGATTGGTAGACAGACTTCAGAATTGACATTGACTTTGCAGCGATGAGTCGTCTACCACTGAAGCTATATTCCCACGGTTCCGGCTTCTTCATATCCGGGGTCAAAAACACGTCCACTGTTCTCTTCCATGTGCTTTCCCTTGGCCCAATGCTCGGAACCTGGTTTCTATGCTTCTTCCACTCCATCCTCAGTGACGCCTGAAGCCTGTCCGGTCGAGTCTCACATCAAGGTCGATTCCCGCATTATCTACTTCGCTTCCGCAGGTATTAGGGGCCTCGGAGTCCCGAGTACGAGTAACTACTTTTTTGGTGGACTTTGAGTGGGACTGAAGGGATGTTTGCTCGACTGTCACGCAAATCTGCCAGGTGGCTAGATGTACGCGTCGAACATGCACTGTCTGGTGATGACAATGCCATGGTAAGTCTATTCCAAGGCTATTTACCGTCGTCGTCTGATCTGGCGGACGCCCCACATTTAGTCGGTCGATGTAAATGTGCTCACTTGTCTCGACTTGTCGTGGCGCGGGCTGTGTGGCCAAACTATTGGGCCTGTGTATCGTGGCTTGAAAAATGTTATGCAGGAAGACTTGGACACAGTTGCTAGGTTGTTATCCGAACTAGATCCACTTGGTGAAGAACTAGAACAGGTACGTCGCGCTTCTGTCTATCTCACCAGACTATGTAGTTAAACCGGAGCAATTTTGTAGATCCGCGAAGTACATCCGCAGCCGCAGCCGCCGTTGTCGCCAGGCCCCAGAATCTATGTAGCAGAAGACAACGCACTTGCGTGTCCTGAAATTTCACTACCAGAACGATCCAGAAGAAAGCGTAGGCGATCATCTGCTTTAGTAAGTCTGATCCAAGTATGTGCAAATTCATGCTCAACTTGGTTAAAAGGTCGAACCGCTTGTCATCAAACCCACACACCCTTCTGCTCCGACAATTATCGTTTCACCGTGTCCATCCCAAGCACGTGAAACCTCGTCTTGGGTACCGTATCAAGATGCAGCATTTGGCGCGCGCCTCACAGTGCCCACATACGCCCCATCAAACAGCGTGTTTCCGCCCCTCGTAGCTCCATCCAGTCTTGACAACCGCGTTGATGATTGGAAGTATGTCAACGGTCATTGGTGTGCTGTCCTTCCGACACAGGATGAACAGTGTAGAAGAGGGCTGTACTCTAAGAGCATAGTTTCTAGGCGACGTTCAATGCTACGACTTCCTTGTCGGACGGACATTTGAGTTTCTGTTGCGCCGATCTACCACTGACTTCACAGTCCCTCGTTTGTTGCATTCCCGTCTGGCAATTCATTACATGAAACATATATCATTCTCATGCATTGTATCTATCATGTTATCTAACTCATTGTTCAATACCGTTGTAGAGATCAACTTATGCTGTTGTTGTGATTCAGCTCCGAGCCATTGAGCGGAAATGAGAGACACGTTTACTTGACGTGGGAACTTATATGGCATTGGCCTCCTCATCCAGTTGCCCCACAAACGTCCAGACCCGTTCTTTATCTCCTCTCCTCTCCTTTCAAGCAGACTAACTGCTAAAGCCAGTTTCATCAGGTTCAGTGCTAATCGGAAGTTCATATAGTAGCACTACGTATTGTAGTAGTGGCCACTCCACGCGCTCAAGTCTCTGACATGTCGTTCAAAGCGCTCTTCTATGCGTACGTCTTAGGCGGACTGACGTTCATCCCCTTGGTCATCCTTGTCGTCGTTGGCATCGCCATATACACCTCTATCCCTGTGCAAACCAACTCAGGCCAAAATGCCAAGCCAGAGCTCCACACCGAGTCGACTGAGCCACAGGCAGAAACCGAAGATCCTACCTCATCACCGGAAGTCAACGACAAGCCCAGATCGCGCAAAGGCTGGTTGACCATGCGTAGAACATTTGAGGAATCCGCGCCATCTGATGGCTCGTACGTCACACTTGTCCGCTCTTACCTTGATGCACGCTCCAAGGACCCCAAGCGTTCACGCCCGAAGGACATGTGGTACGTTGTCCTTAAGGGCACAGTGTTGTACCTGTACGAGGACGAAAGTAGGGCGGAGTGTGAAGCTGCTATAGAGTTGGGTAGACATGAGGTGTGTGTTTATCCGGAAGGACTTCTGGACGGGGAGCTCTACACGAAACGGAACGCCATATGTCTGCGCCCCAGACTAATACCGGAGGAAAAAGTAATGCCAAGCGTGACAAAGGAGATGACGCTTCAAGATATTAGTATCGACGAGAAGGTGGAGGAGGCAGGTGGGGGCTTGAAGAAGCGGATGGCTGAACGCGAGCAACTTGTTGAAGAAGATAATAATCGGGAGGCTGCACGACAAGAGGCATTGAGCGCATCGACACCATGGTTCATCTTCGTGCGCTCCTGCGTCGAGATGGAAGATTGGTACTTTGCACTCGTGCATGCATCCGAGCACCCGACTGGCACGCCCACTCTCGACCCACTCCAGAACGTATTCCTCCCTTCAGAAATGAACAAGCTTGTCGTGACTCTTGATGAGCAACCCGATGTCATCCCCATGCGCTGGTTAAACGCGCTACTCGGGCGCGTATTCTTTAGCTTCTACCGCACACAGACGTTAGAGTCCTACATCATTGGTCGTCTCATGAAGAAGCTCTCCAAAGTCAAGCGCCCTGCATTTCTCACAGACATTTCTGTCACCGAATTCTCGATTGGGAACAAAGCCCCGACACTTAGCAAGCCGATGTTGAAGGAACTCACAAAAGAGGGCGACGCATCACTCGAGGTGCGCTTTACATACAAAGGGGAGGTCCGTGCGACCGTCGAGACTACCGCCACAATCAATCTTGGTGCTCGATTTAAGTCGTACACCGTTAAACTGGTGCTAGCGGTCATTCTGCGGGAGATAGATGGAAACCTCCTCATTAAGGTCAAGCGACCACCGAGTAGTCGGATATGGTACGCGTTCACGCAGACCCCGCGTGTGGTAATTGATGTCGAGCCCATCGTGAGCGATCGCCAAATTACGTGGAGCATGATACTTGACACGATCAAGTCAAGAATCATCGAGGTGGTGAGTATCCTTAATGTTTCATCATATTAATCACAATCTAAAATTTGTACGTCTTAGATACAAGAGTCAGTCGTGATGCCCAACATGGATGATATCAGTTTCTTTGACAGCTCGCCATATTTGCACCGTGGTGGACTTTGGTCAGACGCTGCGCGTCAGCAGCCCGCCTCGACTTCACCAAACGTTGAAGCTGAAGGTGTAAAACCTGCGGCATCCGAGGCAGACCTCCCATCCATTTCAGGTCCCTCCGAAGATGTCACAGCACCGTCAATAAAGCGTTCAGCGTCTGCTGAAGACCTGGTAGTTGATGCATCATCACTTGGAGGTGTGCCAGTCGTCCGTTCCGCAACTACTGGAACGTCAGACAACAATGTGAAGGCCGCTAGGCTTCGGTCATCTGGTGGGGATGACTCAGATGCGGGCGAGGATGTTGAGCAGTCTGATCTTCGTGGACGGCGGAGTCGCGCTGCAAGTTCTACAACACCGAAACAAGATCTTCCTGCCAACTCCTATGCAGACAAACCTACTGGCGAGATAGAGTTGGATGAAGAGAGACCTGGGTACCTGTCGCCGCAATACCGCGGTCGGTCCTCATCAGCACACTCTCTAGCACGTTCTAGGTCTTCTCGAGCAGATTCTGTCTCATCTTCGGTCTCGGTCGGCGGCGACGAGTTCTTCAATGGCGTCTTCGACTCTGGCACACCGTCCAAGAGTCCCCGACCTTCCACCGGTTCGAATACAGCGAGCTCCTTGTTCTCTACGCTCAAGTCGAAAGCCGCAGACAAGCAGGCGCTGAGCAACACTGCTAAGGAGGCAATGCGCAAATGGGGGGTCAATTGGGGTGGTCTTAAGAAAGATAGCAGTGTCAACTCTCAGGATGACGTGCCGGATGTGGGGCCTTCGGATGCTCGTATCCGGACAGAGAGTACACATGGCCGCCCCAGTTACGCGGAAGTGCGTGCTGCTGTTGCCGAACGAAGAGAGCGCAGGGACGACGGTGGGACCGCCCCTATTCCCATCCCCAATGGGAAAGGAAAGAGGTCCACAAGCCCGTCGAGCAGTCATATGTCATTATTATCTGGTGCACCTGCATCGCCTCCGCACATGATGCAAGGCGGTTCATCGGAAGGGAGCTCCTCATTTAAATTTGTTGCACCTTCTCTGTCAAGGTCGGCGACGGAAAATGATCCACTCAAAGACCGCGATTTCACGGATGTCACAGAAGAGCCTTGCAGGCCATCTATTATTCATACCCAACCTTCACAGGCGCGGACGATGACTATTCCGGGGATCCATGCGAGCCACCGCGGGGAACCCATGTCAATGGGGAACATTGCACCATCGTCAACACCCCCGGAGAGCAAGCTGAAGGGGCCTGCCATTCAAAGCATGTATCGGTTGTGGAAAAGCCCGGTTCTGACAGGCCAACCACAAAGTTCCGATAACCAGTCGACGCCTGTAACAGATGGACGTAATGCGGACGTTGCCCCACTCAGTCTTTCTGCCGATGTTACTTCACCACCTGTACGGCCTCTTCCTCCACCTCTGCCTCCACGAACGGTATCATCGATACCACGTACACCTGATTTATCCAAAGATTCCGCTGTTCCGTCTGTATCACCTGCATCAGAAGAGATGAGAGGAGCGTCGCCGGTGCAAGGATTATCAAATCCATCTCCAGAACCAGCTGAAACGTCAGCACCTGTTGGCATATCTGAACCGGTGATTGCCAAAGGACCGGATAACAGGCCTCCATTACCTCCGCGCAGGTTACAAGCCCCAGCACAATAGTTTATAGGTCAATGTCCTAGTCCATGTACATCACTGATCTGCATTGCTCTCGCTCCATACTTTGTTCTCGGTATAATCAACGCACGTATTTAAAAGTCAACTCAGCATATTGACGCAATAATGTGTCACGTCGGTTTTCTTCTCACGTACAATTCAAACACTGACGGTGAAAATTATTTGCTTTTTGCACTTTTGCATTCAGCTTGACGATGGATGCGTGGCAGTAAGAGTAGAAATTTTAAATTGCCTAGGCTTGGCTAGCTAGACTCGCCAAGAGACTGTTCGTCTCGTAAAAAATTCATGTTTTCTTCGGTTCGGCACCGCAAGCGGTTGGCAGGAGGTTCCGAAGGGGTGGTCGTCAGGGTGTAACGGAGAGCGTGCCGTGGGTGACCCTGGTCCAAGCTTCGACATTACTTATTGTTTGAAACGGAAGACCGTAGACCACCCATGTTTCTTTTTGCTCTTCTCTGTGCTCCGTGATCATCAAGTTGAAGATTTAGACAGCTCTGAGCTGTAAACTCAATTCCAAGTTTCATATTCCTGTCACCGGCTTCACCCTCGCAATTATATAACTTAAGCGGCGGGAGGAATCTGGTTTTTTTTTTAATCCGGCTCAATATCCAACTGGAGGCTTTCTTCCTTACTGTCATGTCCAATGTCATGTCCTACACGACCCGACGTAAGGATTCTGCATCGTCTATCAACGTTGTCTTACCCTTCTCAGCTGCTAATTCTCTCAAAATATCTCCCAATCTCGAGGCCCTTCTCCAACACGACGAACTGACCCATGGTGGTAGCGGGTCTCCAACTAGTCCATACCATTCTATCTCGCCCTCGTCTGGATTTGCTGTTAGTCTTGCACCACCACCGCCCCGGAGTGCAGCGAAGAAGGTAGCTAATCACGAGAGCCGCGTCAAGAGGATTCGGCGGAAGAAGAGTAACGTTAGGTCTGATTCATGGCCAGACGCTCTACCTACCATGAATAGTCCTGTTGTCGGTCATTCAAGCCCCGCATCCTCTAGATCTGATTCAACACCCGCTATTAATACATTTGATGATGGAGAAGCAGGCAAGTACTTCTCTCCACCCATATCTGGACAGATAGCTAACGTCAACTCGCACGACTACCTATAGGTCCGAAATCACTTCTGTCACTACAGAATGGTCATGCAAGTTCCACCGAGACCATAGTTTCGCTTGCACACAAGAGTGAACCAGATGTCTACCGCACTTCTGATCTCTCTCGCTCATCCCCTACTTTGCACAAGGTTGAGAAAATCTTTACAAAGGGGCGCGGGTCTTTGAGCATTCTCACAAGTGCTGCTATTCCCAGCAGCATAAAGCCAAAACAGGACAATCACGTTGATTTCCGGCCTCATCGCACAGAGTTGGCAGAATCTAGCGCCTATCAGTCATCTCTTTCAGGTCAGCTTCTTCCAAATGTCACGGTGAGTTGCTAACGTTGGTTCATGGCTGTAGTATCCCAGGTGCGACAAGTGCGAGGATCAGGATACCGAGCAATGTCGCATCAACTATCCGCATTCGGGGATGCAGAGACAGCCTCAATCTCTAATGCCTCCCCTCGGACAACTGAAACGCGGCAGTTCTCTCCTGTGCAAACCAAGTCTCCCTTCTCAACTCCTGCAGACGCGAGCGCCAATTCGTCTTCAGTTTTATCTACCCGTTCCCTCTCCCCTAAATCTGGTCATTCGCCGTCAGCAGCGGCCATATCTTCTAATTCATCGAGAACATATCACGCATCTTCATTGCCTCATTTACCACCCATATCCCCGATCGAAATGCCACTTCTGCCTTCGGCGCAGAAACGAGCAAGTAATGACCAGCAATCATTCATCGATTTTTTCTCGCCTTCTTCCCCAGCCCCCCAGCATATGCAGGACGACCCATCTATTATATCCACTCGCCGTCCATCTGCACCAGCTATATTATCTTCAAGCATATATTCTACTACTTCTTGTAATTCATCTTTGAACGACCTTCCTAGCATGGTTTTTGCCCCGGCCAGTCCTACTTCTGCCGCTAACGAAGCTCCTGATTCCCCACAACACTCGCGACCGAGCTCTTCAGCATCCTCACACTCAGACGTTTCTGCAATGATATTTGCTCCTACGAGTCCTACTTCTGGTCCATATTTGTCGCCTATTTCCTACCGCCCTGGTTCACCATGTTCTTCGGCAACCTCGCTTGCAACGCCCGAGTTTGCACCTCCCAGTCCGGCGTTCCCAGGTACCACAGATACATTGAAACCACCCATTCCAACTACCGCGAAGCCTGTGTTCGAGAGAAGGGGTCGCAAACCTCGTTTCCAGAAACGTTCTGTTTCGTCTTCTCCTCAACCACCTCTTCGTCTCAAAGTACCCCTACCACCGACGACCAACACGCTTGACGCCAACGAGCGAGCTGATCTCATACGGAGAAATCGCAAGTTGGCGCAACTGTTAGGACAAACCCCGGCAGTTGAAATGGCTGCGTCAGAAATAGAGGAATCACGTCTATTTAAGATACTGCCACAACCCCCCTTCTCTGCTTTCCTGGGATCAGCGAAGCAGAAGCATCACCGTCATGCAATGTCTGTATCTGTTGCCGTGAAGACCCCCGGTTTTAAATCGGAACCGTCATCGTCATGGCAAGTCATAGACTACCCATCAACACAGAGCGGCCGCAGATATTCCACACCCTACACTCCACGTAGCTTTACATTCTACCTGGATGATTCACCGGAGCCACCAGCCGCTCACGATCATCACGGCTCACATCGCCATTGGGATCCGCAGCACCAATGTGGTTCTCCAACTTCTTTCATTGATCTTTCAGACGAAGATAACTCACATGATGCTTCGGATGCGATCAGTTTAGAAATGCCGAACACGGCAAATGGTCGCCGAATCTTCCATCATTCATCCTCGACACCATCTGTGGTGGAGACGTTTACGCCCGAGGAACAAGCCGAAGCCGAGAGAAGAAGAAAGCGTGACAAACTGGCTAAACTCCACCGTTTTCTTGGCTCTCGCGTCCCTACGGACTTGGTCATTGGTCATATAGCCGGTCCGTCTTTACCTCCATCATCAATGCCTGTAGACAGCCACGACATGTGGCTTTACAGGCGAAGGAGCGGTTCATCAGCCCCATCGTTCGAGCGTGTCAAGACAGAACTCGACGACGAGGAGAAGGCTTTGAATGTCAGGCGTGCTCAGAAGATGGAAAAGGTTTGCTATTCCTTGCTGCTCGTTATGAGAAAGGCTCACCGTTTCAATCAGCTTTTCGGGATTCCCCCTCCACAAACCTTGTACCATACTCGCCATGCTCCTGCAACAGTGGTTCGCTCTCAACCGGCATCCCCCGTAGCGTCCCTTATGACCCCGACCTACGCATCCACCAATGCTCCTGGTTTATCCCGGCGTAATCCAAACCAGTCTGCATACATGAAAGGGAAGAAAGTACATCGCCCAGGAACTTCGGATTCAACTACGTACCTACTGCCGCTCAAGACTTCCAGCTCCCCAGAGTCTGGTCAGACGTCTGGCTATCAGGATGCGCTCGCACAATCTTCTGTGTACATGAACTATCAGCATTCTATCGCGTCACTGACAGACATCATCGACCGAGTGAGTGAACAGATGAAGAATCATGTATGTCACTCACCATTCCAAAGGATGACAGGGCGTCTCTTGCGGAGCTTCATCGGTTCCTCCATGGCGATATAGTGGATTCTCCAGTTGAGGAACAGCCCTTGCTAGAATCTCATAGGATTTCCGGCTCGTCGCATTCGTTCAAGTCGGAACGTAGACTTTCATTACCCACGCGGACATCCATGACGTCGTTGATAACCACTGAAATACCCGTGCCATCGCCCAAGGAGTCATCTGACTTCCAGTTGCGTAGGCGACGAGCTGCTAAATTGACGCACTTCTTCGGCGTGGATTATCGTGAGCTTATTCATGATATTTTGGAAAGCATTGAGAAGGGCGTGGAAGAGGAAAGGAAGAGAGGGACGCTCCGGCCCGAGGAAGTTGAAGTGAGTTCAATCACATTGAATAAAATTATCCACTCACGATTTTCTTGGCACGCTAGTCTTTGCTGCATAAACTTCGTGATCTTCGGACGAGACAGGATGGGTTTTTATAATTATGATCAGTACTATAGCATTACTTTACCGGTTTCAACTTTTATGTCGCTTTGTCATGACCTCTTCCATGTGATCTTTCTTCAATTTGAACCTCGACGGTCCAGAATCCAGATGATAAATCACAGGTACCAACCACACGTGAAAGTTAAACTTGTAATGTAGATATGTAAGATGCAACTAATAACAAGGATATCATAGGATAACTAACTCTCCATCACACGAATGACACCAGAATATGTGAGACTCGTCCATGAACTGTGGTCGCCGGTGCATGTGCTGTGCATGCCAGGAGGGAGAGTCAGGCTCCTGCCCCAATATTCCTTCGTTGCCTTGTGGAACAGGGGAAAGCTGTCGTGACAAAGGATAGCCACCAGCCGATGCTGCGGCCTCACTATCAATACGCGCTTTTAACATGCCAAGACTAACTTGACGCTTGTGACGAGTTTCGGGTGAGAGTCCAACGTCAAAAACAGTTCGCGGGGAAGGCGGGGCAAGGTTGCTTGATCTGTGAGAGAAAGACCCACGTCGTAAATCGGTGGGATTAAAGGCGCGACTGGAGGGTCTGCCTGGCACTCCGGGGGAAAACGGTCTTGAGGTTGCTCTCGACGTGGAGCGCTGTTGCACGAGCTGATCTTCTAGGATGCTGATTTGCTTCTGCAGGCTATGCGACTTTGCCTGAGCTTCGAAGACGGCGGTCTCCAAAGTGCGAATTTGGGAGTTGGCATTGGAGAGATCCATAGCATGTTGGACTCTGAGTGCACCGATCATCTCGTCATCCAGTGAACGAGGAGCAGCCTCGTTTGATGAAAAGTTTTGAAGGTGCTCTATCTCATCATCCTTGGCATTCAACTCCGCCCGTAGAGTTTCATGCTCGTAGTTAGATCGTTCAATGAAGGCGCGGTGTTCCTCATCAAGGTTCCTGTATGACCGAAGGTCCGACTCCAAGCGGGACACAACTTGTGAATGCTGGTCGGATTCCACGGAGAGGCGGTCAATAATTTCTAGCTGACGTGCCTCGATTTGTCGCAGCTGCGTACGATCCCCCTCCAAACCGAGCACTGCCGCCTGCGATGACTCTAGTTCAGCCTGCAGTTCCGCATAACCCTGCTGTAGCTCAATGATCGATTGCTGCAGTGAGAATTTGTCCTTCTCATGCAACGAGTCTGCTTCCTTGTGAACTTGAGCCGCCTCAGCCTCCCGCTCCATCGCCTCGCTAAGCGCATTTTCGAGCTTCGAGATGAAAGTATCTCGTGAATTCTTTTCGTGCTCAAGCTTGTCGATTCGTTCCATCAAATCCATTTTGGTGGAGGTAAGCTCCACAAACTTGGGTCGCATCTCATCCAGAGATTGCATTAACCTTGTTCCCTCTGTCTGCAGATCTTTCTGCGTCCTCTCGGCTTCTTCAGCTCGCCGGTTGGCAACCCTCAGGTCGCTATGGGCATTCTGAAGAGCACGGTCGCTCGATGATAACTCCGACGCGACCTCACCAAGCTTTTGCTGAAGCTGCTTGATCGCGCTTTGGTTGAAGTTAACCTGAGACTGGAGTGATGCGCGCTCTTCAAGCAACGCATCCCGATCCCGGTTCGCAGAGTGAATACGCTCTTGCAGGGATAAGTGTTGCTCCTCGAGACTTGCGTGCTTAGCCTTCCACTCAGTTTCGCTATCATCACGCAATTGAAGCTGAGACCATAGCTCATCCTTCTCGTGCTTTGCGCTCGCAAGAGTCTACTTGTTTAGTGAGCACTAGCGGACAGAAAAGTAAATAGCTACATGCCTGTTTGAGCTTAGAGAGCTGAAACTCGAGCTCCTCGGCGCGATCCTGAGTGTTCTTGAGTGACTCCTCCAACCGTTCGGCACGATCATCACTTTCTATTTGCTCCTCCAGTTCGCGAACACGTTGTCGATGCTGTTCGGACGCAGACCTCACTTCCTCCAGAGAAGCATTGAGAAGCTGTAGCTCTCTTTCCTGAAAAAAGCTCGAGTGGGGCACTCTTGTTAGAAATAGATTACTCACTTGATCTCGCGACTTTTCAGCCAGGTCTCTTTCTCGTATCAGGGCTTCTTGTAGCTGTGTGTTGAGTTTAGAGGAACTGCTCTCCAGGTCTTCGACGCGTTCGTCGAGCGACTGCGATTTTTCGCGTTCAGCCTGGAGCAATTCACCCTTCTCATGTGTCTCTAGATTTAAAACATAGTTAGACGAGAACGTCATCGAAGTAGTCAACATACCCATCTCGAGCTCCTCCAGACGAGCAACCGAAGCCAGCAGTGATGTCTTTTCTGAAACAAGGAAGGAAATGGTCTTTTGATGGTTTTCATCCTGCTCGTTCCGACGTTTAGTGAACTCCACCTCTTTAGCGTGACAATCTTGTATTTCAACGCATGCTGCGCCGAGCTGGTTTGAAAGATTCTCGACCTCTTCCTTGTGTAAATTCGCTATGCGTCGGTGATCATCAAGTTCCTTTGCATGACTCCGGCGAAGCTCATCAGTCTGCGACTTCAATTGCAGAATCTCTGCCTGACTTGAGCGGTGCGCATCTTCCAATGACCGCTTCTCTTGGACCACTACCTCTACGCGTCTCGACGTATCTTGAGCACGCTGCTGTTCCTGATGAAGCTGAAGCTTAAGTGTGCTATTTTCTTCTTCGAGCTTTCTTAGCTGGGCTTTGGTGTCTATGACAGTGAATCAGACTCAGCCGGTATAAAAATATAGTCTGACGTGCCTGTCTCAGGTGATTCTAGGCGACCTAACGAACTCCGTCTGCTGTTCTCGCTTTGAACAGAAGTAACTGTTGTCTGCAGTGATGTCACCTGAGACTGCAACGCCTCTGCTTGCCGAGAAAGAAATGATGAAGCAAGTGCATATGGCGGCGGAACACTGGAAGCTGTCGAATGCGGCACGTCCGCTCTAGACAGAGACTCGATCCAGTTCGCGTCCGAATCTGCTGGTGTGAAGCTAAGGAATGATGAAATTAATTTAAGCGCGATAAACGAGTCAGAGATCGTAGACATACAGGTCAGCAACATCATTCTTGGTGTCCTCCGTGGAGGGTGCAGACTCCTGGGGAGCAGGAGTGAACGACCTCGACGGAGGTGGACTTGCCAACGCGCTGCTTCCAGCAACTTTCTTTCGTCGTCGCTTGTCGAGCTACAGAAATACGTGAGTCTGTGAAATAACTGAACTTTCCGAGGATGCAAACCATGGCCTTTGCCCGAGCGGCCTTCGCGGCGCGATCATCATCCTCAGACATTTGTGAGAGGCTGGATTAACCGTTAGTAGTGGCCAACCTTGAGTGAGCAATGAAGGGAGGGCAAATCAGTGAAGCGCAGCAATAAGAAACGTTTGTGTTTGAGAAGTCTGCTACAATTGTAGACTTTGTCGCGACTTGAACACGTTTCATAAAGTTACACGCCCGCAACCTATTGCGACTTCGAGCAACGCAAATGAATAATAGGCTACTACTACTACTTATCTCCTATAGGCTATCTCAATCTTCTCAATTCACGCACGACAACAAAGACTGGAAGAAGCCCGATTGCAAGGCCCAAACATGATGCCATATGGGAGGAACACAAAATGTTATTGGATACCATGATATGCTGCATCATGTACTAGTATACTCTCCGACTTTCAGAACACTGAACTTCGTCAGAGATATAGACCCGTAACAAGATATCGATATCCTCCACCAACCATGTCAATAGATAAAGACAACAAACACGTGAGTCAGAGCAGATTATCTGCAAGCATTCATCATACATGTTAAACAGAAATCCCCTGTGGCTGGCCAGAAAACGCTGGTTGGAATTGCTGGGTTTGCACATGGACAGGCGTGCCACTGTGAGTACTATAGGTGCCTAGCTGCTGAGGCTGCGAAACAGTAGTGTATACCGTAGGAGGAGCGCCCGAGTACTGATTCAGGGGAACCTGCTGTTGTACGGGCCATGACTTTTGTGCAAAGAACGTGGCCTCTTTAACAGAACGCGTCCATACACTATTTCCGCGACTGGATCCAATGATGGAAAACACTAGCAGTACGCAAGTGTAACCCAAGACTAAAATGACGTTAGGTAAAGACTCGACCTAAACTGTGTAAAACTTACATATGAAGAAGTTGAGGAATGCAAAAGCCTCTATTGCTTGCACCTCCATGCAATACGCGTTGATGGTGGGATCTGGAGTTGACTGAGTATGATACAAGATGATATTTGAAATCTACGCACTCGAACTAATACAACCTTGAGGGTAGTAATAGTTGAAGGTGGTGACAGCTTCGCCGGCAGTGGCAACCCACAGAATCGCAAGGATGACTGTATATCAAAAGTATTAGACTAGCACGCATTATTTCAAATATTATACTACATACAGAGCCATGGGAGTTCGAATACAATCATGGAAGTGAACGCTCCACGTCGTATAAAATCAATGATCAACCTGTGAACAATTGAGACACTCAAGATGAGCAGACAAAAACATGCGCACATAATTGGAATGGTAACAATTGTCAACATCGCGGTCGCGATGCCCAAAGCACTGAAGATGAAATAGAAATTATCTGGCACCGTCAACGAGAGGAAGTAGGCATTGAGGCCTAATCCAATGAGGGAGAAAGCGATAGTGAGTGCTATACGATCACATTCAAAAAGTGAGCTTCTAACAAACGGATTCAGAAATAGATTCAGAACTTACAGAAAAGGATGATACGAGCCACGGAGAAGTATCCCATATTGAACAAGGTCTCGTTCAAAGGGAGGTAGGGACGACGGAGAGACGGAAAGTAAGACTCTCTGCTGAACGTTGAAGTTTATATTGGTAGACTTGCTCCCTCATGCAGGAACAAAATGCCCTGAAACAAGGTTCCTGGCCAAGCCCTTGGCAACTCTCTCAGAAACACCGTATCAGGGCATTCAAGTACTTACGTTTAGCACTGGTTTGATCCAATTTTTAGTCGGAGCCTTTGCATGCGCGATCAGGCATTCGATACTCCTTAGACTTCCTGTGCATATTTGGGTCCTTCTGAGTCGACAAGTCCTTCAGTACTTGCTTAATTGAAGCTCGAGATGGTTCATGCTGAGCAGATTGAAAGTTTCGGAACATATACTTACATGATCCGAGTGTGTGCACTTGGCCGCTCATCGCCGCGAATTCCGTGCCTTGTCGGCAATTGATGATGGACAAGAGTACCAGTGACTACCGACCCTTCGAACATAGCTTCCTGCGGAGAATATTAATGCCATGTGCATTTCACGCACCAGAACCAATAAATTCCCTACTCAACACCACAATGGTTTAGTATGGCAGACTTGGACTAAATGTAACAAGCGCTTGATGAGTCCAAGCCCAGAGTCGGGACCTTAAACTGATTAATATCATCGCTGATAGATTGACATAAAGGCTATGCGACGACACAGTTTCATTTATCCTGTCTCGACTGTGGCGGTTTTAGGTGTTTACCAACTTACCCAAGTCCCAAGCTTAAGGAATCTAGTAGGCTTTTGCTGGTCCTTTCAGGAAGTCAGATCAAAGTCATTTTTCACTTTGAGTTTAGTACAAGACAGCCCTGACGGGCATGCCTAGACCACTACCGTAGCAGCATCTCAAACTACTTATGTGCAGCCTGCTCATCTCCCAAAAATCCCGTAAGCACCCAGGTTGTGTGATTTCAGAAGTATGCTCTCCGGCATGCAATTACTTCGCAACGAGAACGGGATTCTGCTCACTGATCTAAGAATGCTGAGATCCCTTTTTCGCTGCTCAGGTGTTTGACCGCATGCTTCAGTCGACGGCAGGCCAAAGAAGGTTCGTATATAGAATAATAAAACACCCACCTCCCTATGTAGCCTACCCTGAACTCCGGTTCATATCGGCCAAGAATTATGACAGGTATCTTCGGAGATTAAGATGCAGGAATATCGACAAACGGCTCGCACCACCCAGGGCTCGACCAGTAAGAGGATCTGCTCGGGGCCGTGGAATACCTGCGCGTTCACATTGTGTTTGCTTCCGGGTTTACTTCCGGGTTCTAGATGAGGGGGCGCTGATGAAGAGTGCAATCACATGTGTGCACAACTTTTTGTTGTTGGGCTCTGCAACTGTTGGTACCGCTGTTTAAGTAGCCTTGCATAAGCTTGTGGGATGAGCTTCTCAAGTAGACTCGTGACCAGCGCGGCCTGGACTGGTCACGAGTCTACTCCTCAAGGGCAGTAGACACGTTCCTGGGTTGTATCTGCTATGTACAGACAGCTGCGCGCTAGCCGTGTATAGAGTATGCAAAGGCTCGAAGATAGGCGCGTTGGACATCATGCAAGTGACCATATCATATAGGCGTTTTTCAAATTTAGGCCCGTTGCAATGCGTGCAGAAGGTCACCGGGTACGGCTTCGATAGAAGGTTCCAATACCTAGTCGAGGGAGAACTGGAACTGTTACACAAATAAAAAGACGCCCAGGCAGCGACGTCGATACCCTTAGTCCTCGCTGACAGAGGCAAATCCAGGTTGGGGTAGACTCGATGTGTAAGGAAATTCGTCACGAGGTTGGCCAATGGTCCGGGGATGTCACGGATCTGCACGATTTACTTGGGCCTGCGAGCGTGAGCTTGGAGCTCTTGGTTTGATCGATCGTCAAGCCCGTCGGAGGCTCCGCATTCTCTCTAATCGCAGAGACTACCGTTGCTCAGAATCGGCAACAAGGACGAAATTCCTGCGTAGCACATACATGGATGTATCGGGGAACCGTGCAGTATCCTCTACAACTGTACAGAGCTGTGCGTGCCAGAGTCTCCAGTTGAAAATATATATATTCGCGCGGGTTCATTCAGCTTCGTTTTAAGGAAGCCGCTGCTCTTGAAAGCTTGATCATGACGGCGCAGGGTGCACCAAAACAGCAATTAATTGAAGACGGAAGGTCATCGACGTAGAGGTTGGTGGATAACAACTCCTTGAGTTTTTCCATATGCGCCTTGAAAGAATTTAGCCAGGTATACGATTGCTTCAGGGAGTGGTTGGGGAGTAGGATGTAAATACTAAACGAATCGCTGCTCTCAAGCGTGGGACACTGACCATTTTGCGCGGGCCGGACGTTGAAGTTCAACTTAGTTTTATCCCTCAACCTAGTACTCACCAGAACCGGTCACTAGCAGTTCCAAGGAACTAGCTTAGTCCATGTTGAACCCCAGTGACCCGCCTACTATCTCTCAGACTAGTCAACGGAGCCGTGTACTTCCATCTAGGACAGCAGTAGTACGACCCACAACGCATACTGTGTGTCGAAGGCTAGTGACGGAGCCTTGTACTTCCATCTAGGCCAATAATTTGCAATCCACATCACATACTGCGTGTACACTAGGTCGAAGAACGTTGTCTTCCTTCTGAAGGTTCTACTACGAGAGACCGACCGCCTGCACCCGATGTCACGATGTTTCTGAGTAGGTTTGGAGCTTCATGCTACTGCATTGCAGCTAACATCAACGATTCCGCTTGTAATATATAGCAATCGTAAAGCGCATGAAAATGGCGGTCAAGTACCCCAGTTGTGCCTCCTCACCAAATGAAATATTCCAAGTACGCTGACCGTTGTCTAGGACACCTTTAGGTCAAACACAAATACTGGGTAAAATTCAGCACGCCTAGCGGCAATTTTGCCGCATTATCACGGCATCGCATGACCCATAGTTCGAGAATGCACAACCCAGAGAATAGCTGCGAATGAGCACCGCCCGCCTCAGAATCTTCTGCAGGATACAATGCATGCCGTTCATTGTCGGATTCTTGAACTACGGAAAACTCATAGTGAGCAACTCTGATGTTTTGACTGCGCTGGCCACTGCCTGTGGGGTGCCATTTGCTTCGAGGTAAGCAATTGGTGTATATGTTTCCTCGATATAAAGAGACTTCTGGCGCACTCATCAACCAATTTACCACATATTTCAAGCCCAAGTCTAAATCATTGACCGCCATGTCACGTTACGCCCGCGACCAGAATTACCGCAACGACAGGAGTCACCGCAGCGATCAGCAGCATGCGTATGGTCGAGGGGATGGGTATAACACACAACATAGACAAGGCGAGCATGTCGCTTCTGGCCAACAGAGCGCAGCTGCCCAAGATCGTGCGTCTATATATCTTTACTATGTGATGATTTTTGATTTTTTTCCTCGTAGACTATCGCATGCAGTTGAACAATTTTCTGCAACATAGATTCAGATCTACACAAGGCCTCCGGCTCGATAGCTCATCGACCGGTCCTGAGCACTCACTGCGGTGGACCGTGATCGCATACTGTCAGTTGTTTTGCAACTGCTTCTTGATACATACCTCATTTATCCTTAGTCCGAGACCATGAATATGGCAGGGGCGTAGGGGCAACCAAAGCGTCTGCCAGAGAAAATGCTTGTCGGGTTGCTCTGCAAGCCCTCATGCAACCAGGAATTGGTCATTGAATTCTATCGTTGATTTTGCGTGTAACTGCTTTGTTGTCCTCTCATCTTATTGATCACAAGACTGTCCTGGATTTGCTGATAATTTGCTTACATGATTTTGTTCCTGTTCTGCAGTCTGTGATTAGTATTTTCCTCCTCAGTGTAGTCCCCCGCAGTCCCCTACTTGTGTTATGTTTCTTTGTAGTTGTCGAGTCTATCAGAATTTCCAACGAATATCATGAGGGCGTGAATATCTGACAGCAGTGAAACACGTGGCTGTGCTACTCCTCGGCTTCAAGTTGGGTGAGAAGAACCGCCGTGGCCCGAGTCGCTTCCTGTTCCCGTACAAACTGCAACAACGTGTAATCGTTAAAGGCGTAAATGCGTATTCCACATGTCTGCATTCCACCGCACAGGGAGCGCACGTCTGCCTGGTGCCATTTTTTGATCTTGTTACTGCACCCTGAGTATATATGACAGGCGTAATGCGCAAAAGTCTCAACAACAGATCCAATCGTAGAGGTTCCTGGTTAAGTCCACTAACGTCGTCACACCGGACGGGATCAGCTGACTTATCACCGGCTCGTAAGTGCATTCTAGAAGTCTGGTATGTTGCTCCAGCTTATGATTGACTACGCCCCACAGTATTGTTCGAGCTTCTCCCGTACCCAGAAGGAATGCGCATCATTCATTCCGAGCTCGGTTGTAAAGCGCTTGGAACGATCCACTGCACAAGATACATGAGGGGCACATGTCAGCTAGTCCCTCGCATCTTCTCACTGAGTCGATCGTCATTGCATGCAGCTCGCCCTATTTCATGCATCTTGGGAAATTTTGGTTTTCCGCCTATTATTTTCCTCAACGCCGTGATCATGAAAACATTATTCTCCTAGCTCCATCGGGCATCGCCTCCGCTCAACACCGTCTCTTTTTCTAAAGTCTCATGAAGCGTAGGTTTCAGTGGTATAATAACTGCTAGTAAGTTCAGTTATGATTGTCAACTCAAACATTCGAAATGTCTCGAAACAACCAGGCTAATGGTTTGTCAAAGTCCTTTGCAATCCCCTGCCTCAGCTGACGACGTTTGAAGACGCTACGAATGCACTCAACAATTGTTCGTGCAACTACATTGGTGATTTAAAAGACTCACTGTATATTTCAGATTTGCAGTCAATCGGGCAAAGCTCCGCCCTGAGTTGGATCGACGTACGAGAGGGGCTTACGCACCAATACGTATGGACGTCGACCTGTAGAAGCAAGTTCTTTTCGTCCTTGTATCCGCTTATCTGACGTCTCTGATCCGCTATTCAAGTATCCGGGGTTACATATGGAGTCGGCTCAGGGACTCATAAGCACCAAGCAAGAAATGTGGCAGCCAGTCACGCGCTGATTGCATTAAGGTCTGACCAAGGCTGAAGTACAAGTCACCACCGCGGAGGCTGGCTCTCTCGGATGTCAGTGGCAATATTTGTTAGATTCATATTGGATTATCTTCATTTGTTCGCATTTTCTTGCAAGTTAGGCATCCCTTCTACATTCATCCTCATGTATTTTTATTCATCACCATCCATCATACATACTTCTTCAATTGACGTTCCTGTCCCTGCATCGTTTTAGATTATACACGTCACTCATCTTATCTAATCTGTCTTGTTAGAGCATATGTGTCAGGGTCTGTAAAATTAATGTCACCTCTTTTTCTCAAATATTTTGTTGGACAACACTTGCATAGTAAACCTCGATGCATAGATATCTCTACCTTACCGCACAGCACTTGCTGCTGACCTGGCTCTGTCTCTCATCCAGACCATCACGGGCGGCATGTTGCTTTGCAGTTTTCGTCAGCTTTGGAACCTGCTATGCTGGATACCTACTAAGACACCGGAAGCCTCTATGCTGATTCCGAGTCGATCACGGCGATGTTACTTAGCTCCTTCCGGTCAATATCTGAATTCCTAAGTCGTATCAAAGTAGTCATCGAGATGGACTACAACGAAGGTATCTTTCTGCACTGCGGCCCTTCCGTGTCTTGGATCGACGCCGCCCACAACAATTAACCTTTCAACGTTCACAGTTTAGAGGCACTCTTCTTTGCCAATGATTCCCTATCGACCCTGATCGACCTCCATCAGTTCCCAGATTCGTCACATGTCGGCGACTAGACTTGAGCCCCAGGTATGATCGATCTGCTGTCGGACTTATGATGGAGAGAGTGCCGACCATAAATCTCCGCTGTATCTGTTCGGCCCTTGCGCGTGTGTCATATGGCCACGCGATTGCTAAGTTTTTCTTATCTACATCTGCTCCGGGCCTCTCTCGAGCGCCCAGAGCCTCTGTAGCCAGGAATTGTTGCTGGTTGCACTGCACCACAGCATAATGCGGACCGCATCTGAGTCGTTTCTAGGTTCCCCTACCTCGATATGGGTTAATAACCAGGCTATCCGTTTTTGCTGGCCTCCTACACGTCCAGATCGGTGTTCAAATTGGACCGGGCGTTGTTTCGCTGTTATTGGTGCGACACTGACGCATACCAGTCTTTGTGCCGCTCTGTCTTCCAGATTCTACGGTTGTTACAATAAATAAGCGTTCTCGCAAAAGATGACGTTTCCTTCGGTCTTCAAGGCACTCCCCTACGGCTTCTGAAATATGTTTATCCTGCGCAGTTTTTCTGATTGAACGGGATGGGACTTTCTTCGTTGTGGCTACGGGAACCGCGGTCATTCGGTTTTCCTGACCAAATGCAGATGATATCGGTATTTACTTTGACTGCCTCGCGGCATGTCGTTGGACCTGCAGATTTAAATACGCGTAAGTTGTGGTACAGGACAGACACTAAAGTACTCTTCACTCTGCCAGCTTTACAAGATTGTTGTCTGTCGCTTGCACATAATGTTGCGTATGTTATCGCGTCTGGATCATCACTGAATAATGCTGACATTTCTCCAGGTTATACTATTGCCCTAAACAACTGCAAGTCCCAGCCTTTGCTTTATTAAAGAAAGGAGACGCTAATTCTGACACTGTGAAGACTATCAATCCCGTCGCAAACTTCATGCTGTCACCTGGGCTGAGGTTCAGTCTGGACCGCCGCATGCTCTCTCATGGACATTGACTTGTAAAGGCATGTGTTGTCCATCTCTCGAGATAGAAGAAATTCGTCTAAGACGTCGTCATCCACAGTGGAGGGTGAAGTGGTCGGTACTGCGACTGCCAATCAGAAAAATGTCGCCAAAGAGGAGGCGGCGCGGATTGCTTGTGAAAGATTGGGCATTAATTGATATTTGTGCTTGACGCTACATTGTACAACAGCTTGCTTCTATCTGCTACGTTGCTACAAACATTCATCTGTGTTAACAACAGCGCAAAGACTTAGTGTGTTCATTTGCGAGAGGAGTATCACTAGACTTTCGACAGCATAAATTTACACGTGTCGGCCTCTTTGACCTCGAGGCAAACCCATAGCCGCTGAGTTTGATTTGCTCTCCCAAAACGGAAAATGAGGTTGCTGTGTTTGTTTGCAATGGCTTGCACGCTTCACGCAAAGCCATCATCATGTTACGGCGGTTCACTCCATACATAGTCGCAAGTTTAACAGGTATGAAGTAGAGTCACCTCAATCGCTGTCATTAATGTTATATCCGCTGTGAAACTAACCAGGCGTCGCTTCGGGGGTTTACATATTCAAACCTCTTTTTGAAGAAGCTGCTGCGAAGTGAGTTTGCCATGCATATTGTGCGATCCTATCGTAAGCTAAAATTGCCATCATCAGCCGAAACCCAGTCCCTCCTATGAACATGTCAACAAAATCACCCGAGGTGCTAGGGAAATCCCCTGCATCTTCGCCGTCGCCGCATTCTTCGGCAAAGTGACATTACACTGCGCTAGCACAATATGGAGTAGCATGCAACAGGGTATGCGCCCCTAAAGGCGTGCCCACGCGCTCTCTGATCAACCAGACAGGTGTGCAAGTTTATGGTCTCCGCGGAGAACGGTGGCCGTACGATCTCCTTGCGCCCGGAGAAGGGGCGTAAACAGTTCCATACAATTTCATTTGTTGTCTTGGACGATTAGTAACGCGTGAGCTTCGCTGAGCTCTATTTACATGCGCTGGTGTGTATCATGAAATGTATGTTTGTATCTCCGGTCTTATTGGGGGCGGGGATCCCATCTAACATATATATGTAAGGACGGAACCCCGGTATCTCCTCAGCCTGATGTCTAACCAACGCTTCGGTATCACCGTCGATCAACATCCATTTTCATTGACGCGTTACCGTTAGCGTTCGCAGCACGCTGCTCCCATATCTAATTTGAACGCGTGAGATCATACAATCCATAACACAGGGATGGCGCACCTGCAGCACGGTCTCCCCAAGGAAGATCATCTCCTTGCGCGTTTCTTCAACGATGAGGTCTTGGATCTGGAACCACTTCTCGCCCTCGCCGCCCCCGCCAGCGGCACGGAGATGAACTTTCCAAATCGTGTTTTCCTTGTCGCGAGTAGTTCCGGCAACTGATTCGTGGGTTACATTAGCGATCAGATCATAGACGGTTGGCGGATGCGTTGGTGCTGCATCCAGATCTATAGCACATAAACCGTATCATCAGTCATTGATTACGCTAATACGATTATCACGTGAGTATGGCTCGAAGCGCTCACATTCACGGAAATCAACTCCTCTGAGTGGGAATGTGACGATCGTCGGATTTTTCTCCTCGACGAAGGCGTTCTTTGTAAATCGCTTGTAGTGTAAAATGATGTACTGTGGGAGGCGTTGACACTTGTATCTGCGTAACTGGCCAGCAGACTCCTACAAGCGCCCATGTATCCATAGTACATTAGTTCGGTTCAATAAAAAGAAGCCGAAAGCACAGCTAAACTCACCTGCGTGGTGACTCCATCATATTTGGCCAGCACAGAATGGATGCTAACTTGTGGAATGATGTTCTTCTCGATCGTATCTTGGAAAAGAGGTGGTGGGGGAAGATCAACCGCTAGAAAGAGAAACGGCGACACAGTAGCCTTGATGTCTGACATACATTATTATGAATAAGGGTCCAGGTGACCACCAAAGTCGATCCCACCTCTGTCAATATCAAACTGCGGCTTCTCAGAACCGGTAGAGTCCGGACGGACAACGACCTGCTGTGTCTCCACGCGGAGTTCTCCTTGGAACGTTGAAAATATAATACCTGTCCATTTCATGTATCAATTCGGAGGCCGAATGGGGTAAACAACAGGCCAGTCGGTCTGCACACGACGCACTCGAATTTGTTCTCTTAGTTCCACCCATGTCTTTGTGTAATCGGTTAAGTAACCAGCCGAGAAACTCGACAGGATCGCCTTGCTGCTCAAGTCGGAACTTACCCGCACTAGCGCGGTTGACCTCCTGGAGAAACTCGTGAGGGCTAACCTGGCTTTTGAATAACCGAGGATTCCATATTTTCTTAGCGAGAGCGGCGAATCGTTTGACGAGTTCAGACTCCTTGCCGCGAAAGGAAGATAGAAGGAGGTAGTCTCGTAGAGGAGGGATGTGGAGGAGGGAATGTATGATAACATTCATGTGGTCGTTTCGCTTGATATTGTTTAAGCCAATATAACCAGAAAGATAAGCTTTTGACGAAAGGTCGTAGGAGGGTTTCAGAAGATGGGATGACGAGGAAAGGGTGGATGTGGAGGCCATCGTGAAGGATGGATTGAGGACAAACGAGATGTCTTCGAGAGATGGGTCAGAGACAAGATAACCATCTGGAAGAACATACACCTATGTGACATGAGTCTATGCACCTGTAATTAGCATTCAGCTCACTTTTGTTGTCTCGAGGTTGATAAAAACATGATGGTCATCATGAATAGAGTGCGCATAGGCGTACGAATTACGACCTCGTCCTTGGAAGTACTTTCCACAGACTAGGCAACCGTATGTGTTGATGTTTGACATAGATACGGAGCACACTTTCTCGAAGTCAAAGTCGAGCAATGCTCGATTGATCTAAAGGCCATATTAGCGAATACGTGCGCGATGGGTTTCATTGAATGGCGCACTGTGTCAAGGTAAAGGTCTGACGCTCTAGGTTCATTTTTCGGCTGCCCTGGTTCAACCTCGTCTTCTAGGCCTTCTTCATCCTCCTCTTCTGTAAGTCGTGCTGCTCCAGTGATATCTTCCATGCCGTTTGACGGCTCCGCAGAAGATGTACTCGCCTGGCGTTCATCATCTACTTTTGCACGTTTCGCAGGACGCTCACCAAAGCTACGAGAGTCATTTGGGATAGCTTGTTTCCTGCTGGCCATTGGAATAGACGCGTCTGTGCAAAGTCTGCAGATGCTGACGCCTGACTGAATCCTACTTCCATTACATAATCACCCAATTTCGAACTTACGCGAAGTTCATGAGAGTCCAGGCCTACTTCAACTTTTCAAGGACTGCTAGAATGCTTCGAGGTACATCCGCTACTTTACGCATCCTTGCGCATAGTATTCGGCATGCTAGCCCCCCATTCTCGACGTCAGCAGTTGTGGCATCAACCCAGCCTAACGCAGCTCTAGACCTCGACCCAACGCTAAAGGCGCTTTTGCAAGACATAGATATCTCCTTGACAAGCCATAAGCACGTAATGGCAAAGAGACCCCCACGCGAGCTTGAACCTGTCGCGATTGAACACCCACAGGAGGCCGAGGACTCGGAGGACTTCGTTGAAGGTCACTCTGAACGAAGCGAGCACCGCAAATCTCCTGCAGCGCTGTTTGGAAGCAAAAAAATTGGTGCTGTTGTCATGCCCACTGAATTGCAAAAGTCAATCACTGCTCTGATAGATGGTTTGTCGGGTGAAATCAGTCTCTGCACATTCTAATCATTCAACAGCTTCTGACAAGGTACAGCTACACAGTGATGCGACGCGTCTCTTCTTTGATGATAATGAAGGATGGGATCACTCATATGACGTGAAATACCGCTCTCGTAAGCAGGGGGCGCGACACTCCGACCGTGACGGGACAGCGTTTGCGTCGGTCGTTCTCCCTGCACATTATTCTGCTATTTGTGCTGTGCTCCACCACGTTAAGCACAGATTAGGTCCACAATGGAATGTGCAGCGTGTCATAGACTGGGGCTCAGGTGCAGGCAGCGGATTATGGTGCGTTATAGATGTCTGTAAGTTGTAAATGCTGAAAAACATCAGGGCATCGATGAATACTTTTCAGAAGCCCACTAGCGCTTCCGAGGAACCGCGCCTCTCCACATCCAACATCTTCACATACCTCGGTATCGACAAACGTGATGGACTTGTTGCAATAGGCAAACGTTTACTGAGAGGTGACGTATACGTGCTGCATCTACCTGCGCACTCACTAAATTAATGAAACAGATACAGACTTGGGCGCCCTCAGCGTCACTTGGCAAAGGTCTTTCCGGGAAGATAATATAATTAAGCGAACGGAGGGGCATGATACTCTCGCCCTGTCTGCTTTCATGCTTTCAACTCTACCGACGCCTCTCGCGCGGAAGAAGTTCGTGAAAGAGTTGTGGGAAAGTGGAGCACATACCATCGTGAGCTCCTATCTTGTCCCTTCACTTCAGTCACTGTCTAATACTCCTGAATTATTATAGGTTCTGATCGATCACAAAACCAAAGCTGGGTTTCAGAACATTGCAGAAGCACGCGAATATCTCCTCGAGATGGGGCGTAAAGAACTCAACGACCCAGAAACTTCAGACTGGCCTGTTCGCGGTGTCCACGTTGTTGCTCCTGTGGGTGTTGGGCTCCTCGACCTTCCGATGAGTCATACTGATATTTTTGTCTTCCTGCAATAGTGCCCACACGATGGTTCTTGCCCTCTGTACTCTGGAAAATCCGTAAGCCTAGTGTGTGGCTTCTCACAACGTTTGCAACGTCCATCCTTTGTTCGTCTCACAAAACATGTACGTGAGGGTCACGAAGATATCGAGTACTCTTATGTTGCAATTCAACGTGGGTCACGTCCAACTACGGCGGGCGAGGGCATCTCCACGCAGGTGAGGAGTGTAGGACGCGTTGGCGCTGTCGGTCGGGAGCAGGCAGAGCAGATCAGGCTAAAGGAGGCGAGGGTGATGAAGGAGCTTGTACTTGACGCAGATCATGTTGAGACGAGGCATGAAGCTGAAGCAACCGATCACATTCCTGCGGAAATTTTGCCAGTTGAAAACTCAGAGGAGGTTGAAGCCGCACTGCGAAATGAGGCATTCCATTGGCCGCGCCTTGTCTTCCCACCCTTGAAGAAGAGCGGGCACATCATCATTGATGCATGTACGGCAGAATGTTTGTCGCCATTTATGATTTCTGGCCCCGAGACTGGTCTAACCTATGATACAGGCAAAATTATGCGTCTCACTATCCCAAAATCCCAAGGTAAACAACCATTCTATGACGCGCGGAAATCGTCCTGGGGCGATATTTTCCCTCATCCGCCCAAAAACCGCCCACAGGAGAGGTTCCGGTCTACGCGGGAAGGTGGGTCAAGGGGGGATGACATTGGAAAGAGGGCAAAGGGACGGGACCGTCCGAAAGGCGAAAAAAGTTATTCAAAGGTAGAGGAGGTGTTGAAGGAGAGGAAGAGGGCTTCCAGACGCGATCGTGCAGTGCAGAAGGAAGACTTCACATTGCTAGCCGAGCGATAGTGTAAATCTTTTTTCTTGTTTGGATCTCTTGCATTTGTTCTGTTCGTCTCCACTCACACGTTACTATACTACTGCAAACCAGATGAATCTAATGTATCACTAGTATTACTGATATCGAACTTAGTGCCATTACTCCAGCCAATCGGTTAGGAAACTGGTGAGTTTACACCTGACTGCAACTTAAATGTAGTGGTCTGCTTCCTCCTATCAACTAGCTACCATCATCACGCTGTCAATCAGTCATTATCGATCCGCGTACATCTCGGAGAGTGCCACACACGCCGTCTCAACGTGTTATGTGATCGTACCATGGGACAATTAATACATGAACCGTCTAACCTATCTCTCTACCCTTCCTACAAGGAGTCCCAAAATGTAGGATGGCGGTAGATTCACTTCATGAAACATCTACCATAGAACATGAATGCACTTCTGAATGGTTGGTGACAATGAAAAGGTGATCTGCGCAAGGATGGTCAAGTAGCACATTGCTCTCAAACAGAATATTTGAAATCGGAACTTTCATTGTATAGTAGTCTAGTACCCGATCAACACTGCTCTATCAAATGTCCGATATCTGGATGCTGGGCGCCTGCGTTGAGCTCAACATTACACGTGTGATGGCATTGACTAGTAGTCGCTCAGTCAGCACCAGAAAAGGTCAAAGTAGTAGAGAAACTCACCGGGCTTGACACTCTTGCTTTTTCCCTTCTCCTCGGTATCTTTCTGGTTCCCGGTCACCCGTTTGACAGCGGTCACGAATTGCTTCACGTTTTTAACTACGTCTTCTATCGGGAAGTGGAGCTGTCGGTAAATAAATGGATTTAGACAAACAGATCGCGGCCAGCGGACGCGGGCTTAGCAAAAATACTGACCTTGCCAATGGGCATCCGAATGACACCATTCTTGTCGCCTTTCCACTCTGTAGTGCCAGAAAGTCGCCGCAAGTAGCCGGAGAAATCATCCGTAACCGTCCCTCGACGCTCAGAAGGCATCAAACCACGCGGTCCGAGGACACGTCCGAGTTTGGGGGTGATGGCACGGATGAGGGCTGTGGAGCATAGAATGGTGGTTGCATGATGTTTGCCGCTAATTATACCATCTGCTAGCTCAATTCCACCGACGATGTGTGCACCTGCGCTCTTTGCCTCGTCTGCCTGACGGCCCTCGGCAAATACAAGGATGCGATCTTCGGGCCGAGCTTTAGTTTCACGATGGAGAGCAATACGGCCCTTTGGAATAATGGATCCGCGGGACATGGCAGTCTTGATTACCAGCTCGTATGTGGCATTTGCTTTAGCGACTTCAACCGCCTACCGAGATCTTTGGTTAATGAGTTGTAATAAGGCCCAGGGGACATACACGGATCACGTCAATAGCACTTTCAAGTGTCATTTTCTCATTCTCATATATATGCTTGCGGGCCTTCGCTGCGCGCTTTCTTGCCTTCGCTGCAAGGGCTTTCTTGGAGAGCACCGGAATCTTTTTCGTTCGCCGTAGGGCTAAGATAGGTGTTGAAGAAAACTCTCGAACGAGTGCTGGGCGCTGCACAAATTCAGATCAGAACATTTCAGATGAGTAGGCACTTACTGGACTAAGAATTGAATGGCAACATTGCCGACAGAGCAGCCCAAGGGAAAAGGACATGTTCTGTTCAATCAGCACAGCTGACAGTTGCCAGTTCGCGTCTCTTGAGAATTTCAAGTAAAGCAGCCGTGGGAAAATGAATAAAGTAATGAAATTTGTTGGGTTCACCGTTCACTTCACTGTCGCGCGCTGCAGGTTATGTCAGTCTCATTTTTGAAGTCGAACGGCAAGCCGTTCCAATTACGCGGACTGGTTGCGCGGCTTTATTCAACCCGCAAGGGCGAGGTGTCTTCTTCTGACCCACAAAAAGACACCATCCGCCGTTACTTGTACCCTCCGAACATCCGCAACAAAGCCTCTCCTACTGGTACATGGCGCCCAGATGTCGCACGCGCTCTCCAGCGCGCAATTCCCTCTGTGCAAGCGCACGAGACTATTGAGCGCGCTTGGCTCCTCCATCAGAGACACCTACGCAAGAAACGGGACGCGGAGCTGCAGCGCAAATTTAATTGCATGAGACAGGCAATGCAGGAACTGGAAGAGATTGACTCGAGGCTGTTTAGGGAAGCAAACAAGCAAGAGGATCCAAGAGCGAGGAGCTTGGCTGAGGTGGAGGCTATGAAGAGTATGTCTGAACCGGAGAAGCGAGCTGTCGAGTCCAGAGTGAGGGGTTTGTTCCCTAGAGAACTCCGCATACCAACAGACACACCACCGAAGAATGGCTGGCCTAATGAATGGAGGGCATTCCAGAGGCCCTTGGCATGAGTATGTCCATCGCTTTTGGTGTAGGCAGATATTAATTGCATCATCTTGCAGGCATCCTCAGGACGCTTCCATCGTTATCAGGAGGTGCATACGTAGAGCATGTGATCGGTCTCTTGTTTGTTGAGGCCTTACGATGTGCCATATATTGGCCGGCTACGAGTGCTCATAATTTTATCAGGTCTATGGGAGCTTGTTATGAATTTAGTGGGTCTCGACTAATCATGACGCATTTATCGCATATGGCACGTTGTCGGACATGCCGAGACATGCCTTGAGGAAGCAACCAACGTCCTTGACGTTGAAAGGAGAGCTCTCTGCTCACCCCCACTTTTATGTGGAGGTAGCGTCGGCAATCATATGGTCTTGGCGATGTGCTGCTGCTTCATTCACTTGACTTTGAAGCTTGCTAGCGATATACCTGCCAGATATATCCAAAATCTGTGTGCGTATCTCGTGTAGCGAGTTTTGTCTTTTTGGCGGAAACACTGGAGCACTACCCTGTGTGCAAGCTGATTCCGTTGTGCACACATTACCATCCGAGCACGATTCACGTCTTAATCGTGAAATTGCTGGATCCTATAGGTCAGGTAACTTGCGCTCAGAATTTTATCAGGCATTGTGTACATTGCTGGCCGAATGTTGTGTTCGCGTCTCACTAGCTCCTCCGCAGTGAGAGCAGACTCGAGGTTATCCTCCCTCAACAAGGCGACTGGTTCATGAACAGCATTTTAAGTTCCTGAATCTATCATAGCTATTTGAGCGTCTCCCCGTCTTTTTCAAACCCCATTGTCCAAGATTCTGATGAGAATTGATATAACACTGTCTGAACATGAATATGACTTTGAGCCAACGAGTCTCTGTCTTCCAGTAACATTTGCTCACGTACAATGCTGTGCACTCTCAATAAGTACTCCTTAATTAGATAGCACTAAGGGGAGAACTTGTGACTTTGCGTGTAGCGCGCCACCTCCACGCGAAGCTGCACACGTCCATCACTTCGTCATTTACTGCACTCCTTTCATAACTTAAACTCACGATGGATGACGATGATGCCGATTATATGCAGGGCAGTGATGATGAGGTCGCACTCCCTTCAAGATCAGCCCCTTGAACAAGTTATGCTGACCCCGAGCTATTTTGCAGGATTACGGCTTCGACTACTCTGATGGAGACGAGGCCAACGAATCCGGAAGTGCTGATGTAGAGAACATGTACTATACTGCAAAATGTGGGTAATTCAGTGTATGGCAGAAGTTGTTGATACATTTCTTTTTCTAGCAAAGAAAGAAGATACTCCAGAGGAAGCACTAAAAGATTTTCGCGTTATAGTGGACCAGGAAACAGAGAAAGGCGACTGGTACAGTTTCCCTGACCATTAATCAAACTGTATGCTAACGGATACCTCCCAGGGGTTTCAAGGCCCTGAAGCAATCTACTAAACTCCTCTTCCTACAACTACACCGACCAGCAGATGCCTTGAAGACCTACATACAACTCCTCACATATACCAAGTCGGCAGTAACACGGAATTACTCCGAGAAGACCATCAATGGCATCCTTGATTATGTCGGTGGTGGGAAGAGTGGCCCCGTTGAGGTGGATGTACTAGAAAAGTTCTACCAGGTGACCAAAGATGCGCTCGAGGAGGCGAAGAATGACGTGAGTACTGTGATGGTACAATACGTTCTTTCAGACATTGATATCCCCTCTAGCGCCTATCTGTCAAGACGAACTTGAAATTGGCGAAGCTTTGGCTAGACCGAAAAGAGTATGGGCGTTTGACGAAGGTACCCATCATTTATCTTCGCATATATGATTTTAACAGTCTCCAACATCTAGCTCATCCGCGACTTGCACGCCACGACCAAGGCTGCCATGGATAGCGAAGACCAGTCGCAACGGGGAACACAACTCCTCGAGATCTATGCACTCGAGATTCAAATGCATAATGAGATGCGTAATGTCAAGAAACTCAAGGTACAACCTCGTATCTCACTCGATCATTCAGACCTAATCGAGTTGCTGAACACAGGAAATATACAATGCATCCAATAGCGTGCGCTCTGCAATTCCACATCCACGGATCATGGGTGTTATCAAGGAGTGCGGAGGCAAGATGTGGATGGGAGAAAGTGACTCTCGTTCATCCCCCGATCCTCACTCATGTCTAACGTTATCGTACAGGACAGTGGAATCGTGCATCGGAAGACTTTTTCGAGTCCTTCCGCAACTACGACGAAGCCGGCTCTCCGCAACGCATCCAGGTCCTCAAGTACCTTGTCCTCGCGAACATGCTCACTGGATCTGAGGTCAACCCATTCGACTCCCAGGAGACAAAGCCGTACAAGAACGACTCACAGATCAAAGCAATGACTGACCTTGTAGATGCCTATCAACGCAGAGAAGTTCACCTGGCTGAGAAGATCTTACGAGGTAGGACCTTGCATGTATCAAATGCACTGTGCTCAACATGGCGGCAGATAATCGGTCAACGATCATGGATGACCTATTTATTAGATCATATATCGGTGAACTTCTGCGTAGTCTACGCACGTCCTACTTGATTGACCTCATCAAGCCCTATACGAGATTGGAGCTTTCGTTCCTCGCCAAAGTGATTTTCTATCCTTTTGCAGCTATTTTTGACGCTAACAGTCGTCTAGCAACTAAACGTCGAAATTGCTGAGGTCGAGGAGCTCCTTATTGGGCTTATTCTCGAGGGAAAGGTTGATGGTCGGATCGACCAGGTCGGCATGCGCCTTGAACTCGACCAAAGGTTAGCAAATCGTAGTTGTTTTCCTTTAACACACCTCATACTAATTCAATCACAGCCACGCACTGGAGAAGAAGCGTTATGCCGCACTTGAGAGGTGGACGGAAGCCTTGGAGGGCTTGCACTCCACTGTGGCAGCGAAGACAGCTGCTGGAGCAAGAGGAGATCCGATGATGGGCATGCCGCCTGAGCGGTTCCCTCCTGACTTTGGGGGTGCGACGACGGGGTTCTAATTAATACCTCGTGGAAGTCCTCCTGATGCTTTGCTTTATGATTGCATTCTCGATGTTTCCCGAAGCTTTTCATAAGTTAGACTGTGTTTAAGACTGACACAGCTTGACGCTGCAGTTGTGTGGCATTGCCCAATCCATGCACTTCAAACCAAACCATTGACACGCAATCTCACAATGTCGACGCCAATCCCCATTAAGAAGTGTAGCATAAAAGTTTTGTTCGCATGCGGAAGGAGAGCTCTACCAGCGGGGGAAGACAGCAAATTGAGATCTTGCCATCAGGCAATTCACGGACTACTGTTTGTGGATGTCAGTGAAGCCTAGTATACACACCATAATGACTTTTTTTTGGCGCAGAGCCAGCGACCATTCATTGCATTTTGAAATTTGAAGGATCGAGCTTCACTTGAAGGATCAGTCACCAGAACCTTGGCTAATATTGTAGAAACCATTTCAGCATTGCAAGGTGGTATAGCATAGATACACTGAGGTGATGGTGTGATTACTACAAGAACAACGTTATTAGCAGCGACGTAACGACGTAAAGCATGTTCGAGTGACAAGAAGCAAGCATATGTTACATTTGTGCATGTGGTGATATACAAGTTGACGGGGAGTCGACAAATGACGGAAGATTTGAACTGGGCGTAATGTGAAACGCGGCGCACTGGTTGTTGAATGCGAGATTCCTTACCACAAATAACAAAACGACCTTCGACGTGACGTGAGTTAGGGGACACGAATAAAAAAAGCACGCTGGATAACTTACGATAATAAATGTCATCAGTTTCCGACGCCTGACACGAAGTACACTGCCTGCCTCTGGGACCTCGATTGCCTCTAGAAGATTTTCCTGTTGCTCGTCATTACCAGGCTGGGCTTGAAGAGTAAGTAAGGCTACAAGAGGGTGTGAAGAGACAACGTGCGAGATTAAGAATGTTGAAGGTGTCCTCGCATTCGATGTTGTGGTTGTTGAGTGGGTCGTCGATCTGCTTCACAATGAATGTGTTAGGAATAGCATTGTACCGAGGGTCGCATGGTTCACCAACAAAGCGTCATTCTCCTCAGTGAGCTGCTGAAAAGAAGCGTCAATAATAGCGCCGAACAGATGTTCTCAAGGGCTCACCGTTAAATTTTCATGCTGGCTCAGGCCCACCCGAGGGTACGGGTGGTAACGAAGCATGTGAGAGGATCTATACGAAGGCAATCTCATTTTGACGGTCGGAAATTATTTCGAACAAGAGAAAGCGAGGGGAAAGGGATGTGGTTTGCGCTAGGTCCAGGCATTGGGATTTTAATAGCAGCAGAGGGTCGGGGACGTAAAATAAAAAATTGAGAGGCGGGGACTAACATCCTAAATTCGCGATGCTGAGTTAGTGCCAAAATAAGTGGCGGGCGCTTGTTCCAGCTTGGCTTGTGCACACCCAAATATCGAATTTTGCTTTAGCGGAACCAATTCTCAAGGTATCATCATTCGACAATGGCTGTATCCAAAATCCACCGTCAATAGCGCGAAACAAGGGGTACGAGACTGGGTGTAAGAAAGATAGCATATCTGTAAGTGGGCCTTTGCCAGTTTGACACGCGTGGTCCTTAATGTTGGTACAGACTTTGCTTCCGTGGACCATTTTTCCAAGAATGATCACGACCGAGGATGACGACTATCCAGAGCCAGCCATTGATAGCGCGAGACACGAGGCACAGGAACCGCGAAACGGGTTATTAGGTCGTCCCACCACATCGATGGACCGGCGTTGTAGGACCTCGACGTGTCATCGATGCATCAACCTCGGTGACCTATTCAACCTCTTGGATTCTGCGCAACATCACGATAATGCTGCACAGCCAGACGCTCCAGATGATCCCTGGCTGAAAAATAATAGTCAATAAGTATACAATATTTGGGTGCATTGGTGTGTTGATACACAATATATAGCAATATACTGATAGAAAACATCATCTGCAATTCGCTGGAAACCATCCTGAGCCCCCTCGACGGTCGTATGCCGCACTCTAAGGATAACGTCGTTGTGACGTACAACGTGACCCAAAAAGGGGTGTCACGCTAGTTCGCGTGCACGAGCCACCTCAAGGCAAGTTCGCAACCGCCATCAGAAATCATGAGAGTGACTTAGCAGTGTGCCCTCAAGATATATCATAGCAGCATTCGTGTGAGTCAAGATCATCACTATGGCTGCATCAAGATCAAGTCTCCAATGGCGCAACTGCCTACATGAACGGTAGCAATGACAATGATTACCACTCCGGTAGTGATATGCCCCAGGGCCCGAGAACAAAACATGGTTGGAGTGAACAAGACACTCACCGTGGACTACGATCCGGCTCAGCACCCTAATCTGCTCAACTTTTCCGCATATCCAGGGGAAAAGTTGAATATCCAGTCCGATGATTGTAACATGAGAAGAAATGCCGTCAGTGATCGACATAGGTGGAGACCCCCAGCTGCATTGCTGACTGACAAACAGCAATTTTCCACCATCACAACGTCATGGTCCAGTCTTTGTCCTTTGTCAACAGTTGGCGATGTTTAGCTGTGGCCATCTAACTTGACGTTCGACCAAGTATTACATCCCCTCGTGAACCAACGCTTTAGGTGACTCCAGGTCTCCGTTTTGCGAGAGGTACATGGGTGTGTAAGGGGCCGTCGAAGTTGCTCGTGTCCGAGTCATTCATCAAGATCAGCAATTCAATTGCGAGCTGCCGCTCTGCAGTACACTGGAGTGGTTTGAAGCTAAGCTGAAATTTATTTTTCAGGACAGGTGTCTCGGGTGGGCGCCAGGTTTGCGTTGAGTGAACTTCGGTCCAATCCTTGTAGGTCCAATACTAATAAGCACCCTAAAATTGAAGTGGGGGATTCCACAACTCCGCTCGCCACTGTTCAATTTTCAGTTCCTAGCCTTCTCAAATCCAGTGTTTCGATCGAACAGCGTGCATGTTACACAAGTATCGGGGTCTAAAAATTCCATTCATTTTCTCCCCTCGAAAGTCGCTAACAGGCGAGAACAATATTGTTAATCAAAAGTTCTTGTCCGTTGTTGCATGTGTCCAGCCGCCATCGTGTCTCTAGTTGTGCCAGTTCAAATAATTCGAAGAGACCAAAATCTACTCACACGGCATTTAAACGAGTCAGGACAGCTCACCTTGCGCATTTTCTGGCGCCCCCTTCACCTGGTCCTTGGGCCTTGGCCAGCATCGGGCGATATTTTGGATGTTTCCAACTCGGACAAGTCGGTACTCTTTCCTATGCGTCTTTTGATGGATCCTACTACTCTTGATTTGGATTGTAGGCTGCAGTAATAACGCAAATGTTGAAACGATCACTCGGGGCGGCTGTTTTTTTGGCATTGTGGGTTGCGAATGAGTATTTGAGTAGGGGTCGAGCTGGCTGAGCTGCCAGAACTTCCTATCGAGATATGACTCTCGAGTCTCGACGCCACTCTCGTGCGTACTCATCCTTTTCTTTTGCATACGCAATCACTCCTCGTTACACGCCTCATACACGTTCACCTTTGATTCTCCGTCTCAATCAGTATATTAATTCCTCTCCCCGTTGAACATTCTCCCTCAGTCTTTTGATCCACGACTGAGGTGAGCTCTCTTATTCACAGTTCTACGTACATTTTCCTGACTATTACCCTACTTAGTCTCGTTATCGTTTCTAGATGTGGTCCATAACTAATCTAGTTTTTTTGATCCAAGACTAAGTCCCATTCCCGTTCCTAGTCCGAGCCTCTTCATTCGTCATACTTCCGACGCATGCAACTGCAGGAATATGATCTTCCAGGTCTCTGTCATCATATCAAGAAAGAACAAGCCCCACAGAGTGGCTGGCCACTGGTTTGGGTAGGTGAACACGAAGTATGAACTTTTGATGAAGGTGCGCGCATTGTTTTTTCTTCAAATTCAAGTTGCTCAGCATTCCAGAGTGGGCAAGGTTCTAACACTATGTCTTTAGACGATTGAACTACTGTGGACGCATAGGATTGACGTCTTGTATGTTCACGAAACATCCATGCGGGCAAACTGAAGGCAAGACTTCTTATATGCTAGACTTCGACTGACACTTGCATTTGCAGCTATGTCCGAGTCTTACTGTACGTCACAGTTACCACTACACTCCAAGTCCAATCCCAAAGGGTCCTAAGGTCAAATCACAGGTTTCATGCAGCTACAAGAGAGCCAGTAAGCAACCGTGGGGTTGCCGCCTACGGTGCACTTGTCCAAGGATGCGTTCAAAACTTCGAGCGTCGAATGCCTCCTGGTTCCTCATTGGTCTAACCGACCAGTGAACAGCTCCCTTGGCCTCTCTGGCAGCAAGTGAATCCTGCGTCCCTGCTTTGGAGTCGACTGATGGCCGTTAGTTATCGAAGTGGATCAAATGATCACATGCGCTAGTAATAATTTTTCTCGTGATGTTGGTATACATTTCCGGGGGCTTGATGCATGCCACTAAACAGGCATAATTCTCACCCTGGTGCAAGACGCGATACCTAATTTTCATGACCATAGTATCACTACGAGAGAGATTCGTCTTAGATTGCATCGTCTCAGGTTGCCACTTTCTTCGATGCTGTGATCATCTTTCGATGTAGCAAATGATCAATGAAGGGACTCATGCCATTCATTGGCTGTGGAATCGCCAAAAGTCAGGATGATCCATTTTCATGAATTTCACTGATGTACGTAGTTGCTCGCACAGATATAAGGACCATACCTCAAGATCTCTAGTCATCTGTATACTCGGATTTCACTCAGTGGCCCATTTCTATGGTGCCCTGAGGATGGCCAGATTGTTCACGGACCATTACTTGTAATCACTTCAATGCAACTGTGCATGTGGTTATGGTGCAGCGTACAGTATCGGCGCAGTCTTGATGTTGCCACCGTGACGGTGTACCTGAGTTCCACTGGAGGGACGTTCTCGTGCATCTCCTATTCAAGCACAAACCGAGTCTTTCTACTCTGATCCCCAAGCTTAAGACCTTGAACCTCTGCAGGACTTCCCCGAGCACATCGCCCATATCTGGCATCTACACTTCTCCCAACAACAAATATCTTGTCCAGTGAATTGGTTTTGTTGCTCAGTGGAGCGTCTTGAACTGAGATGAAGCAGTAGATTGGGATCCATCTTGGATCTTCTTTCGTGTCAAGGTAAGTATATGAAGGATCTGCACCAATATTGTCATTGACAAAACTTATGCTAGATGCCATTATACACAATCAATAGTTCATGCTAAGTATTCTGGTACATGTGCGGGGTTCCGTAACGTGTCACGTGTTTTCAAACATATCTGACGAGTTTGGTGTCTCTAACCTTCTCTTGACGAGATCAACCGACAAAGTCGATAATTTAGTGCTGTCGCCATCATTCAGTCTTGAACTAAAGTTCACAGGCAAACTTTCGTGAATGGGACTGCTGTTCAGTCAAAGGTTTGACATGTGATGGAGGATGGTCGTCAGACCCGTTTGGACGAGTCTGAACCAATTTGAACCCACCACAATTTGACCACAATGTTACACTGTTCACCACTGCTTCTGGTCTATCTTTTTAGTTCGTTCGGCTGGCGTTCATCGGCACAATTATCGCCAACATGATCAACGGCGTTTGATGTTTTTAGTTCATTCTCGTCTTACTATGCGGACCGCCAGAGGATAAAGGGTTGGGACTCATATATTCAAAGGTCAGTTCATTCATCAAAAAAATGCCAAACCCTGCATTCGGTGCTAACAGCACATTGAAGGACGCATCAGAAATGAATGGCATCCTTGATTATGTCGGTGGTGGGAAGAGTGGTCCCGTCGAGGTGAATGTACTAGACAAGTTCTGCCATGTGACCAAAGATGCGCTCGAGGAGCCGAAGAACGATGTGAATGCTGTGATGGTGCAATACGCTCTTTGAGACACTGATATCCACTCTAGCGTCTGTCTGTCAAGACAAACTTGAAGTTGACGAAGCTTTGGTTAGATCGAAAAGAGTATGGGCGTTTGACGAAGGTGCCCATCATTTATCTTCGCATATATGACCTCAACAGTCTCTAACAACTGGCTCATCCGCGACTTGCACGCCACGACTAAGGCTGTCATGGATAGCGAAGACCAGTCGCAACGGGGAACACAGCTCCTCGAGATCCATGCACTCGAGATTCAAATGCACAATGAGATGCGTAATGTCAAGAAACTCAAGGTACAACCTCGTATCTCACTCGATCATTCAGACCTAATCGAGTTTCTGAACACAGGAAATATATAATGCATCCAATAGCGCGCGCTCTGCAATTCCACATCCACGGATCATGGGTGTTATCAAGGAGTGCGGAGGCAAGATGTGGATGGGAGAAAGTGACTCTCGTTCATCCCCCGATCCTCACTCATGTCTAACGTTATCGTACAGGACAGTGGAATCGTGCATCGGAAGAATTTTTTGAGTCCTTCCGCAACTACGACGAAACCGGCTCTCTGCAACGCATCCAGGTCCTCAAATACTTTGTCCTCGTAGATGCCTGTCAACGCAGAGAAAAGTTCATCTGGCTGAGAAGATCTTACGAGGTAGGACTTTGCATATATCAAATGCACTGTGCTCATCATGGCGGCAGATAATCGGTCAACGATCATGGATGACCTATTTATTAGATCATATATCGGTGAACTTCTGCGTAGTCTGCGCACGTCCTACTTGATTGACCTCATCAAGCCCTATACGAGATTGGAGCTTTCGTTCCTCGCCAAAGTGATTTTCTATCCGTTTGCAGCTATTTTTGACGCTAATAGTCGTCTAGCAACTAAACGTCGAAATTGCTGAGGTCGAGGAACTCCTTATTGGGCTTATTCTCGAGGGAAAGGTTGATGGTCGGATCGACCAGGTCGGCATACGCCTTGAACTCGACCAAAGGTTAGCAAATCGTAGTTGTTTTCCTTTAACACACTTCATACTGATTCAATCACAGCCACGCACTGGAGAAGAAGCGTTATGCCGCACTTGAGAGGTGGACGGAAGCCTTGGAGGGCTTGCACTCCACTGTGGCAGCGAAGACAGCTGCTGGAGCAAGAGGAGATCCGATGATGGGCATGCCGCCTGAGCGGTTCCCTCCTGACTTTGGGGGTGCGACGACGGGGATTTAATTCATACCTCGTGGAAGTCCTCCTAACGCTTTGCTTTATGACTGCATTCTCGATGTTTCTCGAAGCTTTTCATAAGTTAGACTGTGTTTAAGACTGACACAGTTTGACGCTGCAGTTGTGTGGCATTGCCCAATCCATGCACTTCAAACCATACCATTGACACACGATCTCGCAATGTCGACACCAGTCCCCATTAAGAAGTGTAGCATAAAAGTTTTGTTCGCATGCGGAAGGAGAGTTCTACCAGCGGGGGATGACAGCAAATTGAGTCTTGCCGTTGATGGCATCAGACAATTCACGGACTACTGTTTGTGAATGTCAGTGAAGTCTAGTATACAAACTTTTGTTTGGCACAGAGCCAGCGTGTCATATCGACCATTCATTGCATTTTGAAGGATCAAGCTTCAAGGATCAGTCACCAGAACCTTGGCTGTTATTGTAGAAACCCTTTCAGCATTGCAAGACGGTATAGCACAGATATATTGAGATGATAGCGTGATAACTACAAGGACGACAGTATTAGCAGCGACGCAAAGCATGTTCGAGTGGTAACTACAAGGACGACAGTATTAGCAGCGATGTAAAGCATGTTCGAGTGATAAGCAAGTGTTTGTTACATTTGTACAAGTGGTGATATACAAGTTGACAGAGAGTCGACAAGAACCGGATGAATATGTGAACCAGGAAAAATGTGAAACGCGGCGCGACTACTGGGCGTTGAAAGCGAGATTCCTTATCATGAATAACAAAACGACCTTCAACGTGACGTGGTCAGGAGACGCGAACAAATAAATGCTAGCTAACATACGATGATGAATGTCGTCAGTTTCCGACGCCTGACTCGAAATCCTGCCACTGGAACCTCAGCTGCCTCTAGAAGATTCGGGGGATTTTCTTCTTGCTCGTCATTGCCAGGCTGCGCTTGAAGAATAAGTAAGGCTACAAGAGGGTGTGAAGAGACAACGTACGAGAGCGTCGGGTTCGAGGGTATCCTCGTATTCGATGTTGTGGTTGTTGATCTGCTTCATAATGAATATGTTTTAAAATAGCATTGTACCGAGGGTCACCGCACGGCTCACCAACAAAGTGTTCTCCTCAGTGATCTGCTGAAAAGAAGGGTCAATAGCGCTAAAAAGACGTTCTCAAGGGCTCACCATTAAATTTTCACGCTGGCTTAGGCCCACCCGAGGGTACGGATGGTAACGACGCATGTAGGATGATCTATATGCAGGTAATCTCATACTGACGGTCAAAAATTAGTTTGAAGGGAAAGCGAGGAGAAAGGGACGTGGTTTGCGCTAGGTCCAGGCATTGGCATTTAAATACCAGCGGAGGGTTGGGGACGTAAAATAAAAAATTGAAACGAGCACTAGCACCCCAAATTCGCAATGCCGAGTTAGTGCCAAAATAAGTGGTGAGCGCCTGTACCTCCATGGCTTGCACACACCCACATATTGAATCCTGCCCCAGCGGAACCAATTCTCAAGGTATCATTATTTGACAATGGCTGAACCCAAAATTCACCGCCAATAGCGCGAAACAAGAGGCACGGGACTGGGTGCAAGAAAGATAGTATATCTGTAAGTGGCGCCTTTGCCAATTTGACACGTGAGTCCTCAATGTTGGTACAGAATTTGCTTCCGCTGGACCAGTTTTCCAGGCATGATCATGGTCGACGACGACGACGACCCAGAACCAGCCATTGATAGCGCAAAACACGAGGCACAGGAACCGCGAAATAGGTTACTAGGTCGTCCCATCGCATCGATAGATCGGCGTTGTAGGACCTGGACGTGCGACCTGGACATGCCGTCAACCTCGGTGGCCTATGCAGCCTCTTGGATTCTGCCCGATATCACAAGAATGCTGCACAGCCAGACGCCTCAGATGATCCCAGGCTGAAAAATGACAGTCAATATACGATATTTGGGTCTTTGTCATGAAGAGTTCTCGGTGTGTTGATACACAATACATAGCAATATGCTGATAGAAAACATTCTCTGCGATTCACTGGAAACTACCCTGAACCCCCTGGACCGTCATGGCCCATGGCTGCGCTCATTGAGCCAAGGATAGCGTGATATAGGAGTGTGACGCATAGCGTGACCCAAAAAGGGGTGTCACGCCATTCGCGCGCACGAGCCACCTCAAGGCAAGTTCGCAACCGCCATCAAAAATCATAAAAGCGACTTAGCAGTGTGCCCTCAAGATCCATCATAGCAGCATTCGTGTGAGTCAAAATCATCACTATGGCTGCATCAAGATCGACTCTCCAAGTCTCCAATGGCGCAACTGCCTTCATCAACATCAACGGTGGCAATTACATGAACGGTAGCAATGATTGCCACTCCAATAGTGATATGCCCCAGGGCCCAGCAACAAAACATGGTCGGAGTGGACAAGACACTCACTATTGACTATGATATGGCTCGGCGCCCAGATGCATCGTAAGCTGCTCAACTTTTCCACGTGTCCAGGAGGAAAGAATATCCAGTCCGATGATTTAACATGAGAAGAAATGCCATCGGTGATCGAGAAACCATGAAGACCCCCAGTTCCATTGCTGACCGACAAACAGCAAATTTCCACCGTCGTAACGTCCAGTCCTTCAAGTTGTCATTTGTCAACGCACTTGGCATGTTTAGGCCATTTAACTTGACGTTCAACCAAGTATTACATCCCCTTGTGAACCGATGTTTCAGCGTCTCCGTTTTGCGAGAGGTACATGGCCCTGGGTGCGTAAGGTGGCCGTCGAAGTCGCTTGTGCCATTTGTCAAGATCAGCAACTCAATTGCGAGCTGCTGTTTTGAGGTACGCTGGGGTGGTTGGAAGCTAAGCCGAATTTTATTTTGCAGGACGGGTGTGGCTCGGTGTGCGCCAGATTTGCGTTGGGTGAACTTCGGTCCAATCTAGGTCCAATACTAATAAGTACCCTGAAATTGAAGTGGGGGATTCCACAAGCTGACAACTCCGCTCGCCACTGTTCAATTTTCAGTTCTTAGCTTTTCTCAAATCCACTCCTTCGAACAGCCCAATTATCGGGGTCTAAAAATTACATTCATTTTCTCCTCTCAAAAGTCGCTAACAACATTGTTAATCAAAAGTTCTCGTCGGTAACGCTGTTATTCCATGTAACCATCGCGTCTCCAGCTGCGCCAGTTCAAATAAATTGAAAAGACCAAAATCTGCCCGCATGACATTCAGGACAGCCCACCTTGTGGATTTTCTGGCACCTGGTCCTTGGTTAGCATCGGGTGATTTTTGGATGTTTCCAACTCGGACAAGTCAGTCCTCTATCCTATGCGACAACTTTCGACTGATCCTACCACTCTCGATTTGGATTGTAGGCTGCAGTAATAACGCAAATGTTGAAGCAATCACTCGGGGCGGTTGATTTTTGGCATTGTAGGTTGCGATTGAGTATTTGAGTAAGGGTCGGACTGGTTGAGCTGCCAGAACTTCCAACGCATGCGACCGCAGGAATATAATCTTATAGGTCTATGTCATCATACCAAGAAAGCACAAGCCCCACAGAACGACTAGCTACTAGTTCGGATAGGTGAACACCTGATGAAGGTGCGTGCGTTATTTGTTAAATTGTTCTTGAAATCCAAGTCGCTCAACCTTCCGAAGTAGGGAAGGTTCTAACACTATGTCTTTTGGACGATTGAACTACTGTGGCCGTGTAGACTTGACGGTCCTATATGTGCTTCCATGCGGGCGGACCGAAGGCAAGATTTATTACGTTTAATTATATACTGGGTTTCGACTGACACCTAGTTGCATTTGCAGCTATGTACAAGTCTTGCTGCGTCACAGTTACTGCCACGCTTCAAGTCTAACCCCGAAGGGTCGCAAGGTCAACTCATGGGTTTCAACCAACCACAGGAGAGCCCCAATAAGCACTGTGGCTGCCACCTACGACGTACTTGTCCGAGGACATGTTCAAAACCTCGAGTGCCGGATGCCTTCTGGTTCCTCATTGGTCTAGCTGACCAGTGAACAGCTCCCTTGGTCTCCCCGGTACCAAGTGCATCCTGCGCCCCTGCTTTGGAGTCGACCGATGGCCGTTAGTTATTGAAGTGGATCAAACAATCACATGTGCTAGTAATTTTTCTTGTGATGTTGGTAAACATTTCCGGGGGCTTGATGCATGCCGCTAAACGGGGATAATTCTTGCTCCGGAGTCTGCTGCGAGACGCGATACCTAATTTCCATGATCCACTGCGAGAGAGATTCACCTGACTATCTTGAAATGCATCGTCTCAGGTCGCCACTTTCTTCGACACTATGGTCATATTTGGATGTAGCAAATAATCAACGAAGTAATCACGCCATTCGCTGGCTGTGGAATTGCCAAAGGTCAATACGATCGGGTTTCATGAATATTGCTGATGTATGCGGTTGCTCGCACAGATGTAAGGACCATACCTCAAGATCTCTACATACTCAGACTTCATTCAGCGACCCATTTCTATGGTATTCTGGGATAGCGAGATTTTAACAGACCATTGCTCGTGATCGCTTCAACGCAACTGCCCGTGCGGTCATGAATCAGCGTATAGCGGTGTACCTGAGTTCCACTGGAGGGACGTTCTCGTACAACTACTCAAGCACGGACCGAGTCATTCTATTCTGATCCCCAAGCTTAATACCTCGAACCTCTGCAGGACCTCGTCGAGCACATCGCTCATATCCGGCATCTACACTTCTCTTAGTGGCAAATATATTGCTTCGTGAAGTGCATCGTGATTGGTTTTGTTACTGGAGTTTCTTGGGCTGATACGGAGCAGTAGACTGGAATCAATCTTGGATCATCTTTGGTGTCAAGGGAAGCATATGAAGGATCTGCATCATCTCCGTCATTGACAAAACTTACACTAGATGCCGTTATGCACGATTTATAGTTGATGCTATTCTGGTATGCGGGGCTCCAGTATGTAAGGTGTCACAATCGCTGAAACATCAAACATCGTCTGACAGGTTTGGCGTCTGCAGCCTTCTCTTGACAAGATTGACACGACAAAGTCTATATTAAGCAAGGATGGACTGCTGGCCACCGCGCACTAGTAGAAAAATTGCCCAGTGTATCCTTCGTTTCATGGATGTCTGCGAGCGACGGTAAGCCGTTTCGTCGCTTTCTGTCCACAATGTACGTCGCTGATGCTTTCCTACGACAGTACATCACTTGTCCGGCGATGGTAACAATGTTATCAAAGTTTTTGAAACCGTTGGTTTATCATGGGTTCACCGGGTACAAAACCTTCATCAGGGCATTCAAGGGTGATTAGATCCTTCTTGGCCAAGAGTCTCGACTGAACGTTTTTTAAGGTTCTGCATTGTTATTGGTTCGGTCGTATTCGGTCATATGATATGGCTTGTGGATTCACCACATACTGTACATCATGGGTTGCAGTCAAACCCACCACTAGGCATGAGAAGCATATAAGGGGTAGGCTGGGTCCAGCGTGGTTCATCTGCTTGATGTGAGCATCATCGAGATGCGCCCAGTGACTCGAACAGTCCGCACACGAGGCGGCGGTGTCTCGGGGATCTCCTGGCTCGTTGCTAATGTAACGTAAAATGACATCATCCGTGGCGAACGCAGTGAAGGACTACACACAGACTAGGCGCCGTCACCAACGTTGACCTTGCTTGAATGACCCATGACTACAGAAGTAACCCCAATAGCGCCATATGCACATGCCAAGTTAATACCTGCTGCCATGTAGTTCGAGTGCCCTCAACACTAGCCCCTTCCTTCCGAATGATCTTTAACGAAAGTACTTGGCACTTGGATCAGAATGGCTGGGCTTGCCAGCGGACTTCAGGGTGACTTTATGTTGAGATCATAGCGGAACCGAAGGTTGGCGGACAAACAATCCAGAGCATGTAGACTGTAGACGCATGAACTCGTCACAACCGCTGGTGCTATAGGCTACGTAGTGGTTCGGAGACGCACCTTATGGTGCCCAAAATAGTGACAAACCTAGTCACGGTCATCACAATCAATGAATGCATATAGGCGCAGAAGGCACAGGTAGAATCTGAGACTTACTAGCGCTTTCGTGGCACTTGGTCTAGGAAAGTCCTAGCACGTAGTTATGATAGAGAGGTCACCAAGAAACGTGGGCCCTCTAAGAACCAGTAAGCATCTGCTAATGACACACATAGCCTGGATGCCAATAACTCCTCTAGACCCATCACCCAAATCACACGATATGGTACACAGCTGTGGAATGATATCAATATTTACCCGAACCTGAACTTCGAGCGCTGGATCACGACGGCACGCAGCGGTAAGCTTGACGGTTGTCTGTGTACTAGCAATCCCGCCACTGGCAGTCGCACCATAAATTAAGGAGTAGAGGGAAAAAGTAAGGTCATGAATGTACTTTCCAAGAGACGAGCTGATCCAAAGAGTATGAGGGGCACCGCTGGATAAAATTCCCGCTACGGCAGTAGTACTGGATATCCTCCTTTATTTTGTGCTGTATTTGATTGACATAAAAAGTAACTTTCATATGAAGCAAGGTGACTTTTGCGTGATATGCTCGACATGATTAAATACTAGAGGTCGCGATGTCACCAAGAAGTGTAAGTTATCCGGAAGGTTAATGATACAGTTTTCATCGTCGACCACCTTGCCAGCTATTCGAAAGAGACGTCCTCGTGAGTATCTGCTTCAATTATGATCAAAATAGGTACTGCACCTCACCGGATCCAAAAATGGTGTCTTGACAGGTTTTACGATGAACTCAGACCACTGCTGGAGGACGTCTGGTGTGGCTTTCAAGGAAGTCCTAGTCTTCACGACACCAGCCAGCGCGTTTCGTATGTTCCCGCCGAGATCAGCAAGATCTCGTGCGATAAAAACCTTGCCGACGTGTGGGACTTGTGGCATCTTTCGCCTGCTTCATTCCTGTGATCCGAGCGTTGATATCGTCGATGAGTTCTACTCGGCTTCCGATCAAACACTTCTTTCCCGTGTCCAATTCTGCCCTCCGCATACGACATTCCGTCAAAGTCCCCTTCCATATCTGGAGTGCATAAAATCAACAGTCTACCACATGAAGTACTTACTCATGGTCTGGGTGTATCTGAAACTGCAACACGAAAACTGGGTCAATACGGTATCTCTATAATGGTGTCCTATCTCGCCACCTCATACCCAGCGAAAACATGGGTACAGAGAATTGGATTATGGCAATGGTTGGTTGGTTAAATTGGAAGAATCCGATACCATTCAAGAAGGGAAGACGCGTAGTGGGCAATGAGGAGTAGTTTCATATCAAATGGGCGCCATCTAAAAAAACACCGAGATTTAAAAACAGACTATTCGAACCTTGTGTATCGGACTAGAGATGCTACTTAACAAGTCGCGCCGGTCCTAGTACCGCGTCATTCGGACTCATGTCACTATACAGCGCATTTGCCCGCTCTAGCTGAGCCTGGGCGTCGTCCACGGAGTCTTCGTATGCCTCTTTACTTTCGCCATAAGGTACATCACACTGGTTCGATATCATTACACTAACGTTGCACTGCTTGTTTCGAACTAGCTGAAACTTTACGTTTGCCACATCAGGTCTTTAATCTGCACGGCTTCAACTACAGCGCGCAGCTATGACAATAGTACGTAAGTACACTAATAACACGTAGAGCCCTGCTGCGCAGCCTGTCGCTCACGGTGATCTTTGCCAGCCTTAGTAAACAGCTAGACATCGTATAAATTGCGATGAACTGGTCAGCGGGACCCGGATCCCCACACCAACACATCCCTTCGTTCTTATCAGCAGATCTCCCACCAGCCCGAGGAGAGACTGAAAATGAAGTATAACAAAAACTTCATGGCTATGGTTGCCGCCGGCCTGGTTCGAGGTTCGCTCGCTCAAACATGGTACGTATGACTTCCATCATGCACCCTGCTTGCTAATTCCTAAATATTTCTAGGTGTGGAAAGAACTATATGGCAAATCAGTCTGTCGTGCCCCCTGGCGGACAGTTTGTTTTGCCCACACAAAGCGTTGAACCGCTGCTGTCGTTCCGCTGTGCCCCTGTCTTCCGTCCATACCTCGAAGAAGATGCGAAGAGTGCAGCATTTGTAGTTGACACACCAATTGTTTATGATTGGATCACCGGTGCTGAGCCCATCTCACTTCCTTCCAGCTCGAGCTCTTCTAGCGGCTCCAATACCTTAGGAAGTCTCAGTGTCACTATCAGCTTGGGCTCCATTCACACTACTGCAAGCGTTCCTCTGAACGCTACCGGCATTCAAATTCCCGTAGATATCAGCGCGCTCAAAGCTCAGAAGGCCGCATACAATGTCACTTGCTCTGCCACATATTCTGCCCAGAAATTCAATACTAGCTCATCCCTTTTGTATCTCCCTGACACAAATGCTTCTGTCACGAAGACCGACTTACGCACTGGTGCGCTCTGGGTGCGGCCTGCAAGTGGCAATGGTGGAGCATTTGCTCCCTTCGTCCCTCAAGGCTTCTACATAAATTTCGACCAGTATCTGGCGAAAAATTTGTCTATGATCGATCAGCTCAAAGACGATGGGTTCGTCTTTCATTTCTATCACTCTCAAGGAATTATTCAATTATTTATCCAGGTTTAACACTGTATGTTTTGCGATGATCTGGTATGTCCCATGCTGATCGTCTACTCCACAGCTTCACCCAATTCCTCCTTATGATAACCTCACTATCTTCCAACAAGTCGTCGACAAGACAATCAGTGCCGGCATGTACATTGTTTATGATATGCGATCGTATGTCAGACTTTATCGCCTCATCTCATGATCATTGATATTTTTGTATCCAGGAACTACCAAAATTTGAGTGCCGTCGCCCAACAAGTGAACACTTACGCCCCGATTCCCAACCTATTGAACTGGGAGACCGCACACGAGCCTGATGGCAACTCTGATCCCCAAAATGCGGCGCAGGCAACGTATGACTTAATTTACCAGTTGGACGGATATCATCCTGTCTCTATTGTTCTGAATTGCGAAGACTACAACTTCTCGCCTTACATCAAGGGAGCTGATATCGTTCTGCAGGTGAGCTGCTCATAATATTTTTATCACTTGCGTTTCTAACCCTGGTGTAGGATGCTTATCCTATTGGTATCAATGCGACATGGTCTCCCGTGTGGAACACAGAGTGTACCCCGGACTTCGGTCACTGCGGTTGCGACAACTGCCAAGGGCAAATTTGGGATGTCAAGGCCCGTGTCCAGACCTTCAAAGATAGACTCAACATCATGGGCTTTGACCGCACTAAGTCTGTGTGGACCACACCCCAAGCTTTCGGTAGTGCCGCGTAAGTCACTTGAGTCGCCAATACGACCTCTGTCTTGACCCTCACCACAGATACTGGAACACAACTCCCACTGGCTTGCAATGGGCTGCTATGGGATTAACTTCCTTCAGCCATGGTGCTCTAGGTAAGTTCATGCTGATACCGCACATATGAATAAAACTAACTTCACCTAGGTTCCAAGTCTTACCAATACCCGACCACAACTGGCAATGTATCGTCGATCGAGGGGACGGCAACTTCCCTCACTGTTCTCTTCCAAGACTACGTTCAGCCCTTCTTAGTCGACCCGAACGCTACATTCGTCAACCACAACTACCAGGGCGTGGACGCCGGTCTCTGGTACAATGGCACTTCATACTTGCTCCTCGTTGTCAACATGAACAGCACGCAGTCGGATATCTACGTACCTTACCAGGATATAGGATTGGGCTGGATCACCAATGCGACGAAACAGGTACAACGCGTATTTTCCGTCTACGAGAATCCCGCTGCGTCTGGCAATCTTACCGGTACAACGTTCGAACCTGGAGGAATTGGTATCCACATTGCGACGCCCTGAAAAGGAAGGATTCTCATGTAAATAGATATCAACTATCACGCCTTGTGTCATGTCAGTTACTGGAGGTTAAGGAGGAGGTCAGGACTCGGTGATTTCAACGAAATTCTAATTTTCGGTAATAGTTCGACATGTACATGGCTACCGCGACAGCAATTACATAGCAAAGAATAGCGAGTAATAATAGATACAAATGGATTATTTGCTTGACTTATAGTAATTTAACATATGATGCTCAGCCGAGCTTCACCTTCTTCGACGGCTGAGGTGTCCCTTTCTCACCATCCTTGCGTTTCTTGGTCCCTGTACTCGCCTTGGTTCCACCAAACAGCTCCTTGACCCGGTCACGCAAGGCGACCGCGATGTATCCGACCTCAGAGTCCGCGCCATTGAAGGTAATAGCGTTTTGGATCATGAGGTTAATGTCTGCCTCAAATGCTTCGGTCGAGTCGTATTTGTCAGTGTCCAACTTCTGGCGGATCGTTCTTAAGTCTCTTGCATCCCTCTTCGGTATGACGTCAAAATACGTCGGTATGCCCAACAGGACAGGATCGACAGGTTCTCGGAACACCCAAGAGCTGCGGTAAAGTTAGCGAACTTGAACTATCATGGACAGAATAAAAGCTTACACGTCCTCCTTTACCAATTGAGTCATCAGCGCTTGTAAGTTCCTCTTCTCCGTCCATGAGAGCTTCCTTTCTATCACCTTTGCCCATTCTTTCTTAAAGACTTTCTCCACCACATCCGCACAGTTGACAGGGTATGTAGTGGGTGGGTTGAATTTTCGACAGTTGCTGAACACCAACTCGACGTCTTTTTGGAAGTCCTCCATAGTTGAGTACTTGCCCTCGTTTAAACGCTGGGTCATAGTACCAAAGTCCATCGGGTGTTTGATCTCCTCGTAGTACCTATACCAATTTTAGCGTTAGTCATGATAGTGCAAGATGTCACATACGTAGGACATCCATCTCTCTCAGGGTCTACAGGCTGAGCGAATATAACGCTCTCTGGAACCCTGAGGAGAACCTTCAAAATTTCCCGACACTTCTTCTCATTAAGTGGAGCCGATGCCTGCACCTTACGAGGCTTTGATGGCGTCGGGGTATTGCTAGGTACAACTTCTCTCTCTTTGCCTTTGATGGAGGTCCGCGGAGGTTCGGAGGCAGATTCTGAATCGCGAAGATGTGCAGTTTTCTCTTTCTTCGGTTTGCCAAGAGACACTTTAGGAGCAGGGGCAGGGGCAGGCGTAACGGACGGTTCCGCAGCTGGAGTGCTAGAACTCAAAGGGGGAGCGCTGGGCTTTTCCTTCCTGGAAAGGGACGGGGCTAGCATCAGTATCTCGCTACCACTGTCGTCAGCACTCGTCTTTCTGCGTTTTCCAGGTGGTCCACTGTCTGAAGCTCTTGCAGGGGGAGGTGATTCTCGAACGGGATCCTTGGTTTTCCGGGTGCGCTTCTCCTCATCTTTCTCTCGCTCGATAGCGATTACTTCTTGCAGCAGGTCATGGGATCCATCATCGACGTAAGGCGGAGGTGCCTCGTCAATGGCTTTGGGCTTGCGAGGTTGTTTGGGTTTCTGTAAAGCCTTGGGCTCCGCTGCCTTCTTCGAGGGCTCTGCTTGCGGTGCCTTAGCTTGTGGACCACCGACCTTGAGCTTGATGATCGGACGTGCTGGAGCCTCCGACTCTGCTCGTGGGGGTGGCGGGGCTGTGACCGCAGGAGGCATTGACGCAGCAGTTCCAGGTTTCTTCACTACGATAGTGGGCAAGTTCTCAGGCGCAGGCTCTGCATTCTTGCTAGCAGCTTCGAGAGTCTTCTGGATGCGGTTCCAAACTGGGCAAAGGTAAGAAAAACTGATGGTTCTGTGCCATTGAACTCACGTTTTTCAAAAAACGTCTCTAAGAAAATAGCCTCGGTGTGGGCGTACGTTCCGGAAGGGTTGTACTGCTTCGCATTTGCTATCATAAGGCGGAAGTCTGCCTCAAAGGCAAAACGGTCCTTGTACATGCCTGCCTCGACTTTGGCGCCCATGGTGCTGAGGTCCATAGGATTCTTGATGACCTCGTAATAGCTATATTTTTGCGTCAGAAAAAGTCGAAGGTTATTATCAGGATACAAACTTTGGAGCATGGTCTCGAACGGGATCCACTGGTTGCATGAAAAGCACTGCGCTCTTATGTATCTTGAGCTTTTTGAGTGCATTACGGCTTGCACGCAAATCGTTCAAGCTCATTCCAGCTGACTGTGCCTTCGGGATATGAGGGGGCCTGACACCATTCATAGGCTTTGGCTTGGGTTTGGCTTTAGCTTTCGCAGGAACTGGGGGCGGAGCCATGGAGGCAGTGCGAACTGGAGGCGTTGGAATAGCGGATGCAGTGACAGATGAACTAGAACTTCGGGCTTGAATATTACCAGGCATGATCTTGAGCTTGGGCGCAGTAGATGCAACAACAGGCACCCGAGCAGGCGGTCCCCCGGACTTGAGAGGTCGCGAGGCTTTTGGCAGCACCTTCACCACCGGAAGCGAGGGCGGGGCTTCAGTCACAGGTGTAGGAGGTAGGTGAATAGTAACCTTCGGTGGAGTCTCTTCAACTCCCCGGAGGACAATGTCAGCCAGCTTGATGATACCCCAGCGTACTTCCTGGTCAATATCCGGTGCACTTAAGGCCGATTGATTCGTGAGTGGACAGTCGCACAAGATCATCTCGGGGACTTACAGAGCAATGGACATCAGGAACTCTCGCAACACCTCATTCTTGCCAATTTCTCTGTCTTTCCTGAGAACCTTGATCATCATGTCGACTTCGCTCTTCTTCGCTTCTTTCGACTTCTCCGGCAGAGAGCCGTCTTCCTCGATGAGCAGCGACTCTGTATCCTTCACGGAATTCTTCATCTCCCCCATGGAAACCAAGAGAGCTAAGCTTTGGCATGCGCTACGGGCCACATGTCTCCGGACCACGCGAGATGGGTCGTTTGCCATGACAGCCAATACGTAGCGCATAATGGCGGGTGTGTACCACTTAGACATGAAAAGGCCATCGAAGGCGGCAAGACGAACTTGGGTATAATTACCTTCACTGGGAGAAAATCAGATGAAGTAGAATCTTCGACCATTATAACATACCGGGTAAGAGGGAAGAAGACCCGAAGATCGTTCGGGATGAGGTTCGCGGTAGTGAGAATCAAGTAGAACTGAGGTCAAAATATTTAATGCGAAATGCCCTCTGATGCAGGAAGCTACTCACTTCCAATACTGCAGTGGTGACGACATTCTTCGGTGATGGGATGAGTCTGTCCATGCTCCGATACCTGCTGACCTCGTCAATGGCCTGCTTCATCAAGTTGGCATCCTCGGTGGTGTGCTCCGACCGAACTTCTTCGCGAAGAAGCTCGCCACGTTCCGGAGGAGCAATCGAGACAGTTGCACAAGCAACAGCTGAAATCATAGTGCATATGTAGAACGCGTCGGAGTACTGAAGAGCAGTGAAATCAGTGACTATTTGTGACAAAATCGTACTAACTGGATTGGCTGTGTTGTCGTTGTAACGAAGTTGGTCGACGAGGAACTGACGAACCACTGAAGGTGTCTTGCCGTTCTCAAACCGTACTTGAGATATTGCGTGAACGAGGCTCTGAAGATCCATGAGTTGCGAGATAGGGGTAGCACCCTGAAGACATACCTTTCGAACAAAGTATTCCGCCAGGTCAGAGAAGTCATTAGGCTTTGGGACGTAAGTATGAGCGAATAAGTCTTGGTTGGGGTCTTCCGGGTCGTAGCAGTAACGAAGGAACAACTTGAACAGGTGAAATAGTCCCAAGAAATCAAGTTTCCGAATGGCGCACTGATGTTTTCAGGTCAGAGACAACCTTCAAAAGGTAACAAATCTAAAAACACTGACGTGCACCAGGGCCATCGCAGCCTCACACCGAATGCGATAATAGTAATTGGAGACGAGCACTGTCTTGGTAAATGTACTCGAAACGATGGCGGTAGATTGCTTTGCGAGAGCATTAACAGCCTATGAAAGTTCAAGTCAGGAAGACGAATTGTCAACAAATAACTCACTTCCAGCTGCGCAACGACATCACGATCTCGCTGCAACTGCGACACCCACATGAAGTCGGGCTGTTCAAAAGCGATAGCAGCGATCCATTCAAAATCGGCGTCCATGCGGATCCATTCGTACGTTGCACCCGACATCACCTGCTCGTCTTCTTCTGTCCAGTCAGCCACCTTCCAGTTTTCTCGCTCCTTTTCCTTTTCCCAGATTTCGAGTCCAAAGCCCATGTCGATTAGACCCATGGCTTCAGCAGCTTCGGCGTCACCCTCTGCTGCAGCCTGAGCAGCCGCTTGTCGTGCCAAGTATCTCTTAGTGTTCCGTCGAATACGTTTGTACTTCGTGTTGAAAGGGACTTCAAAGCGTTTGAAGGACGAGCGAATGTCTAAAACGTGCTCATATGAAATGCCATCCGCCTCATGGATCCGAACAGTCATTTGGCCCTTTAGAGGCTGGTGAGGGCTTGATCAGGGTGCAACCGCTCGTAAACGTACCTCAAAGAATGGCACGGGCTTGTGCAACAGTTTCGACACCTCGTTGTGCTCGAGCGCCTTATATGCTGGCGAATCTTGTCGCATGGTGATCTCGACTGCCATCTTCTTTCTGTTGAAAGAAGCAGAGAACCCGAACGCTGGACAACCACTACCATAGATCCACTGCTCAGCGAATGACCGAAGATCAATTCCGCTGACCTTCCTGCATGTACGCAGGAACGAGTGGGTCGATAGAGCATTATTTTGCAACTCTCCACTCATTGCTGATAAGAAAACCTTTGGCAGAACACGAGGAAGACCAAGCGAGGTACCAGACTTGCCGAGACGTCGATCCAAAATGTGCAACACGAGGGGTGCCTTCAAGTTGACAAAAGGTAACGCCATAGAGTCTGGGGGATCATTGTGCTGTGGCTGGCAGATGGGCGGCATCGATCCGTTGTCCCACTCGACGACTCGTTGCATGTCCCGCTTGAGTCTGTATCGGTACTCGTTATTTCCCAGGAGCTTGCGAACGAATAGGCCAGTAATATACAGCGCAAGACCATTCACGAGCCAAGTATCCGACCACGTCTTCTGTTGGATGTTGATTCCCATCCATTGACAGGCCAGGGCATGACTAAGTGCTTGCCGGGTCTCAAGTACCTGCTCAATCGAGTCCTCACCATGAAGAAAATCCACAGTGATCATGGAAAGCGTCGAGCTGTCAAAGCGCTGAACAGGCATCTCGTCCACCGCAACCACTTTGTATGACCCAAACGGGTAGGAACCGAACTCTGTACTGTAGAAGTTCATCGCCGAACGCAGGAATGAAATCGACGAATGGAGCATGGCTTCGTGACCAGGCAAACAAAACGCATGCATCAGAGGCTGTGATATGCCAGACGTATCCTCTGATGTGAGCTCTGTCGGGATTGGATATACATGGAATGGGCCAGCAGCAAAAGCGACATGCTGCACGGACGTCAACACTGCTTGAGAAAACAAAAAGATGGTTTTATTCGAGTTGTTAGGATGTGCAACCTGTGCTGCCCTTGTTAGCTTGCCCGACGGAAAATACATGGATCACATGCCTGTTCCACGAGGTCGCCACTGCAGACAACTACCGTAGGGATAGATTCTTGGGACTCTTCAAAATCACTATTCTCTCCGCGGTGACCGGGATCAAGCTCTTCAAGATAGCGAGGAACGACAAATTCGAACTCCCAAGTGCACTTCTCCCACAAACTGTCGATGCATGGAACCCAACATCTCGCAGCGTCGGGGGACGATGGTGTCGTATATGCATGCGGTACGCGCTAAAAGACATTAGGATTTCTTAATCACGAACACAGAAGTTGCTTACATATGGGTAGGAGTCGGTGGGCAGCACGAACTGGATGCCATCCACGGGATTTCTGAGGCTAAAGTCAATGTGGACGATAATGGGCATGAATTCGGGAGTGGGTGCAGGGGTGTGGGAAGAGGGGCCAGGGGTATGAGGCTCAGGCGTAGCAGCTTATACAGTAAAAATTGAATGCATGACATGTAACCCTCAAAGACCGAAATTTACCTTCACTGAGATGACCATTCGCAAGCGAGTGGTTTGCATGACCAGTTTGTCGAATCGAAACTTCCTTCGGAATTGCAATCGACAATTCACCCTCATCACCTTCGGCCAGTGCAGAATATATTTTCCGCTTCAGCTCTGGATAAGTATGACAATCCTGCGGATTTGAGATGCTTATCTGAGCGAGCGGATCATGGTGAACAAAATCTGCCGGGTGTGACGCGACAGAAACAGAGTGAATCGCTGCAGAAAACACGTTAAACAAACCATCCGGAATTCAAACGCAGCACATACTGCATTGCCTGGAGTGCAGATGAATAGTCCTCAGATTGGGATTAGTTGGAATGAGGGTGATTTCTGTGTAACCCTGTTCGAGAATGCTGTTGTATGAGCGCCTGCCAGCCTAGTGGCCTATAGTGCAACGTACCCAGAGAGAGCCGGAGAAATCAATTTCCAGAACAACTTTCTGATGACTAGTATATACGAAAAAGATGTCAGTACTGATGAAACGCGGGCTAGAATGAAAACACGTATATAGAGAAGCCACGACGACTGTGCTCGCGTTGCATGATTGACCGCCAGTCGAACAAAGAGCAATAACCAAAAGTTCTGCGCTCGTATTAAAAAAATCTTGCGTAGGCTGCACGAAGATGAAGGTAAGAAGTGAAGCGTAGAGGTCTTTGAAGGTGAAGACCGTTTGTTGAGTCAGGTCTTCCAAACTTCACGGGTGGGATTGGTGACGGCGTAGGGACAACCGACACGATTACGTAATGTCCAGTCGCGACTCAGTGGCTGTGTATAATTTCCTGCTACTGTTGCTGCCTCGAGGATTGAATAAGTGAATCTCACATTCATCACCTTTTATACCATTCAGAACTAATCAAAATAAATAGGTCATTGTAGTTTGGTGCACTATGCCCAAAAAATCAATCTTCAGACAACCGGGAGCACAGCACTTCCAGCTTGTGCACCGATCTCAGCGCGATCCCCTTATTCATGACCCTGACGCAAGCCAGCATGTCCTGAAGGCATTTGTACGAGGGAATGACAAGAAAGTACGCATACTACGCGATACGTATTTTTTTGCATCTACTCATTTAATTCCCGCTTCTAGGGAAAAACTCGGGCCGATCTCGAGTCACTCCTTTCTCCTGATGATGTTGCCCATGACGCTCACGCTCATGTCGGCGAAGCATCATTATATGGTGTCTATTTCGACGACACGGAGTATGACTATATGCAACATCTGCGTACGGCTGGTGCGGAGGAAGAGGGTGTAGAAAGTATACTCATCGAGGCACCTGCTACATCTCAAAAATCGAAAGGCAAAGGCAAATCAAAGGACCCGATCTCCTTGCGCGATCTGCCGCCAGAGGTACTACCATCCGCATCTGAGGTTCCCAGGAACTATGAGTCACAGGAAGCCGTTCCTTCATCGATCGCAGGTTTTCAGCCGGACATGGACCCGCATCTCCGACAGGTTCTCGAAGCATTGGAGGATGATGCATTTGTAGATGATGGCTTAGAGGATGACTTTTTTGGCGAGCTGATAGCAGAGGGACAGCGAGACGAGAAAGAAGAATTTGGCTTCCAGTTCTGTGAGGACGGTGATACCCCACAGGATGCCCCTTCCACGGAGGACCACGAAGACCCTGACAGCTGGGAAGCGCGCTTCGCCCAATTCAAGAAAGAACAAAAGGATGCACCTCCACCCAGCGACTCCGACGACGAACCGCACTCGGATGGAGGGGACACCATCGGAACTTTACCAAAGCTACCTGTCATTGGTGGAAAGCGCAGGCGCAAAGGCACTTCCGATGCATCTGGCTACAGCATGAGTAGCTCGTCAATGTACCGCACAGAAACGCTAATGACATTAGATGAGCGCTTTGATCAGGTAATTGTAGTCAACTTTACCAGGTCATCTTTGTTGATCACTTGCAGCTAATGGAGAAAGAGTATGGCTCTGGTGAAGGAGAAGAGTTCGAGGAAGAAAATAATGACCTTTCGTCCGAACTATCAGACGAAGCTCCTGAGCTTGTTACCTCGCGAGAAGATTTCGAGGCCATGATGGACGATTTCATGGACAACTATGAGTTGCTTGGCAGAAAACTAAAGCCAGTGCTTCTTGGGGACTCAGGCCTAGAGAAACTTAACACCCTGCGTCAAGCAATGGGCCAGGATGAGCGGGTACGGATAAGATCAGCAGATGATGATGATGACGAGGAGCTAAATGATGACCGACTTTTCGCCGGATATAATGCTGCAGAGAAAGAGGATACATGGGACTGTGAAACGGTATTGAGTGAGTCGAATCGTTTCATGGAAACTCGTATCTGAAGCAGAACAGCGACGTATTCTAACCTGGAGAATCATCCTCGCGTGATCCGTGCGCGAGCGTCGAAGCCGGTTCCGAAAATTATACTTGATCCGAAGACCGGTCTTCCCACTTTAAACGGCGATCATCAAGCCCCAGAGTCGCGAAAAGGTCGTCGTCACTTACAACCCGTTGCAGAAGATGAAGATTCCCGAGAACCTTCAGGTAAATATCTGTTTGATTGCGCAAATGGTGTTCCGCTAATGATTCACCGACCAGTAGCCAAGCAAACCATATCCCGCCCGCGCGACGAATCAAAGGAAGACAAAAAAGCTCGTAAACAGGCTATTAAGGCCGAACGTCAAGTACGTCGTGTAGAGAAAAAGGCGACACAAGAGCAGTTCTCCACGGAAATGAAGCACCAAGCACAGGGCCTTGCAAATAAGGCTCAAAGCAGTAGAACGAGAAAATTGTAGTATACAGCTCGCGGTGTAACAAAATGATGTAATGTACAGGATTTAGATCATCGGGTATTTACTGGCACGGATGGTATATGGTAAGGCTACAGTGGAGTGACATGATGCTTGTGTCTTGAATAAAGGGACGTGATATGCTTCACCAGTCTGGCCAGAGTTCAACCAGACTGTTCAAACTGTAAGAGTCTTCTTCTGGGATGTCTTTCTGCTTCATCCATCGGTCAGGGACCTGGAAGAAAGTGTCATTGAAACGCTGCGAAAACATCCTCGTGTCCACTCACTAAGGGGAAATATCTGTCCATGGCGCTGATGAATCGTTGTCTATACTGCTTGGGCGTAACGATGGTGGGTTCTCCTCTACCAGCGCCACCAAGGAAGGCGGACTCTTTCACCCAGCTCTCGAGTTTCTTGTCCCAAGTGTAGGTGCGAATGTAGTCTAGCAGGAAGTAAATACACCGTCACAGGTAGACACAAGTTTACCACTTACCAACGATACCCACCACTAGTTCATGGGTATGAGCATCGACACCGACGAGAAGTGAATAATCCATGACATTGATATCTTCCAAAAACTTAGTGTCGTTATACAACGACCCTCTCAGTATGCGCTTCGAATGTTCACGGAGATAAAACGGTGAGAGATGAGCAGCTGTGGAAGCGATGTTTAGTGACTTCAATGTCTCCAAGATAGCTTACACACTTTCGACGAGGTTTTCATCCAGCAGTACTTCGTTTTCTCGTCCAGTGGATCGCACGTGTCGATTACGGGTCGATCCCTTAAGATCATAGATCTGTACAGGTCGTCAGCAAAAAGTGTCTATGTCGCAAGCAAATATCGCACCCGGGAGAATCGACGATCGTAAAAGAGGTTCTCCATCACAAGGAGGTTCATATGTGTCAGTTTGGCCTTGCTCGAACCCTTATCTCTCGACTTCTTGAACGTCAATTTGTAGCACCCAAACACCTTGGCGAGTAAAGTGGGACGCTGATAAAAGTCGTTTAGAACGCTTGCAGGCTAAACAAAGGAGTAACCTACGTTGCCACAGATCGCAGATGCCATATATTCAAAGTATGCTGGACCGAACGTCTCCATTGTTTGAAGCTCTGCCTTCGAGAGTTCTTTCGCAATGAAACGATCGTCTGGTGGAAAAATTAGTAACATCATCACTTGGGAAAGAGATGAATTACAAACCTCTTGTCTTCAAGAACGCCGAGCCAGACTTGCCTCCATTGGCGTCCCATTTGACACACCTTGTCAACGACTCAACCATACTCTTCTCGCAGTCATGCGTCCTGCGCAAAGCATCGAACTGTTCTGGAAACAACACAGTACAACTGATGGTTAGACCACCACTTTCAAACGCTAGAATGGAGTAAGCGCATTGCACATTGGGTCAAGTACAAGGACGCTCACTAATCACCCAAGGCATTTTCGTCGACGCAGATTTGAGCTCCTCCGCGGGGTTACCGGGTTCCGCAGTCTCCACGTTGACCACTCCCCACGTCGAGGAAGACTCCGCGACAGAATGGTCATCGGGCATGAATGCTTCTCCTCCATCAGTCAACTTCGGCTCTCGCGCGGTCCGTTTCTCGGCCCGGGACTTGGCCAATATTTCTCGGTATTGAGGAGAACTGCAAGCGATCAGTGATATATAAGATGACAGGTGACAAATAGCCTACTTTAATGCCAATGCGATGATAGATGTAGGCTCATCGGTCCTTACAACCATGGAAGAATCACGGAAAATGTGTTCCGGATCATTCAACGGATCTTCAACCTCTGGATCCGATCTGCGTGGAGGGAACTGAGCCGAGAACAATCCCTGAGACAGTCCCTGAAAAGCCTGCTTGAATATCGAGTTCCTCCCAGGTTCATCAAGCGAAATCGGAGGCGGCGTTGGTGGGAGATTCATCGGGATCTCAGATTTGAGGAAAGGAGATGGCGGAAATGATGCCACTTGCCCGAGCTGCCGAGCTGGCGGTGGCAGCGGTGGCGTCGATGATGAGGGTGCCAGGGAAGGCTCGCCTGCAGGTACCGGAGTTGATGTATCTGTAGCATGCTGCACAGTGACAGTAGGAAGTGTGACAGACTGTTCTGGCGACGAATCCATTGTGGTTTTATCTGTCGGCTTTCGGGCTTCATCCTCGTCACCGCCCTCATCGTCCGCTTCACTAGAGCTATCAGAGCTCTCTGACTCATCTTGTATCGCATCTTTGATACTATCCAAAACCTCAACCGTAGCACGAGCAGAAGCGACTGGCCGTGCCTTACGACCCCTGATAACCGCATAGCGCCTGTTTGCTCGCTCAGTATCCCGATTTATGCGCTCAAAGTGCCGTGCAATATTAGAGACCTTGCTTCCGACACCTTGAGGTGGCCGTCTGAATTGAGGCTTGGTGGTAGGTACGACTGAGGTGGGACGAGAGGGTGCTTTGTCTTTTTGGAGGGTTCGGGCAGATGGCTTCCGTCGCAAGGTGCGGCTACCACCGGCTGGAAGCGGTTTGGATGTGTGCGGCGGCGATGACGTCGTCGGATCACCATGGAGAGGTCTCGACCCACGTTTATCTGGCGAAGGCCGTCGAGATGCAGTTGAAGACTCGAAGGAAGACCCAACTGGTCCAGGCATGCGTGGATTTTGAGTGCCCAAGGAGCGACGGTTGAGGTGCCTCGAGGCTATATTCGCCGCATAGCTGGACTCAAAGTCGGATACCGAGGGCTTCTTGACGGGCTCTCTGTGCCTGCGTATGGTAGATCTTTGAAGCAGCGGCTGCGCAGGATATTCCTGTTCACTTTCAGACACTGGAGGAAATGGAGCCAGAGCGGTCTTCGCAAGCTCCTCAACACCCTGCGGGGGTAGGTACTCCTGATACCGAGCTACCAGCTCTGCAACACTAGGGTGACCGTGCGGCCGTCGAGGCAGCCTTGATGCTCTTGTAACAACACGTCCAATACGAGTTTCACTTTGCTCCGCCTTGACAGTACGGTGAGCTAGGGAGCTTCAGAGAACAATGTATACACTTACTTGTGTTGTTGATATTGCACCTTGGTCTGAAAGTGCCCCATCGTCTTTAGACGCACCAATAGTCGAATCACTATCAGCGTCCGATTTCTGTTCAGTAGCCACTTCAGGCTCAATAGCTGAAGGAGGTGCTTCGGTATCAGAAGTGGTCGTCGCTGTCTTCTCTGCAACAGTTTCGAGCTCGGGCTCCGAAGCTTCTGACGCAGACGAAACAAAGGATCCTCCAGTAACCCGCCTACGAGTTAACACTCCCTCTTCCGCCTCCGAAACGCTGGAAAAGGGCTGATGAGATTCACTGGGACTCGCAGGATCAGATTTCTTCGGCCACATCGCCCTCACAGACCCAAGGGCAGCAGATACCCTCCGCGCGTTCCTATCCAGAGTCTGACCTCTCGGCTTCGGGAGTTTGTCAAAGTCCTGCTGCCATGCTACGATCTTGTCCTGTCGGAAGGATCGAACTTGATTCAAAGCGAGTGTATCAGCCGGAGCCGACTCTTTGTAAATCTTGTTGATCAACTGAGTAATCTCTTCTCTCTCATCTTCAGCACGTGTAATCAGGTTGTTGATATCAGCGAGGAGTTTTGCGTCCTGCTCTTCATCGCCAGTCGCTGCATCAATGCTGATGAGCTTGAGATCATCGACAAGAGCAGTGTACCAGGTAGTATTCCGACGGTGCAGTCGTTCGTAATCCGCATTCTTGAGCTCCAGCTGCGATTCCGGACGGATGCGAATGCGCATAGCAGGGTAGACAACCTCATGGAGAATAACAGGATCTGCCTGGAACCGCACCGTCATTCCCTTCTTTGCAAAGTACCGAATGTGGTGCTGGTAGATGTTATGTTGGCAGCCAGCACCCTGGACAAGCTGTACGTCTGCGGGGTAGAAGTGCAATTCCAAGAACTTCGCAAAGGAGTACCGCTGCATCTCTTCGGAGATGGGAATAAATGGCGTCGCTGAGCCACACACCCGACAAGCGCTCCAAGTTGTGATGGTTTCCGGAGACGGATAGAGATGCGGACCCTTGGCCTTGATCTGCCCATCCCACTGCTCAACAGCAACTGCAAGTCTGGTTTCGTTGTGCACATAGACTTTGCAATGCCTCGCAAGTGGCTGGTTGCATCCTTTCCCAGTGCAAATCGCTTTCGGGTCAAGGAACTGGACCAGTGTCTCATTAACGCTCTTCTCAATGAACTGACCCAGCGTGCAGTCGTTCTCGCCATAGAACTTGATATACTTCAATCCAGGAGCGAAACAGGCGCGATGAAGACCAAATTCTTCGATCGGGATGGTGTATTCCCAAAGGCTGATACATTGGTACTGGTCAATCACGAAATCGTCAGCGTTCTTGCGGAGGTACCATTCCCATATACGGCGTTGCTCTTCGTGGCGATACTTCACCATACCGAACTGGCTCTCCAGCGCAATGTCCGCAGCGGTCTTGAGGGTAATCGTATGCTCTTTCTCGCCGGGATCGATAAGGCGGGGGGAATGGAAGAACGATGACCCCCCGAGGACATGCAATGTACTTGGCTGAGGCTCGAAGTAACCAGTGGGTTCCTCGCCAAGCTCAGACAGGCCGGAAGTTGGCGTTTTCGGAAGATCAGGGAGTGGGAGTGCTTCAATTTGGGCTTTTACATCGTCCACATCTGGTTCGATTCTGGACATAGTAGCCGCTGCTTCACTTGCAGGCGTGGGGGTTCCCGAGGGGGCCTTACAATCATCTTTAACAGGGCCTTTTTCCTCTCTTCGCACAATCTCGTCTTCCCAAGCGCGTTGTACACGAGTGAGCTCGTCATCCAACTCCTTCATCCTCCTGATAGGCTGAGGAGGAGGAAAGCGCAGAGTAGCAGAAACAGATATGAATGTCTTGGCGTACGGCTCCAGTGACTGCTGAATCCGTTTCGAAAGACGAAGGCGCTCGGCATCAGCATCCGGAAGATCATCTTCAGCTTCTTTGATCTCCGCCTCCTCCGCCTTTTGCCGCTCCTTATCCTCTGGTGTCACAAGATGCACCAGGGATACCGATGCGGGCACAAGACCACCAGGATTCGACACTGTGCCAGATCCTTCTGCATACCACTTCGTAGCCACACCTGCCGGTACGGCCTCTGCACTCAAGCTAGGGAGCGTGATCACGGAGTCCTTCCACAGGTGGGTCTCCAGCTTCAAGTTCCTCACGACAAACATCAAGAATCTGGTCACTTTCTTCACCCTCTTGAGCGTATCTACATCCCCCCCTCTCAGGACGATGGTGCAACCCAACTCACGGCTGCATCCCTCAAACCGCATATACGTCTTCCGTCGCCCTGGGATCAAAGGGTGGTCGAAAGTCTGCACACGGAACCGCGCGCAATGACCTAATCGAGGCTCTAGAGCAAGCTTGTCGATCGACGAAAAGACATCCCCCTGAGTCATCCGGGCCACGAATTGAATCGCGGTGGGCTTTACAGCGCGAGCGACGGCGATATTATGCTTCGCAAGCCCTTCGAGCGCAATCCTACTGACTGACTTTTCCACCAATACCACGTGAGGCCTGAGCGCTGCAATCCTGCTCGCCAAGTTTCCGAGATACTCCTTTTCCTGCCTAAGAATCTGACCAAAATGGACATATTGACCCTCGACTCGATGAAACTCAAGTGGGAAGGTCACAAGCATGACACGAGGATTACGTTGCATGCGTGACATTTGCTTGTGGGCAACGTTCTTGGTTATAACGGCACCATCAACGTATTCCGAGTCGCTTGGTGCTCCACCGGGGATTTTTTTGATCTTGACGTATCGTCGGACATCCATGTCTTCACCTTGGTGGTAAGGAAGGGCAGTGAAGGTGAGTTCTTTAGCGACGCGAAGGGCAAGTCTAAGCAGAGCTTCTTCCCATTCCTTGATGTTCGGAATCTGCTCGGTTGTGAGCATTTGCCGCAGCATGACGCGAAGGTGGAACATGGAAATTAGGTTAAGCTCCTGGGCATAACTAACACCATAACATGAGATCATGCAGGATGGCATATATTAAATTTTAACTCACGCGGTAGAATCTCGCCTCGTGCGCCAACCTTCAATAGTAGGGAAGCTATCGAGCCGACTATGAGCTCGGCTCCTAATAAAGGGCGTGGCAGCATCAAAATCACCAAAGCTATTGAATCTGGAGCGCATGGTATTGTGGTTCCCAGGACTGTCTGGCCCGTGTTGGTCCGGAGAGCTCAAAGGAAATTGAATTGAGCTCATTGTGCCCTCGACATTGATTGGCACGGTGACAGGAAAGTCAACTGGGGTCTTTGACCGAGGGGCCACAGCAGCTTGTGCAGCATTTTTGCTGAAGTTGGATATTGAGGGAGGATCCTTCTCGTCTTCTGAGAGGTTCCGTCGAAAGGGTGCTGTACTCTCGCGGACAGGCTCCCACTCGCCAAGAGCGGTAGACACGGAGTCGTTGTCAGATATCAATCTCTTGGTCTCAGCAATAGAATACAGATTGAATGGTTCGTCCGTCCTTCCGAACAGCTGGGACGCGGCGAATGGGGATTGCGGATGGTGACCGAGACTGAGCGCCAATGAATCGGCGCCAAACTGGTGGGCAGGGAACGGAGAGGCTGTAGAAGAGACAATAGAACGCCTGTCGTCATCATCTTCGTCTTCAACCTTTGCGAGTTTCTCGAGACAGAGATTGCACACTCGGACCATGCCGTCATGACCAAACCTTGAACCCTTGATGATATTGGATGCACAACGCGAGCAGAATATTTGGCCTGCACTTGAATGAACGGCAGGTCTGAATTCGAAAGTTAGGGTACGCACCACATATACGACAATGGTGTTTGCGTCGCCATGTTGTGAAGACGCTTTTGCAATCATAACATTCCTTTGCATTGGAGTCTTCCATCCAATAATCGCGAGAGAGACCTACAGCAGTGTTAGAAGCAATTAAAAAAGGGGCGGTATATTTACCTTCACCACGTATGCGACGTATGACCTTGGATACAGAAGCGGACCGATTTAATGAAGCAGTAGTGCGTATGCTACGGGCATCATCCTGAATGGGAAAACCAGGGATGGCGGTGCCAAAGAGACCACCGTCTTGAGTCTCGTACACAGGAGTATATTGGCCACTACGTGAAGGCGAGCGGTCTAATTCTGCACCAAAGGATGGTGGATCTGACACAACTGGTGTCAAGGATACGAGGGGTGGTGCAGTCTTGGATGGTACGACTGTCAATGATGACGGACGCTCGGGTACAGAGGACCGAGAAGAAAAGGTAGATACGTTTACGGTGGTCGCGGACGGACGCCTCTGTTCGCCTGTAAGGGCACCAAGATTGCCATTGGGAGGCGGTGTAAGAGTGGAAGATGTCAAGGGCGCAGCGAAGCTACTCTTCATGCGTGAAAACAAAGAAGTCACAAGAGCATAAGACGAATGATCATTTTCATCCTCTTCTGAGAATGGATTGAAGGAGGTCAATGAGGTGACATCGTCGCCAAGTTTTGTGCTGCTCCGGGACCTCGACGGAAGACCGGAATGGGTGCTCTGTACTGGAGAATAGGTTAGTGGTGATTCCATTTGATAAGTCGGTCGTAGTCCAGGATCACAAGCTAGGCTGCCTACACCGTGGTCTTTGTTGCTTTCAGCTTCCCCAGCTGAGCATGATGGTTCAACCGTTAGAGGCGGTCAGTTTCCTTACTAGGTAATTCAATTACTAAATTAATCCTTGTGCGCTCTTTATCCTCCTACTACTCAACTCCAAGTGATTAAAGGACGGAATTTAGGGGGACGTTACATTCGTCGGAAGTTTGACTACTTCCGATATCCTGCACGCTGCACGCGTCTACGACTGATAGCAAAAATCTCTTTAAGACCCTTGTCCCTGACGCGCAATGTGACTTGACCCTTTCGAAGCCTTGCACGATAACCTTATAATTATTATGCTCTCACCTTCAGGGTCATTCACTTAAGTATAAATTTTCGTCGAGCACTTATGTATACGGTACCCAAAACATGATGTCCCTGGATGATCATTAAAGGGTAGACGTTCCCCAGAGGACCGCGGGTCCTCGCCTCTACGCTGCATCATGGGGCTGAGAGGGCTTCAGGGGAACTTTATATAAATGATAACTCCGTAATTTACAAACACAAATAATTGACTATAAACTGTGCTGCGCTATTAGTAGCATCAATACAAAGTTTTTCTTCCTCATGGCACACCGCCAAGAACCACCGCCCATCCAAGAAAACGATCCATCTGAGATCGATCCTATATGGACCTCAAGTCGTACTGCACGCCAGATTTATGCCTTGGGTGAAGTCGAAAAAGTGAAGCCGTAACACGCCGCATGGCAGGTTCCACCACTCACAGATCATGCCCCACTAGGACATAACCCGTCTCCTATCTCTTGCAGCGTCTTCCGTCTCACTGCTCACTCTCCCGCAGACGGATGAGCCTGAGGACACCCTCCCTCAAGGAGAAGAACGCTCAGAACAATTCGTTCTAGAAGTGAGCGAGTACTTTGAACGGCTAGACGTCAGTCAACTTCTCATCGCACATCTTGAAAAAATTCTCAACTCAATCCCCGAAGTCAATTCAAGTAGCTATTCGTTCTTCGCTGGCTCATATCCGCCAGTCACGAATCGCACCTTCCGCGATCACAGCCCCCCCTCTCGGATTTGTTCCCCCTTCACTCGGCGTCGGTCTCCCAAGAGCTGCCGGGTCTAGTCGAGGCCTCCAAGAAGAGCGCATCGATCGAGATGCATGGGTGGGCATCCTCGACGCCCTCACATGCCTCAGGGCTTCACAACAGCACGAAAAACTAGTACAAATTTCCTCATACCACCCAATGAATACATGAGTTCAACTAAACTATAATGAGCTGCACGTCTATGCCGAGACCTTCGAATCAAAGTGTCTAATATAATGCAATCAAAAATCAGGTTCATATCATCGCGTGATTGTCCAGGTTAACAGCCGAAACTTACACGCTCGCCTCCTCCAGTGCTTCCTCCGCATGCAGCAATTCAACATCTTCCGCAAACTCAGGTTGGGACTTGGCTCGCAGCTTCCAAAAGACGCGCATATTAGGGGGGCGCAAAGCAAAGATAGAAAACGACGGAAATACGCACGACGAGTTCTCGTAGATTTTGTACCGCCTTGCCCAGACGGTTATCAGAATCCTTGATCATTCTGTGTGACTCTTCCAATATCCTTCTCTGATCGGCGTGTTGTCATAAACATGAGCTTCAGCTGGTGATGAATGTAAAATGACTGGTTGTCACGCACGGCATTTTTCACGTCCCACTCTTCAGCGTTATTTGCGATAAGCTTATCGAGTTTCCGCTGTTGCTCTTCTGCTTCTTTTGCATACAGGATGTGTTCCTTCAACACCCTGAGAAATCGTGTTAGCGCTCTTTGACCCCAGACATTGTTATTCTTGCCTTTTCGATATGCCTGACTTGATGTTCAGCTGGCGGAGAACGGCAGGCTTGTTCGACATGGTGGTCTAGCCTACTAGTAGATGACTAATTGAAATGACGAGGAAAGATGGTCTTTACGTCGTGAAGGCCTTATCGTTGCATCCAGATCGACCCCATCGATAAGGTCATAGTTATTTAGCTACTACCGCCGCTCCACAAACCCAATTCATATGCGTTTTTGAGATCTGAGCAATCGAGACCAGTATGACTCGATCGAATTCTTCCTTATATCGACCACAAGCTGTATTATCCCACATTTCAGAATTTCTCTTCAGGAAGCGGAAATATCAATTCATTGCTTGAGATATAGTATGACAATTCTACATAGATGCAGTACAGCCCGCGCTCGCCAGTGCAGCAAGTACAACTGATACATACAAGAAGCTTGACAAAGAATCGACAAATATAGTGCGTATGGAAATATCGGCAATGAGACATGAGAGCGGGGCGAGTGACAATGTGTGATATGCGGCGGAATGGGTGGCGGTGGGAACCAGAGCGTGAGGATAACCGAAGTATCAGGAATGTCGACGACCGATGCATCCAAACCCGCAAGCGGGAGTGGACAGAACTGCAACAGTGACCAACTTCTAAATCGCCGTAGGCATCTGGCGCTCAAGCCCTCCTCAACGCACGCTACACTTGACTAGCAAATGAGGTACGGAAGATGACGAGCTGCTCAGAGACATGGAAATGTCGAAGTGGAAAATGTAGGCGGTGGTCGCAAAAAAAACCTTCAAAAACAAGTAACTCCGCTGCGCCAACCACATTTGCTGCACTTGCACACAAACATGCAATGCTGTGGTCGCCATGTGTTATCCGCGAGATAGCTTGATGATCTCGCGAAAAGGGTACGGGTCACGAAAGAAGCGGTGATCAGTCGCCGGATCATGACAAAAGGTGATAAGTAGGATGATAATAAAACATGCCGTGCGTGCTAGATGCGGAATAGTCTTCGTAGAGGACGGAGATGAATAGCTACGTAAGGAACACCCATTCCAGAAAGGCGAGGATGCCCGTGAGAGTGTCGCCACTGATGATGCGCCTGTGTATCGGCGGGCACGAGGCACGTACCACAATGAAGTGGTCGTTCGTCTCAGTGCGAGAAGGATGAAATGGAAACGGAAGGGGGGGAACAGAGGATGGCGTGATAACAAGAAGCACACGCAGATGCAGCGAAACATGCACACCACTCGGGTATGGCCAACTGCCTCGAGCTGCACCGCGGTCTTGTGTCGTATCGTGTCCTCCACACATCATCCGGTTCCAGTCGGTATCCGATCTTCATCGTCAGGGTTTCCTACTCGTCGATGCATAGCAGTCGACGAACGAGCGGCGCAAGCGCCTCTACGCCTGTCCGAAAATGAATAGAACGTCACTAGGACGCCCAAAGCGCCATCCATGCAACGCAGGAAGACATAACAATGCGTATGAAGTTCATGACGAGTGCAGAAATAAAAAATGCGTGCTAAGTGTCCATGTGCGTAAAACCTGTGGTCCAGCGACAGGCATTCCAGTGTCGTGTGATCATGCGAATAAACAATGCTGATAATGTAAACCGACGGTGCTTTTTGATGATGTTTTCGAACGAGTCCACGTCAGCACAGCAATCAGAAATTTGACTGTGATTGCTGAGATACTGCTGCGACTGCGGCGGCAGCAGCGGCGTGACGTTGCTCAGCGGTGCCGAGCATCAATGCCTCATTGACGCTAAACATAAGGTTAGATTGCGTAGTAAATCAGTGTCGATAAGAAACTTACGAGCGAAGTCGCTGTACTTCGGCCTCAGCCTGTTGGAGTCTCGTCTGGAGCTGCTGAGCGGTCATCTCGAGATACTTGACGTGAGTCGTAGCGCGGTCTAGGAGCGAGACCTTGCTAGACTTCTGGTTGGAGACCGGAAGAGCATCCTTGAGTCTGCGGTAACCGTCCCGAAGCTCATCTCGACGCCTCTGCTCTGACTCGATGCGTTGACGACGGATCGTCTCGCGGCGCATGTCAGTGCTGGCATTTGCAGGGATGGAGGGCTGGAAGTCATCATCTTCATCATCAGAGTCGTCGTTCCTCGACTTTCTCCGCGTAGCCTTGGTAGCAGAGCGCGTGGTGGGCGCCGCAATGGGGTTGAAGCGGTGCGACCGCGGCACGGCAGCGGAGTAAGGAACGGAGTGCACGGAGGAAGGGGAGTGGGTCCCGCTTCCACGGCTACGCCGGCCAGAAGGAAGGCCATCCGACGAGAGCTCGCCAGCGCTGAGAGAGTAAACAGCGGGCGGTGAGATGCCGTTGTCGGGGGGCGTGTAGGGGCGCCCCGGCGAAGCAGTCGTGTACGACGTGCTCGAAGAGTAAGAGTACTCGCCGATTGAGTTGGTGAGGTTCAGCGAGTTGAAATCCAAGCGAGGGGACGAGGAGGAGGGTCCAGGGACTAAAAATAGAACCGGTTAACTGTTGTACTCGTGGGAACATGTGAGTCATTGAATACTAACGGGACATCGTGGAGACACCATAGGGTGACTGAGGGTACTGCAAGTACGGCTCGAGGTTGGCAATCGAGTCATAAGCAAATGGGGTGTCCATGAAGTTGGGGCTCCGGGGGTGCTCGAGGAGAGTTGATTCCATGAGGGCTGATTGAAACTAAAAAAAAAAGGATGTGTCGGTGTACGGAGGGCGGGTGCTTGCACTGCAGCTAGGTAGAGATGATCGTCAAAATAAGCTGACACTTGAAATATGCTGGGGCTATATTGCGTTAAACAAAAGGACTACAATAGAATAATAAGAAAGTAACTTACCGGAGCCGACTGCACAATAGAACAACAGAGCTGAAGAAAGAAAAAAAAGTCGGAACAAGAGAACAGGAAGGTAGTCGGAATGTGAGGATTTGAAGAAAAGAAGGGGATGAGGAGACTTGGTTAGTTTTTTGATTCCGTCTAAATATCCCTGGCGCAAATGGCTTGTAATGATTTGTTTAGGAAGGTAAATCTCACGTTACTAAATTTGGAAAGTGTGGTATTCCCGCTATGCCTCGTGTTTGTGCCTTCAACCCTTCATGGCCAAAAATGACTTCGGAATTTCTAGTCCCTGTCTTCTTCTCTCTAAAGCGGTTCCTATCTTTTCACAAACGGGGCTTTCATTGACACGCATCTCTTCCCACTCAAGTCTCCTTAGTCTAGTAATTACTGCCTCGTTGTCCGGATCCTTTCCTGAGCCAATCCTAACACGGCCAGCCCCCACTTGCCATCAGATCATCTATTCCAAATCAGCTACAACCCGCTCTCCATTTTGTCTGTAATTTGTATCACCTATTTCCTTCCATTGCTAAATTGTCATCTCATCTCCATTCTTTCACTTCTTGCCCGTTACCCAACCCTTTCTCCAAGCGTCAGTCACGGCTAACTCATGATCGTCTAGCCCATTTACCACCATACCATTTTTCATGTCGCTTCGTCCTTCCTCTGGGTTCGATTCTCGTCCCCCCAAAACTCCAAGTCCCGATCATACCCTGATGCGTTGCAATTATTATCTTGCTTTGCCCGCCGCGCCGCGCTGCGGTTCGGTCAACTTGCAATGCCCTGTCTCGCCGGTGACACTATTATTAATCTAGATCCGGCTGGCCAAGTAAGGGCGCTCTCCGGTGACCCTAGCAGCCGCCCGTGTTATCGAATCGGTATCTGTGATTTTGCTTAAGTCTGGGCCCCAAATTCGGTTCAATCATTTTTTTCTCAACATGAGGATCACAAACCTCACAACGTTTCGTTCATCCCCCCGCTACTCGCGCTAAACCTTATAAATTGCGATCCATATCCATACTCCGATCATTTGTGTCACTTTCTTGACAACTATTGGTATAATTTAATACATGCTGTCACACAGAGCTAGCTTTGAATTCACTCACTTGTGACTAATCACATGAGCCTCGGAATGTCTCCTGTGCAATTATGATCACCCAGCCGATGTAAACGCACTACTGAAACGCTTTCTCTGTAGGGCTTAAGGCGTTGCTAAACGCGACGAAGCAATGCCGTCATCTCAACCTTCCCTGACAATATCGCGGCGGTAAGTCAGAACTTCATAATGACACCACAAAAAGATTACCCCCTCTCATGTCTATAACGAGGCGCAGTTATTATATTCCAGTGGTGTTACGCCGTGGGTCCATGTTTAGTATGTGCCTGTGCAATTGGAATACCTTGTCTACAGCCGAGAGCGCGCGTTCTTTTCGGAAAGTCCAAAGAACATTCCACATCTAATCACAACAGTGCCCTCTCTCGTCAATCAGTGGGTTCGCATCAGATCTCAGTATTAACGTACGAGTGAGTTCGAGTGAATAGATGTGTGACTAGAAAATGGAGGATGATCAATCACCATCAGATGACGTTAGCGAGGAAACGTAATTAGACTTTAAGCAAAAACACGCACCAGAGGCGATGCCTGCGTCACTACACAGCAGTCAGGTCCGACTGTCTCGCAGTGACCTAGAGGGCACGACCACAGTTATGCACTGACGGACCATTGCGATAGAAGAATTTCGTTACCGCGGCATTCATATCCCAGCAGATGGCTAAGCCCTGCATAAAACCTCTACCGTGTGGAATGGATGAGTGGGAAACCTTTCAACTGATCACAGGAACACAGCCACAACGTAGGAAGCATGTAGGTGTACATGGATGTTCCGGGTAGACCAAGAGACGGCCGGATGAGTTCACAGAGAACAAGCAGAGTTCAATATGTGCCGAGAAAGAAGCGCAAAACTGGTCATGCATCGCGCCAGTGTCTAGACTTTCCTCGGATCGGAGGATTGTGAGGTTCTTGGTTCACCGGGGATCTACAAGTAGCTTCGCCCGCGTAGTGCTACAGAGACCCCGCCGCTTATCATGAAAGCAAGAAGCAAGCAAAGTTGAGGCGAAAATAGGGACGCCGTAAGCAAAGCGCATCAGCTGCGAGGCCCCTGCCAAACGAGTCGATAAGACTGTAAGCATCAGCCTATCAGAAGCCTCGTTGTGGGTGAACGAAACCCATGTAGGATCGACGGTTAGAATCGTTGATTCTAGTGCACGGAGAAAAGTAAGCGATTAGTTTCATGAGTAGAACTTATCATGCGCCGTATCAGGCCTTGTGATTCCGTTCCATTCTGGAAGCATTGAACAAACAAAGGCGATAGTATGAAGGTAAGGCCCCTAGATCGGTAGTTTACTATATCGCAGATTGAGCGCAGTCTCGAGAATGTCGAGTCACAAATAAGAGCCCCAAATTAGCTCCTCGCTGTGTTCATAGCGAATCAATGAAGTGGTGGAAGAGTTAGTGCATTGCGTTTCGCGGAAACCTGTGGAGCCCGTCGAGCATTCGGTTGGAACAAACTCAACTTGAGCTTGAACTCCGAAATAGGCAAGTGTGATGGTTAAGCGAGTGACGCCTTCTTGTCACGAGCGTGACATAATTCTTGCCTGCCCCCGCAGTGCCCCCGCGTCACTTTCAGCTAGCTCGAGAGATCGCCTTTCCGATTTCAGGCCAGGAATATTTGGAAACACGAGGAGATCTGTCCTGATCAACCTAGCAGGAAAGGTGATATCCGCCCTGCGCATGGGTATACGTGATGCGGGCAAATCGTCATCAACAGCTTGTCATTAGCCTTGGATGCATCTCGTTAAAAGCACTCGGTCTCACGATCCAATGCCTTGCATGACGGCGGCGTGTTCGAAACTCTACTTTACTGAACTTTGTATAGATCGCGCGCTATAGGCTCATCCTGTCACAATATTTGGTCCAAGCAGGTCCAGACTCTTTTCAGTTTCACATTAGTTTTCAAGTCACTAAATTGTCCGCTGGGTAAGTTCTTGTGATCCTTCTAGGAAGGCCGTGGGGTTCGGTATACAGATGATGGTTATTGATTTTTTTCAGCTATACAGGGGATCTTGATCATCTCTTTGTCGATATGGACAACTCCTCTTGACCATGTAACGTTTTACACTGATCAGGATGTCTTTCGTTACCCTTTCACGTCTATGAAAAAAAATAAACACCCGTTCTCTCTGCGCTCAATGGAACTGCCGATAGAACTGCCTCGCTATCCAGATTCATCTCCGCTGAACTTATCAGAGCCCCATTCTGGAAGGAGCTGCTAACCTACTGTTTTGGTGGTGCTTCTCTCAATCGGCGATGGTTTTACGATTCGGGACCGGTTCACCTCCTCAAGTTTCGGCGTGTCGAGGACTGCATTTTGTCCAGTCCATTGTATGGGGAGAGGCTAGCCCCCATAGAATGTTTGGCAACAATGTCACTTACCATCCGGCAAGTACGCATCGCCAGGTATCAATTGCTCTCTAGCTCCCGGGTCATCTGGTGATTGCTGTATATCACTCGCGTCAGTGGAGAAGAACTCCCCCTGTATACTAAGAATATGAATTCAGAGTACCCAATTCTGAAGATACCTTATCCGAGGACTCCAGAGTCTATTTGACAGTGGTGTTAGAGCCCCGGCTTCCGGGGATCTTCTTCCTGTGGAGCCAATCGTGTGTTACTAGAGTTACGCGAAGTTAGAGGGCATTTTGCTTGTTTCTCGCCACATTATAATTATGTGTTTTTGACGTGGAGCTGTCAAAATCCGAGGGTTGTTTGAGACGTGAGCAAGGCGCTCCGCTACCGGTCTCCCGACGAATATGTATGATTGTCTAGGTGTCCATCGAACGATCAAGTCTCAGATCGGTCGATCGTACACGCTACTTGGTTTACCCTTGGTCAAGGTCTAGACCAACACTCGTACAAGAATGAGGACGATAGAATGATATAGAAAAACAGAAAAGCGCGAGGCGTTGAACAAACTACTGTACTGACTACAGATGATAGATCATATCGTCGGGGGCTGTTCTACAACTTCCTTCGGTAGGCACCTTTTCGCTCCAGCCCTCTCCTAGAGGGGGCACCCGCGCTTTCATCAAGAAAGCCCTAGATTAAATCCGTTCACATCAACCGAAGAGACAGCTGACCATCGGGTCGAAAAGTGCTTCGGCGAGCGGGTCATAATTTTGGTGCCCCCTTTCCGTCGGTTCCCGTTGAGTGAGTTCGTGCAGTATTCGTCAAGAATGAGTTCGTTCAGTCGTATGAATTTCGTATCTTGCGGTCGTAGCAAGCCGCACCTATGGTGTATAATGGCGGGCAGGTGTGTAGACGCGTTACGTATGAGTGAGTGATGGGTGGGGGATGAATATATGGTTAGATGCAGTCGTGAGAAGAGTGCAATACATGTTAGTGATAGAATGGGATGAGTGGCCCGAATACTTGGCGGTTAGGGGATTAAGCTTTGAGGAAACGATAGTCCACTTGGGACTAGAGCATTCGCGAGGTGATGTGAGGTGGAGACACAGTCTCAAACGCCTATCGATCAACGAGGCAAAGCACGATTGGAGTAATCAAGCGCTTCCTCGGATCAAAAGGGGCGAGAATTCGTATCGATCCTGCAACATCAAACTGTGTGAGAGGTCGAAGGAAGGCGGATTGACGATAGGACTGCGCATAGCGCCGAACACGTCCCCAGCGCCTACTCCTCGACCTGCCTCGTCCAAAGCTAGATACCTCTCGACTTCTCCCACCGCTGAGCCGCAAAACAAAAATAAGAAATACATGGTGTGCAGAAAAACAAGATGCAGAAAATGATGAAAATGGATGACAGCAGCGTCCGTTGAAAGTGGCGTAAGCCACAGCACCTCAGTAATCCGAGGCAGGACTGCGCGAATCCTCTCGCGGGGGCTCTTGGCCTTGAACATGAGCGAGAGAATGACTTTGCATCCCAGGTTCAGGGGGAGGCGACAATGGTCGGGCATCGACGCCATGAATATTTCCCGGCGAAGGGGAGCTGCTAGTGCCAAGCGATATTTTCTCATTGACGGCACGAAGGCGTTGTACCTCCTGCTCCAGTACCATGAGACGAGCCTGCATCTCCTGTGTCTGTTTGTCCAGAAAGATGATGTGATTGGTAGCTAAACGCCACAAGGTCAGCCATCTGGTGGCAAAGCTTATCATTGATAGCATTACCTCGCTCGAGTAGCGACACCTTGCTGCTCTTCTGGTTAGAAACTGGTAAGACGTCCTTCAATTTGGCATAGCCATCGCGTAATTCGTCTCTACGCCTTTGCTCAGCCTCGATGCGCTGTCTGCGAGTTGCCTCCTTTCTAGTGTGAGCCAAGTTCTCTACGTATGTAGCGCCCATGTTGTCTTCGTCGTCTGAGTCGTTTAAGGAACGAGCACGGCCACGACGCCCAGAAGAACTAGTGGTAGGGGAAGGGGTGGGGTTGTAGCGAAGAGATTGGCGATGAACTAAACTAGGTCCACGGGATGACGATGGGGAGCCTGTCCCGCTGCTGTTTCTCGAATGGTGGTGGTAAAGGCCGTCCGCTGATGTGTCAGATCCTGAAATGGGTGGGGACAAAGGATCGTACATGTGAGGTGAGGGCGGAGGGGGTGAGCCAGCAGGCAGATTCATTGACACATGTTGTGGCGATGAGGTATACACGGGTGGCGGATATTGATGCGTTTGATGCGTGGGCATGAGGCTAAGATTATGGAACTGCAGGCCTTGATGCAAGTCTGGCGCAGATAGATGGCCTACAAAGAATCAAGAACATGAGCACATTATCAGATCAACATGTGTTTAAGGTGAGTTTTGGCCTCGAGGATAAAAAAGTACCCACGAGGATGATGAGGGTTAGGATGCTGCACGACAGGAAAAGACTGCTGGTGTTGCATCGCGTGGTGGTTGTACGCGAGGCTGTAAGATGATTCTTGCTCGGCTGGATAGAATCCATAAGGACTTGCATGTCCGAGATTTTGGTTGTGATCATCGGTTATGTGCTGCTGGTGCTGGTGCTGGTGCTGGTGCTGATCCATTGGACTGCTGTGAAAAAAATCGTAGATGGGTCGTGGTACAAAATGAAAACTTGTAGCGCACAAGTTTATCGTGAACTGAAAGGTAAAAAAGCAAATTTGAGAAGAAAAGGAGGAAGCTAAGAATCAAGTAACAATGGTCACCGGTCACCCCCAAAGTCTCCAGAAAGCGATCTCCTTCGCTAACAAGCTACGGAACCAAACCGTTCATAATAATTCGGGCGCCTATTCTATCATATCCATCAGTCCTCCTGTTTGCCCTTTATTTGCACACCATGAGGAACAATGGCAACTCTACAGAAGAAGAAAAATCATCCAGGTCCTCTCATCAACCAAACGTCCTGCTCCCTATTGTACCTAGAGTTCACCCAAACACCACTCGGCCCAATCCAAGCCATCGGCACCGTTATGTATTTTTACCATGCCTCGAGGCTACCGTGTGCATGTATATTTTATCACTGGCTGGATCTAAAAAGCCGAACATGCTGCACCCAACCACGATGGCACATCAGCTGAGTCCACAGTGAACTTCTACGATGTTGAAGAACGATTTTTTGATTTTTTTTTTTGATTTTGGATGAGTAGATTGTGATGGAACGGCTGCCGACCCTCCGATCGTTCCTATCGATGGAAAGTCGATAATGAATTGATAGACAGCAACTTCCGCCGATATTTCAACACCCCTTCATTTCCGGTTATATGGAGTTACTCGTTCGTGGACTAGGTCACCTGCTAAACACATCAGGGTTCGGGTGGTTCTTGAGCGCTCTGAGCGTCAACAGGGAGTCACCAACCTTCCAGATTGTACGACTCGTTGGAATGATGTCGAATGTCAAAAAACTTGAACAAATTTGATTGGAGATATTTACACACTAGAAGTCGAGATGTACAACTTGATTGTGACTCAAGCATGTGGTCCTGAAGTTGGTCAAGTGTTTTCTAGCTCAAGGTTATACTTACCATCGTGTCGGGAGCAAGGGATTGCAAATGGACGGCTATTCTCCCGTATCTGAAGGACAGCCATGGGAAATCACTGTCTTGTTAGGAGTAATATACCATCGCATCTGAAGAATTGCGAGTTGCTTCCGCTACCCTGCGTCTGTTCTGCGATGGAAATTGTCAGACTTCGTAGTAGAATTGCAGAATTCTCGAGTGTCCGTTCGTCGGGTCCAGCAACAGATAGAGTCACGCATCTGTCGATAGCGTCCAGATTCGAAAAAAAAAAATCTTTGCAAATTCGACCACCACAACAGATAGTTTGCTGGACGTCTATCGCGGCACTGCCCGCACCTGCCTCGCCCAAGCAAAGTGCTTTTGGAATTCGATGAGGATTTTCTTGCATACACAGATTTATGCGTCCAATCGACAACAATATGGCTTACCACTAAACCAAGATTAAGATCGTACCTCAGGCGCACTCTTGGTCCGGCGTAGCAGAGCTAAGTTAATGTGCGCTTCGCCGCTGTTCCGACTGAGCGTACCCCTGAAAGTATCAGCACAGAAGAAATTAAAATCACACTATTGGTCTAGTCCACGGGAGAACGGCCGTCTCCTTTCCAGTACAGCAGTCAAATGATCCATGTGAGCCGGTTAGGGACGAGGATGACCCTGATGTTAGGGGATGGCGATGCGGCGGCGGCTGCGGCGGAGGAAGACGAGCACTGCATAGAAGTAGCCTCATCAACCTATCTGACTTCTGCATGTAGTTTCTTCGCCCTATGAGGGTGGGTGTACGCGACACAAGCACACGAATGGCTGCGGACGTGGGATTGTTCCGGGAGCCATACTGGTTATTCTCATTGGTCACAATCCAGTAGAAATGGATAGTATGATAAATCACGGCTGCCATGTACAACTTCTGCTTCCGAATGAAGTGTCTTTTACTGGTGCACTGGCATCGACAGTTAAATATTGCCTTGTGACATCGTGATTGAGATTGAGTAAGTTGTAGGCCTGTGCTGTCCTGTCCAAATGTTACCAAGTCAGATTCAATTAAACCGGTAACGAATACTCACAAACAGATAGTTGCCGGTCGGTGCTGATACACGGACCTGGGATAACCTGCACCTGTATTTGGCCTGGATAGATTATTGTTAGCATGCGTTTCACGTTGAACTCAGCGTCGAGCACGGCGACTCCTACGTAGTAGTCAACTTCACAAAGGCTTAATACAAAAAGATCTAAAAATAGAAATTGTTTCTCACAGTTGTCAATGGAAAGTTTGAAGCAAAGCTTTAAGCATGCCCCATGTAGTGTGCCCTCCGAGTCTAAGGTTGTCTTAAGGCCTAAGGTACGACCATTGACCAAGGTACGACTGACCTTGTTCTCGAGCAAGGCGACGCTGGCGACAACAAAGGACTGTTATTTTATGAGTTTTCCCGGAATAGTCGCGCCAATGTTCGTTCATATATTTCTGAACTCCAAGACCGCCTTGCTGACCCTGTGTATGATGATGGGTTCAGAACACGATCACTTAGGTTAACGTTGCTGATTCTGACACCGCTCAGTGTGACACTCAAGGACTATTTTACTCTGCTTTCCCTGTGCTGAGCTGCCAGAAGGTCTAATCAGTTGACACCACTCCGTGTCATGTCAAAAGTCGTGCCAACAGAACGTTCTCATTTATCTGGAAACCCGCATAGTCTTCAGCCGGGGCAATGGGCTCCACCTCGTGCACCTTTACCCCCGCATCGTCTTGTGAAGATAGCTAATGCCCTGGGAGTCTCTATGCCTTCTCCCGCAGGACCTAATTCTTCATCTCCATACTTGTCCGCTTCCTTTCCTGGTGCATCTCCCACCATAAGTCATGCTGACCTTCCCTGGCGCGTGACGACGCCGTCTAATGCATCTTCTTATAATGTTGGATCATTTGCGTCTTCATCTCAGTCCAAGTTCCTGCTCCATGTCATACCACCTCTTCACCTCCTTCACGACTTCGATGCGTCTGACCCATTGGAGCCTGCGCCTCCTCCTAACGCATCAGGATATCACAAACAGTTCCGACGCGGCACCCTTGTATCTCTGCAGCCCTCGCTACATGCGCAACTTAATGCAATTGCCAAAGAATATGCTTTACCTAGCACAATCGGCCTCGTTCTTTACCTTATTACAACTTCCCCACAAAGTCGCCAGAACAGTCCAATGCCTTATGCGACCCCTACTTCAGGAAATGAGGATGCAGAGGAGCCAGGTCCGCGCATTTCCGAAGAAATCTGGAAACATATTTGGGGTCGAGTTCTTAAAGCTGAACGTGAAGAATCTCTCGCACTTCCCCGGGGACCAGGCTCTAGTCCTTTCGGCCTGGGTCTAGGACTAGATTCTCTGGGTCAGTCCAACTTGCGCCCTTTGGTCACCCCTATGCGGACAGAAACGCCGCAACCGCAACCTATCACATACCCAATTACTCCTTCGTCTACCACGTCTTCAGTATCTGATCTTCGGTCTCACTCTAAATCTACCCCTCTATCATCCTCATCGCTGACACACTCGGAACCAGATACCCCCGATACCTCCCGTTCTTCTGATAATGAAATACTTGGCGTTGACCTCCCAGGTCTTAATTCACCCTCTATAATACCTATACTTGCAAAAGTGGAGTTCGATATTGATCGACGGAAAGCGGCGTGGTACGAGCCATGGTTGCGTGGCCGTCGAATGACCCATGCTAAACGTGCCGAGAGTCGTCAAAGTAATCGAGCACACTCTCAGCCAAGCGCGGAGGGAGATGGAGATGGGAAGCGTGTGCCGTTCGATCTAAGACTAGTAGAGAGGATGCAGAATGCAAGCTCTGTGCCTAGCTTTACTACGTCACTGTCTTCGAGAGAGGAGGGCGGCGCTTGTGGGTATGCTCTCCTGTCAGATTCCACGGACGAAGCAATTGAAGAAGACACAACAAGGGAGGAAGGCGGCACGGACGGGTATACTCCCCTGTCAGATCCCACGGACGAAGAAGTTGACGAGGACATAACAACACACGAGACTGACATTGACATCTGTCACTACGACCCTCTGGTGGACGTCTTCGGTACTGATGCAGATACCTGGGCTGAGATGCGCGCCGAATCGCAGTGTAATCAGCCCGAGGTCAATCCAAATGTAGTCGAGCTTGCGTTGGATGTGTCCTCAATTACTGCTATGCCTGAACAGGAACAAACGGGAGATGAGGTAGATGATGCGGGAGAGGTTTGGGATATCATTCGCCGGATGTCAAAACCCACGTTGACCTTATCAATACCATCTTCACCGAACTCGCAGCAACTGTCGTCACCCCCCGTAGGAAGTTCTAAGAAGTCACCTCCCCCTCCTTTGGTCATTGCTCCCAACGACACAAGAAATGGCCTCGTTCTGCATACTGGACCAAGCCCATTGCTGTCATCTTCCAGTGGAGGCGACAGTACGAGTCTGCCTTATGCGCATTCAAGTTCGAGGGGGACGCCGGTCGCGGATGAGATAGGTGACGATGATGGACTCTCCCTGGACATGGACCAAGAATATATGCGATCACGGAGTCCTGAAGAAAAGCGCGGCGGTGCGGTTTTCGAGGACCTCAACCTTGGCTTAGACCTGGGAGATGAAGACGAAGAGGTGCGTTTTCGCTGTCAGTCCTATGCCATGCCACTTAACTCTATTTGTAGTACGACGAGAATGATCCGAATGATCAACGCAGGAGCCAATATCTCATGAGAGCCAAACTTGACGAGATTGAACGGGTATGCCAGTAATACATGTGCTCATCTCGTGATTCTGACATCTAGGAAACTAGACTTTGGCACAGTTTTCTCCGAGACACATCAAGATAGATGACTTGGACCAAGATATTACGATAACTCATGCCCGAACGAAGTCACTCCTGGCACTTCATGCAGGAGGAACTTCGAAATTATCAATTGATCGTACACGTGACATTCGGGCGACAGGGTAAGTTCAATTACAGCTGTCAATAGTTTTTCGGTTGAAAAAGGCCCTAGAAACTCCATCGATCGTGTCGATGCAAGCGACAAATCGTGGCCTGCTGTCTCCTACTCATCTATCGCTAATAAGTCATCGCAATCTCCAAGTTCCCAATCACATCGGCCTCTAAATCTCACTCCGTCACCGCCTCGGCTTGCTGTGAACGGTGTGTCGACAGGTGCCCCAAAATCGTTCGCTCCACCCTCGCGGTCTTCATCACCCAATGCTCTCTCCACAGAGACTAAGATTCGCAAACGAGATTTGGAGCCATCTACGTACCCACCACCCTTACCCCCTTCCTTCGGAGGGCTATCGGATATGGCGACCGACTCCCCCATACCGTTGTCTCCTGATCCTTTTGGGCGGTACCCCTCTTATCTTGAGTCAGAGGCACACCCCACCCCGACGTATTGGGATCCCGCAACTGGGCAATTCACTAGTATCCCTGTTGAATCCAGACCATCTTTGTCATCTGTGGATGAGGGTTCTGTTGCTTCCACAACACCCTCCAGCCGATTCTCTGCTGACTCTGCAAGTTTTTCGATGGATGCTGCGGCTGCAAAACCCTCCACTCCTCTCGTCAGCGTCAAGACCTTCAAGAAACTTTGGCGTAGAAGCAAGTCTGCGTCTGTGTCGACTCAGCAACCTCCCACGCCAAATGCTGGACAAACTTCGTTCCAGGGATCTGCACTGCCTACTCCATCGTGTCATGATCAACTCGGGCCGCCCCCACCGCCGCAAAGAGGATTGTCTCCTATGCCTGCGATGACTATGCCACGAACACCCACACGACCATCGTCTCCGACAACTCCTTCGTCAGAGAAGACGAGTGTTCGTAAATCGATTCTCAAGACCTGGAAGTCAGTATCAGGTTCCACAGCGTCTTCCAGTGCTCCTTCAGAACCAAGACGAGATACTGAAAGACCTGTGTCTAACGAGACCATAAAGCCTCGGAGGCCGAGCATCTTGGATGCAGGGATACCTCCAACTCCGAAACTTGCTGAACAATATCTGCCTTCAAATCACGCCCGAACAGGCAGTGGCATTTTTGAGCGAAGAAAGTCTGTTGGACGATCTAAAATGGGAGCCTCATCGAGTCTTTCGACGTCATTTCAAGATGCTGCCCTCCCATTTAGGACGCACTCGCAGACATCTTCACCTCTACCTCCTCCAGGTTCTGTATCTCCTGCTCTCTCCCTGCAGTCTACGCCTCGTCATTCCAAAGTAGATGGCAGTTTTGAATCGGCACAGTATGAGCTAGTATCCGCCTCGCCCCGACTATACCCGAACTTGTCTTATCCCTACCAAACACTTGACCAAGATTAACCTTCGTTCTTGGCAGGTAGGTTTGCCTTTGGTCTCACTGCTGCGGCCGTTGCTTCATTCATCTTGCTTTTTGCTTTCCCATCAACTCACATCTTTACATTATATATCGTCGCTTTGCTTCATTACCATATCTTATTATTGCTTTCATTGCATACAACTGGATTCACTTGGGCGAAATCACGAACTCGACAGTCTGATATAGATACATGCTAAGCAATGCATAGAAGCAAGAACCGTACGTTTACATGATCACGAATGCCATGCAGGCATCCATGATTCAATATGCTTGTACTAACAGCTGAAAGCCCAATGGTTCACAGATTAGCTATAGACTAACGGTCACACGGCGATGACTAGTCGACTTCAAGTTTGTGTTAATATTGGCCATGCTCCTTCCCAAAATCCAATCCGCTAGCAGCCTGACCATCTGGAAATGCTGCAACTCGCTTGCCTTTTTACTTCATGACCGAAGCTCAATGGGAACATCTCTGCAAGCGGCTTTCAAGGCAACCCAACATAGCCTGAGCTCGCCTGCGTGAGCACATTTGTCTTATAAACGACCTTGTGGTAACCATCAAATCAGTTAGCATCATCAACGATATCTGAGGTGACACTGGATATGATAGGTACACCATATCAGGCCCTGGCACTGTTCTCCATCTAGCTCCAACAGGAATCGTTGCAAGATATGCTTAGGCAAATACGTATAACCTGCGACTCAGAGGAGACGGCATCGGGACTTGGCTGTGCATTGTCCTGATAATGATCACCCATTGCATAAGAGCAGCTGCAGGGTCCGAGGTCGCTTCTTGATGTCCATGATGTTTCATGCCCGAGTACCCTTTTACGTAGTTCTTTGCAAAGTTCAACATCGGGCTGTGTACATTCAGGTCACTGGTAGTATCGATTCGCAGTATCTTTCAAGCGTGTTACGTCTGGAACACTCGTCGGAGTGGTATGTGCACTTGATACAAAGTCGCGATCAAGATATCAGCGACCTACATACATCCCGCGTGATCTCTTCAAGCATGAACGACATTAACATGTAATCGAAGATCACTAGCACTCTTGATTCTTTGGGGCTGGTATGGGGCTACGCAAGTGCCACAAGTAGAGACATCTCTGTATTTGGCAACTTCTTTCGCAAGTCCAGTTAGCACATATCCTTCTGTCTGCACAATAAGCGAAACTCACAATTAAAGATAATTGATCGCGGACCGATGATATTCTCTATGACTTCTTGAGACCCATAGAGAGTAGGATTAGAACTTCGTGATGGACTCCCGAGGGTATTTTTGGACGTGTGCGGGGACCGACTCAAATCGATCATCTTAGATGGCAAAATGTTGTTGGTCGGGTGCGAACAGGCCATTCAGGGTGAAGCGAGGTATGTACAGAGCAGCTAAGCTGAATCAAGGTGAGTGTAAGTAGATCAACTCCCACCCGCGTGGTTGTTACACCGAAAGGTAGGATACTGAAAGGTAAGCCGATTATGTGAACTCGGGTAAGTTAGCGTGCTTACTGTGACACATTGGTTGTTCGTCTACAAATGCATTACCAACTTTGACACTGTCGCCCTCTGATGCGGCATAGGTGGTTTCATGACGTTCGCCAGCCAGCCCCCTTGAGCGACTGATAACAATCGTTATCGATGAGCCGCGACCAACAGAGTTACTGAAAGCATCAAGCCGGAAGCGGTTTAGGTCATCCACAAACAGCATACATGCAATTGAAACTAGACGTAAAAGCTCCTTTGAGTCGGGTTACAGTTACACCCATACTCTACCGTCAAGGATCAAAAATTATGTTCCGTCGAGTCCTTCCCAATAGCAGACGTGCTTGATGATCCCGCAGATACAGTCTGGATTATCGAATCAAGGTAATTGGCACCGCTCCTGCAACATAAACGTTGACAACACATCGGGAGCAGAATCTGGAAAGGACACAAACCACTTTTGATGAGTGAGAACATCGCAGCCGATTTCCTTCTCCTTGCGTTGTACAAGTTCCACATAAGCAAGCATACCGTCATCCTTGAACCGTGCAGCGAGCTCGGCTGTGTGGACATCCAGTAAGCGGCAGGATGTTAGCATTCAAGAGGAAACGCACCAGTAGCAGCAGCATTACTGTGCAGCCCAGCAAGGGAAATCAATTGCAAAACAAATCTAGGTTCATCAATGAGGCAGTCGCATTTGAAATAAAATGCTATATATCGCACCCTTCCTTTCCGAGTTCCCATATAAAGTTCTTGAGATCTGCATCTGCTCAAGCCGTTCGTGTTCTCAGACAAAGAACACTACTGGTATTGGGGAGTGACGTACCGTTAAAGCCTGCCTGCGACCAGTTGAAGCTGGGACTCAGATTGTATACAAACCATTTGCCAGGGTATTTCTCCCGGATCTTTCTCGCAAAGGTTCTGGCCTCCGCTAAGTCTGGCTTACCGGTTTCCAGCCACAACAGGTCTGCGTATGGTGCATACACAAGGGCACGGTCAATGGCAGCCTGAAGGCCACCAGTGGTTCGGTAGAAGCCTTCGGGTGTGCGGGGGACTACAAAAAATGAGTGAATACCTCGAGGCAATGACAGCTGTACTCACGGTCCCAGTTCCAGTTGATATCCTGGCCGACAGCCTCCCGAGCAATCTGACGTGCTTCGAAGTTTGATTTACCGGCCACTGCCTTCTTGTACTGTTCGAACGCGCCGCGTGGGTTCGAGCTACTGCTAGACAATAACGCTCGTTCGACGGCTATGCTGCATGCTCAATGTGCTGAACAGAAGACACTAAGGAATTCGTGCCTTGATCGAAAGTAATCAACTCGTTCAATGAATCCCATTCATTCTCAATTCTAGCTGCATCAGCACTGCTTGTGGCTCGCGCAAGAGCTTCACTGAGGGGTTTTCCTTGCGTCGTAGTACCGAGGATATATCTAAGGTGACGTATTTCAGACCGAGACCAAGTTCCAAAATTAGGACTTACGGGTGATCAATAGGATCGATGCTGGTAGAAAGGAGCTTGCCACTTTCAGCATCAGTGCGACCAATGAGCAACATCGGAGATAGAAGCATGTCAAGTTGGAAACGGGCCGCGACAAGCCGTGATACATGTGTGCTTGGAGGAACAATGACCTTCCCCGCAAGGTGTCCGCATTTCTTTCCGCCGTGGAGTTGGTCCTCGAAATGTATGGCTGAGGCACCTGACTCAGCAAAGAGTTTGGTGAGTTTCATGACAGCCGAGGTTCCTCCATGGCTAAGACGTTGTAAGTTAGTACGTGTGAAGACTAAGCAGGGTGCGGTCTTTACCCAGTATCACCGTCCGCAATAATTGGTCGTAAATAGTCGATGTATGAAATCTCTGCACGCTTTTCTAGCAATGCGGACATACGTTCATCGTAATGCTTCCGGTCATGAAGTTGCTGTGCACGGAAGAGACGGTGAACTTGGTTTGGTACGGTTGTATAAGGATAATCTCTGATACAATGTAGATGAGAAGAGTGCGAACATGGACATGATCCGGCACGTCATTACCCGAAATCAGGACCAACTTCATTATTGCCCGTAGTTAGTAACGAACTGGCAGCCCAACCAGAAACGTATACGACTTGTTGATGCCTTGCCATTTGGGTCATTTGAACAGGGTCAATAGCACCCATGGTAGGCACAGGTTGACCTTTAGAAGCTGCCTCAGTGAACAAGGCGAAGAGCTTGTTAGCAAGGAGTGTCGATGGCAGGGGAAGAACAGGCGCGGAACCCTGCTTCAGCGCTACATCATGAGCAGTATAGGGACGGGTGATAGAAGCAAATCGAGGCGAGGAAAAGAAAGCGGAGACGTCCTGAACGCGAGCATCGAAGGTAGCGCTTTGCTCAGCTAATGATGGCGGGTGAAGTGGCAGGGCAGGAACCGAAGACATCGGACGTGTTATGGACCTAAGCCTAGGTACCCTACCTGTCGGTCGAAGGAGAATCATTGTAACGGATGGTGTCGTGAGATGATGAGAACACCGTCGTCTGCTATTAAGCGCTGACCGTTGTGTTCGGGAAGCCGAAACCTAGATTGAGGTTAGGGTTACGAATGGGGACGTATCGGTCCAGAGCGTGCAGCTTACTGGGACCAGTGAGGTTCAAGTTATTCTCGGATATCTCTAATTCTCTGAAGGAATTTCCATCACTTTACTAGACAACCGACTTGCTACAACAGAAGTTGGTTTTAATCTCGACTCGTCATGCCAATCTAGAAAAGTCGGTGGAGAAGCGCCCCAAAAGTGCTTTTAGGGCTTTTCCGTGTCTTTTGGTTCCTGCAAGTTGGTTGTCGTTAGGTCTCCTCCGGCCTTCATGATAGATAGAGAGAAGCAATCACTTGACCTATAGCTAGTTGGTCTTCGAATCCCTTTCACCCGAAGTATGATGTTGCAAGTGGTGGTTCCTCCTTGCTCTCCCTCTGACTGGCACATCATGTGTCTAGATCTAGTTCTAAACACCGTGTCTGGGTGGGAACTTCAGTATCATCTTGTGACGCATGGCCAGGTGGTGCTTCTACGACGTCCCATCTCCAAGAAGAAGGAGATATGATGCTTTCGTTGGATATTTGTTTTCCGTCCATTCAAATACTTCACATCATGCCCTTCCTCGAGGCTTTATATCCGCACACCGAACACCGCATTTCAACTCGCAGACATAAATACCATTCCCCTGGATTTGGGTTTATATTCATCCGCTACCATTCGCATGACTTCATCTCCCATGGAGTCCCCTTCCACTTCCTCCTTGCGAGTCACTCGACTGACGCTCATACATGCTGTCCTCGCATATGTATCTCCAGAATTCACTGCAATGTCCTGTCTACCTCTCCTACTGCCAGTCGAGATCCGCTTTCGTATTCTCACCCATCTGCATCTCACACTTTCCGCCTTCTTACTCGAATCGCTCAACCACAGCTTACAGAGCTCCCTCGGCGACCTTTGTGATCGTTGCAAAACCTATAATTTTCACGTCTACGGTCAAAACGTGTCAGACTGGCCTGAAATAAAGGTCACTGGAGGTTGTTGGTGCGCAAAAATAGGAGGGCACCAGCGGCCAGAGATCGCTCGTGCGCGTGATCGGTGGAATTCAGATGCATCCGTCGACGCCAAAATCCGCTCCCCGATGGCTGACTCTGATCCGCCGCCCTACTTCATATTTCACTTGCGTCATGTTGCCGTAACATATCTATCAACCGCCTCACCTTCGCCTTATACGCGTGACATAGAGGCGATGGCAACATCGCGTGCCGGTGCCAAGGAGATTGACGCTTTAGTCTCAACGGTCCTGCGACACTTTAAATGCTTCGTCGTTCCTTCAAAAACGAGGGTATGGAAACTGGAAGACGAGCTTTGCATCATTCCTATCTCTGAAAGGACCTCCGAAGGCCCCTCGGATGATGAGATATTATGCACGCTCCGGGTTGCCCTAGAGCTTAACCGGCACCGCGACTTTGTATCACATTCAAAGCTACATCCTCGGAATATGAAGCTCACTCCCCCCTTAATATTCCATTCCCCTGGTAAATGCTTCACTTCGTTCCTGTTTGTTACAATGGCTGATTGATATTTAGATTCGAAACACTTAGATTCGAAACCCAGGACAAGAAACATCTCACTCATATGTGGTATCGCCCTGGCCTGCATGCTATTCAGCATCAGGTTATGGTAGTCTGGTTGCCTGGTAGTAATTCACCTTCACACACTCGCATATTCCATTTCCGCACATACTTCCACATCCGGCCGCTCCAGGAACATGCATTTCCGCAACTCCCAGAGGACGGTTCTCCTCCGTCTATACCGCGATCGCCTGTGCCCTGCATTCATTTTAAATCCAGTACCTTTCAATCAGCATGACCATCCACTCTCTGTTATGTACGCATTTTTGGCAGCATATGGACCTTAGTTTACTTCTCAAGCATGCACTCACTTATATTTACTATAAACCAATAGGTTTACCAATGGGAGAAGTTCGCGAGGCGTTTTTCCTATTGTCGATCAACTGCGGTTCGCCGCAATTACATAAGCGAACAATGTACGAGGCTCATCTAGTCTCCAGGTGTCGTAAATCCATCGCATTTCTAACACCATTATCAGACTCATTATCTCCCACGTGTGGTCGCCCTATCGCCAGAATTTCATCCAGGTACTAGATGAGAATTTCACCCGCTTGTCAGCGGGAGATCAATACGCAAATTTCTTAAATTGAATGTGAGCGAGGCGCCAGGAGCGGCGTGCAACGAGATACATGCAACGTAACCATAATCCTCGCCCGTATTATCTCAAATCCTCTCCGAGGCACAGATTTAATTTTTTCTAGGCAAAAAAGGTGGGTCCTGAGGCCTGACTCCTGCCAAGGCGTCGACAAGGAGTCGAGTTGCAGGGCGCCCCTATCCGGGGGGTTGAGCGGAGGTTCGCTTAGTCAGCCTATCCGTCAATTGACTTGTCATGTTCTCGCAAGCCGTCTCTAGCGTTTCCACAACGCTCAATCGGACTGGTCGTCTGTGCACGCCATCTTCGGCGGTTTGCATTTGCTATTACCTTAGGAAATACACTGGATTCTACATTTTACCTTGGTGTGCTAAACATGAGCAGTTCGACTAGGTGATAAACTTGTCTAGGAGTATTGACCATCTCTAAGACTTGCATGTCCCCTTTAACCTTGGCGCGCCACTTTCGTCGATGACTGCCATTGACATTGTCCGCACAGGCCCGGATCCCCCTAACACTATGATGTAATCCGCCATCTTCATCGGCTCCTACTACTACTAGTCGTGCCGAACGATAACGCAACATGACTTGAACCTTAACTGCTGGTCCTCTCCCTCAGCCGAACTCATCCTTAATCTCCATATCCCACTCTCGTCTCCTACAACTCATTCCGCCCACTACTCAGCCCGTCCTCGATTTGCTTCGTTGCATCATCATGCCTGGTCAATATATCAGAATTAAAGGTGAGTCACCTTCGTGTCCGTTTCGTACTCCTTACCCTCTATCTAAAGTCGTCAGCGGAAAGAATATTCAAGTCCCCTCCCGGCGTATGCCTGCTGGCATTTACGTGTGCATCAATGTCGACTCGAGGAGACGCTGGAAATCGGCCGTCAGATGCCTATCATCTGATGTATCTGTAGTGTGGGGCGATACTGTGACCCTGTAAAGTTCATGATACTTTTGGACGCCATTCGAAAACTGATCATCGGTTTATAGATCGCCACACGAGTCACCTACATTATCAATGGAGATCAGGGCGTCCTATGAAGTCGGTCGAATGCTAGGCAGTGGAGAAGTTATTGGGGAAATTCAAACGTCGTGGGATGAGCTACTCGATTATGGAGATGAAACTTTTGGTGGGCGAACGTTTGCTCCTCATCCATGCACATCTACTAACCATCTTGTAGATATCTCTTTCCCACCTGTTTGTAATGTACATCCTTCCCTCACGCTGAATGTCGCTATTGTACAAACTTGCGACAATCAGGACGGGGCGCTGTCTGATGTGAGTGACGCTGGTCTCTGTTGTTAGCTTTTGCTGACGGAACGCCAACTGTAGTCCCTTGTAGACTGCGAGATTATTCGAGACACAGACGCGGGCCACTCACGATTTGCCGAATACATGACGAGCAAGACGGTCTCTTACCTGAATGATGCTGCAGAGCATTTTCAGTTGGTTCTAAACCAATATTCAGTCGACCGTCCTGACCACGCGACGGCTCTCACCAACCTCGCGTATGTGCGCCTTCAAGGGTATATTTGCAATGATCTTCAAGGCATCGACTCCACCATTTCCCTCTTCCGTGAAGTCCTTGCATTACGTCCGCAGGGTCACCCCGATCACCCATTAGCCCTCTATAATCTCATTAGAGCATTAATATGGCGCAACAGCAAGGAGCCTACCGCCTTCTACATCCACGAATTCGTAGAACTATGCTGCAAGCTCCTGCCCCTCTGTCCAGAGGGCACCTACTTTCGTAGAACCGGCGTAGACAGTGCAGTCGATTATGCGATCGGCGAATGCAACGATCTTCCAATAGACGCATCTGATGAAGGCATCCACCTTCGACGAAACGTGCTTGAGCTCTGTCCTGTGGGCCAAAAACACCGTCCAAAAGCACTTGACAAACTTTCATGGGCTCTCAGATCACGCTTTACACAACGCGGCAACATTGATGATTTAGATGAGAGCATACAATTTCGTCGTGAAGCCGTGTCTCTGTGCCCCGAAGGACATCCTGACCGCCACGACTACTTGAATAACTTGGCCGTTTCACTTGGTCACTATCGCTTCATTCACCAAGGCAAACTTAATGACCTTGATGAAGCCATTTCTTTGCACGAAGAAGCGCTGCGCCTGCGTCCTGTTGGGCATATATCTCGTGATGTCTCATTGGACAACCTAGGGGTCGCCCTGCTCGCTCGTTTCAACAAACACCATGATATCGATGACATTGACAAAGCTATCAGCCTCCATCGCGAGGCACTAATGTTGTGCCCACCTTGGGATCTCCGTCGTGACACCGTGCTCAACAACCTCGCGCTCGCGCTCAAAACCAGATATGGAGAGTCGCATGTCAAGGAGGATCTTAATGAGGCAATTAATATGTTTCGCGAATCCATTCGAATAAGGCGGCATGACCATCCAGAGCGCCATATAAATCTTCGAAATTTGAGCTCGGCGCTCTGCTGTCGTTTCACACAAACTCGGACGGATGAAGATATCGAGGAGGCCATTAATATGTGCCAAGAATCATTAGCGGCTTTGCCTTCACTGCACCCTGACATGTATCTCAACTACATGCGGCTGCAGGAAACCTATCTATCTCGTTACCAAGTGCAACGCAACTATGCCGATCTGTCACTCGCTGTAGAGAACTTCAGATTGGCATCGAGACACCCTACTCAGGGCTTACCATACCGCATTATAACAGCCCGGAACTGGGTCACCGCAGCAGAGCGGTACAATCATACATCTGCGCTGGAGGCCTACAACACTTGTTTCGACCTTCTTGACGGTCATTTGGCTACGCGACCATCGACAATTTCACGACGCGAAGCTGCCGCTGCATTCAGCGGTGCCAGATCGCTGCCTGTAGACGCAGCATCATGTGCCATCCGTCGTGACGATCTACGACGCGCAGTCGAACTCATAGAGCAGGGTCGTGGCCAACAATGGTCGTTGGCCTCTCGCCTGCGGAGTCCACTTGAAGACCTCGAGTCGACGAATCCCCACCTCGCTCACACATTCTTGGAGCTCAGTAAACGCCTTTCAGATGCTCAATATTCCTCAGGTAATACAGACAGAGCTGCTGCCGATCGGGCAACAACAGAGTATAGGAGACTTGCAAGGCAATGGGGGGCTGCGGTAGCTGAGATACGTAATGTTCAAGTGTTCTCGCGATTCCTGCTTCCGCCGTTGTATGCAGACTTGCAAGCAGCAGCCCGCCGAGGCCCGGTCATCATCCTCATTGCGAGTGAATACTCGTGCAGCGCCATCATTTTACCGACATCAGGAGAGCCCCATCATGTTCCTTTGCCATCTATCACTCTCACAGATCTGCAGACTCTCAAGGATCGCTTCACCAGGGCAATACGACAAACATCTCGGATGAACCCAAAGGATTCGAGGACGGATCTAATAGTACTTTTGCGGATAATATGGGACGAGGTCATGCTGCCCATCGTCAACGTACTCGAGCACGTCCTTAAATTAAAGCGCCACTCTCGAATCTGGCTTTGTCCAACTGCAGCTTTCACGTCTATTCCTCTCCATGCAGCTAATCCCTTTCTAACAAAGGCAGATCGCTCTGGGAAGGAACCATGTCTCGAGGATCTCTATATCTGTTCTTACACCCCAACACTGTCTGCTCTGATCAGATCTAGACGGATGATGAAGCAGCGTGTGCATCCGTCTTTCGTGGCGATCGGACAAGGTCAACCGGGTGCAAGGAAAGGCAAGGCGCTCTTGGCTGTTGACAGCGAGCTCGAGCTTGTCCGGAAACTTGTTCCTGCCACGTCCAAGCGTACCACTATCTCTGGCGACGCAGCCACACGAGCAGGCGCACTCGAGGCTTTGCAAGAGAACACCTGGGTGCACCTTGCTTGTCATGGCAAGCAGGACCCTACGCAGCCTTACAATTCCCATTTCGTCATGAGAGATGATCATTTGACGTTGCTTGATATTATGGAGAGAGATATTCCGCATGCCGAGTTCGCATTCTTGTCAGCGTGTCATACCGCCGTCGGCGACAAGGAGACGCCCGACGAAGTCATTCACCTTGCAGCTGGTCTCCAGTTTTCGGGGTTCAAGAGCGTCATTGGCACGTTATGGGAGGTCGACGACGCTGTCGCGAAACACATTGTCGAAGCATTCTACGAGAATATGTTCAAAAATTTGAAGGATGGTGCTGTCATGGACTGTACGAAGGCGGCCTGGGCACTCAACTGTGCCACACACGCGGTGAAGACGAAAGTGCCACTCGAGCAGAGGATTGTTTTCATTCATATCGGCGTGTAGTTCCTGATGCTATTGCTTTCACCTGGTACGATTTCACGGGTTCTTTATATTGCATTCTCTTTCGTTTCCATTGTACTTCCATAGGCTGTCACGTACCCTTATGCTACCTTGCGTCGCATTCGCTTTCAATGGGACACAGTTCGCGGGCCAGTGCCACTCCCTCAACATACTTAATCGCTGTGTGATACGAGGGGAAATCATTTATCGAATCTACACCCACAAAACATGCCAGGAATAAACGAGTCGGGGGTTCGCGCCGACACCGGTGACAAAATAAAAAATGGACGCTCAGGGGATTGAACCCTGGACCTTATACAATTCGGATGCTCGTGCAAAGCATACGCGCTACCACTGCGCTAAGCGCCCTTATTTGTTATTGCATGATGTTTCACTATTACGTGCGCACACACATAACTTAGACGAATGAAGATTGGCGACCACTCTGGCGTGGACTTGTCTGGCCACTGGCATTTGGCGTCCAGTACACGCACACTCATTTTAATGTCACCTTTCCTCCGTCTTCCATACGAGACTGAGTCCTGAGCGATCACTCACACCAAGTATCCACAGATGTTTACTTTATCCGTCCGATTCCGTCGACGCCATTGCCTTGCTCCGGGTGTTCGACTGGTCAGCACGGTTTTCGAGAGAGGAAGAGGAATCATGATCATAGATTGCCATCGATGACATGTACAGCATATGCAGGACACATTGTACATGTTTCTGGATATCTGAATCTTGCAAGTATGGTTGAATCTTGAACGCTTTGAACAACAGTCCCTAACACTTGTTCAGGCATTCCGATCTCTTCTACTCAAATGCGCAGCGACGTCAGTGTCATCAAAATTGATCCATTCGGAAAAAAAATTCTTGAACATGGTCGTTGACGCTGTTCAGAGCCTGGATCGAACGACTTGGAGTCTTGGACGAATCACACTTCGGGTTGAAAAATACTCCAGGAGGTGACATGGAAGATTCTCAGTTGCTCCCTTGCGTTTGGTAGCGAACGGTATGTCATCTTCGAGGGGGTGCTCCAACGCAGACATGAACAGCTCATCGCAGTGGAACGTCGTATACATGACGCCGTCATGGTCGTTAAGCAACCGATCCAATTTATAGTTTTCAGGTGAATATACATATCACATATAGCGTGTGTATGTGAGATGATTAGAAGGATAGATGAATGTAAAGGACGTTGAGATAACTGAAGGAGTAACGATAGTATGATACAATGATAGCGTGGAGATATACAAGTTGAAAGACGATCGACAGCATGACCGGAATTAGTACACTGGTACCAGATTGTTAGGGATCGCCGTCTGGTTTTCTCAGTATCGAACATTGACGTCTGTGCTGCTATGGTCAACTACCTAGCTTTCAAAGCCAGCTTTCTGGCCACTAGCACTGCAAGGTCCTGCCGGCGCAACGTGTGAGAGAATGGACACTATCAAAGCAAGGCTAGTAAACGCACAATGATCAAAGTGGTCAAGCTGAGGCGCCTGACGCGAGGTTTGATGCCGGCCTCGGCAACTTCCACGGCTTCCTGCAGATTCTCAACATTAGGATGCTGCTCCTCATGGATGTCAGACTGCATTTTGAGAGTGAGTCAGGGCACAAGAAGATGTAAGAAAATGCGTACGAAGTCGAGAATCACCGGTCTAGCACTGTTGTCCTCATCAACGACATCGTACTGATTGCTGAGGCGATCATCTACAGTGTTCTTAATAACATAATGTGAAAAATAGCGATCTAAGCTTTGAAATTTGATGGCTCACCATCAGGTTCTCACGTTGGCTTGGCTTTACCCTCGGGTAAGGGTGGAAGCGAAGCAAGTAAGAAGTCCTGTAGCTGGGTAACCTCATGTTGCTCGTCGAAGACTGGCTCATTACAAGGGAGAACGAAGGGAAAGGAATGTCGTATATCCTGCGTGAAGGCATTAGGGCTTAAATACCAACGAGAGCTTGAAGGAAGGAAAGCGAAAATAAATTGAGAGGCGGGGACTAGAATTCAGAACCCCAAATTCGCAATTCCGACAGGGTTGAGTTAATGTCCCCAAATTCGCAATCTCGACAGGGCTTAGTACCGAATACCTGATGAGCGCCTATCCCAGTGTGGCACTTCGAGATACTTATTCTGCTTCCGTGGAAGCAACTCTCTTTAACATCTTCATGGACGACCCCAATCCAGAACAGGCCATCGACAGGGCAAAACGAAAGGCACAAGACGTCGTAGGAGGGACAGCATTACCATGATTGGGTCCCAGATTGCTCCATCAAACCTACGGACCACGTCGCAGGGAAGCAACATGCATGACACTCAACGTGTCGGATGCCTGCATGTTCAAGTTCCATGATACACACCACGAAATTCGGCGACCTATTCGACCTTTTATATGCTGCTTAGAGCATCATAAGAATGCTGCGCAAGCCGGACGCGTCCCTGTCTGGAAAATAGTCAGTACACACGAGGCTCGAGTGCGTGGGCTCTGGAACTCTGTTGTATGGTACACAGTATATATCCAACAATGCGCTGATCAACCATCCCGAGCGACTACATCCCCTGGACATAACAAAAAACCCGCAATACCGAGCTACTCCCTCAGTGAGTATAGCGTGGCATATTGGTGTGACAAGCGGCGTGACACAAAAAGGGGCGTCACGCTAATTCGCGTGCACGAGCCAGCCAAGGCAAGTTCGCAACCGCCACCATAACACATGAAAGCGACTCAGCAGTGTGCTCTCAAGCTCGCAAGATGTCTCAAGCAGCATTGGTATGAGTCAAGATGGTCACTGTGGCTGCATCAAGACGAGTCAAAACTCTCAACTGGCGCAACCGCCTCCATCAACATCGACAGGTGGCCACCACTGCCACTCCAGTAGTGATATGCCCCAGAAACAAAGCATGGTTGGAGTGAACAAGACACTCACCAGTGACTATAATTCGGCTCAGTGTCCCCCACATGCATCGTAGGCTGCCTCAAATCCCCACAAATTTCCGTGCATCCAGATGTGAAGAATGTCGAACCGAATGATCCAACATAAGAAGAAATGCTGTCAAGATGCAGAAACCATGAAGGTAACCAGCACCGTTGTTGGCGGGAGAACAGCGATTTTTCACCGCCGTGTCGTCCAGTTCTTGCCTTTGCCAATGCAGAAATCGGTGATGCTGAGCTGTGACCAAGCTAACATGAAGTGCGACCAAGCTGTCTTGCATGCCCTTGTGGGCGACACGATTCATCATAGGCGACTCCAATTTGCGAGGAATCCATGGGTGCGAGTGGGTATCGAAGCCGTTTCCACCGTTTTTCAGGATCAACAATTCGAGAAATTTGATGCGAGGAGCCCTCTTGTGCTACGCTTGAGTGGTTAAAGTTGAGCTATCTGATTTTCAGTTTTTGAAGGACGATCGCAGCGGTTGGTGGGTGATTTGTGGGCCCCAGCTTTTTGTTTGGTCCACAAGCTTGAAATCGAAGTGACTTTGGTCCCTGGTGCCAGGGTGGTCGCAACTCCGCTCGCTAATTCAAGCCAAAGTTTCTGCAACTCCCCTTGGTTTCTCGGCCCAAAGGATCGATTTTTTCTCCTCAGGCGAGAAAATTTAATATACTGCGTTTCGGTCACTTCACTTGCATGAATGTCGGGCCGACAATGGTTGACCACAATAGAAAGGTCATGGCTCAGTGATCTTGGACCTCGTACTACTAATTACTCCACCGACCTACTGTTGGGCAATTGGATGCGTAATATTTTCTGGCGGTTTCGACTAGCACTTGGGACCTGATTCCAGAAGCAGCACCGTCCGGATCTCGTAGTGTTGCTCAACTGCATCGTCTATAGGAAATGACATCTCCCAGCTAAAGCAAGTCTCCATTTCTCTTGTACGGCGCTCGCTCAGTTCTTTTCAGGACGGGTGTGTACATCCCCTAGGTACCTCGTTCGTACGCGATGAACTCATACATCAACAGACTGAGGAGAGCAAAGTTCATCGGCATCCACTTGGAGAATTTTTTCATGCCACCTTTGCCATTGTGTAATATTTGTGCGTTTCGGTCAGTTAATACCACCCTTTTTTCCGACAACCTTCGTTGATGCCGTTGCTCTTCATTTAAATTGTAGGGCGTAGTCGTCCTATTTGGTCCCATATGCCAGTGTCTTTTCCGCATTCCAGGCATGAACGAGTAACTGAATAAGGTTCTGATTCATAGTATTGGAACTGTAACTCCAGGATCATCACGTTCCGGTCATTTTGTCGTTGCATCAAGTAAGCACAGGATCTATAGAACTGTGTTCAGGTAGACAAAGACGAAGTGCGAACCGATGAAGTCGAGTAATTCGTTTCTTATTGCTCAGGCATACCTTCCTAAGTCAGAGCGATCTTCCTCTCCCGCCTTCCCCTCCCATTTGGGGCACTTGCCGCTGCAACACTTGTAAACTTTCGCATTCAACTTATTGGCTTTTGAACACTGATTTGTGTCATATCACCGATAAGCACATCCTTCACCATAGCGGGATGGATTGACAAGTACGATCCTCTGATCATCGGAATTGGGAGGGTTGTTTTTATCGGCCGCAGGTTCGACATGCGCGCAGCCCGCCGTAAATATCATAGAGAACTTACAGCTGACCATCCTCGCAGGTTTACTGCCGGAGAAATATATAACCGCGAATGACTACTGCCTTCCCACCAAAAAACCCGTCGGATGCGTAGGTCAGTGTCCGCGATATTTACTTTCCCTCGTTTATCTTGCTTTTCAACGTGATGCGGAACACTTTATTCACATTTACAGCCTAAAGTAGCTGAGACTTATCAGCCCTTGCAGATGTCACGCACAAAGAACGCAGTTCTCGGCATTCTCGATGATTTGCACAACGTCCAGAACCGTGTGGCAACGTAAGCGCTTTAAGAGCTTTTGGCGACGATCTCACTTTGCTTGCAGGTGGTTTGAAGTTACGAGAAAAGGGTGTGCACTCCCTTCTCGATCTTCACTTCATGTCCGAGCCATTCAACGGCAGAGGGATGTGGACATTGGCCCTTAGTTCGTTCGATATATGCGATGAAATGATCATCTCCACGGTCTTACCGGTGGTGGGTATCTTCATTTAGTATTGTGCCTACATTTCACAGTATTCACATTGGCTCACCGAACAACGTGATTTAGGCGAGTGATCTTCGATAGCTTATCGCACGAATCATGATATAGTCCATCAGGAAAATTATTGTGATCCAGCCGGGAGCACGGTGTACGGCGACCACTGGTAAGCATCGTGCCTCAAGATACTAAGGATCTGACGGTCACTGCCTTAGGTCGATCTCTCGAGATCTCACTTCGAGTACTACATATTGGTCACTACTACAGATCACTTGCTCGGTCACTTTGAAATACCTCGCTTAAGTTTGTCTTAATGTATAATCCAATCTACAACAATCAGTCATTTTAAAATACTATGCAGTTGAACAATCGAAATTGATGGAGAAATGAGCAAGATCAAGGTTAAGACGTGATAGAGCCGTCGGTCTGTCACCAGCTGATTCACTAGGCAGCCTAGGAGACTACTCCGTTACATTGTGTGACTGGCCGAGTGGGTGAAGGTCGAATGAGTGTTATCCGAGAGTAACTCTTGGGTAGAAACAACTAATACAACGCGCATTTAATTATGGCGCCGAATTGTAGAGTGTGAATTTGAATATCTTCACATCAAGACCAGCATCCACTCCAGTGGTATCCAGATCAAAGTATGTAGTCGAGGTGAAAGCGTGCGGAACTTCCTCCATACAAAGTTCTTTTACTAGGTGATTTGAATATTAGATTCGCTGCATGACAAAGGTCGAGGACTGCTCACCAGCCTCTGTCACAAAATGCGCAAGCGTCTGTTCATTTCTGACTGTTAGCGCCACCACTACCATTCGAGTACTCTCGAAGGAAAGTGCAAGGCGCAATGTTGCGACCAGAGGCGGGACCAGAATCGGATCAAATACCTGGCTAGATTAGTGACAGCCGCGAAACGACAAATTCGAGCCTTACTATATCAGCACCAATCACAACGCCCACACTCGCTTTGGATAGAAATGCTGTCACCGTGTTCTCGCTGCATGGTGGGGAAAGGGCATCGAGCCAGTCAAGAGTGGAGAAGGTGATATTTGGGTGATTTGATGACCGATCTACGCGATAGTAAGCAAAAACAGCACATTTAAAATACGATCTGAGTTGATCGAGACAAACGAGACAAAAGACAAAATGAGACTGAAGCGGTACAAGGCTGAGCACATCAACTCGATTTACCCGAAGAGCTACAAGGATGAACGTTAACTGGGATAACTCACTGCAACGAAGTTGGACATTGTCGCGACACCTTGAAAGCACTCCGACATTTACATCAGTCAACAGTACTGCAGGCAATGGCTGACATTGCGATTCACGACGCTCGTTAAATTTCTGTTGTATTGTCGCCACAATAATTCCAAGGAAACCGGACCCGCAACCAAGCTCGAGGACCGTTTTATCACGAATCGTCTCTGGTTGTATGAAGAAATATGAAGGCCAGTCAAGGAATGGCACGGCGTGTCTACCGTACCGGCATTCGCAATGAGATGACTGGCAAGGACGAAACTTGCACACCAGGTCCTAAGCCCTGTCGTTCCGCTCTCGATGGTGGTACGAGACTCGAGTAGTGTGATGGTCTCGTGACTGCTTCGATCGGTAAAACCAAGTGAGCTTGAAGGCCTCCAGTAATATGTCATGTACGAGTCTGGTGGGGGACCAGTAGGATCGCTGTGCAGGTAGGACACAAAATTAAGATTATTAGAAGTACCTTCTCATGTCAAATAAACCTACATCGAACTCGACATAAGGGACAAATAACGGTCATAAATTCGTGTGTCGATCTCGCCGTCCTTGATGTGTAATTGTGAATGAGTTGCCTTCTCGTGTGGTCATGTAGCGTAGCTAACCTCTTCGTCTTTGTTCATTCGTTCCAGGTGTTCAATTGCCCACTTCCAAAATGATTGCTGGTATCTCCCGGATGGTGGATACTGCTCCAAGAGCGGGCCGAGCAAAACCTGGTGTAGAAGAAAAGTGTGTACCTCAATAAATGAGTAATGAACGGGAAATTTGAGGTGAAGTGGAGGAATCAATGCAGAATATCCCTTCAATAAAGTTAATAGCTCGTTGTTATTTCCATAGCATACATCGTTGGTGAATGTCATGGACATCTTCAATCATGCCCATGTGTAAACATCAAGCAAGCTACATTTCACTAACTGAGGCCTGCCCTAGAGTGTTCACGTGATGCCCACCAGAAATGCTTCAAATTTTTTGCGCGTTCTGCGCCCAAATGTTCACTCGTTTGCGTATATCAGCTTCATCATCTCAGCGCACCTTGCGTTTACCGTCCACTCACAGGTGTCTGCGTAGAACATTCTTCCAGTCTTTCGTCGCAAGAAAGGAAGAATTTTTTGAGGCAGACGAGGAAGATGATGCCCTTGGTGAAGCTATCCTAGAGGGCCTCGATCTACCAAACGATGCCGAAACCCCACAAACTCCTTCATACGAGAACTGGATAGCAGGTGCCGGTCGCAGGTACCGGGATCCCGCCCCACGGAATTGGCTTAGCCCCGGAACGGTATGCTCGGGCTAGTACCAAATGATGATTATGCTCACTACTTTTCAGCCTTTTCCTCTTAACGAATCATTCCGTCCCCCTCCACCTGTTTCGGATGCTTTACGCACTCATATCTATTTTTCTTATATGGCTGATCCTGAGGCTAATTCGGTGCGCGCTCTGGCTGCCAGACATCATCTCAGTATCAAACGTATCGATGCCATTCTACGATTGAAAGGTTTAGAAGAATCGTGGAAAAAGGTGAGAATTCGTTATTTCTCTCCCTTCTCAAGAACGTGATGAGCAACGTGAATTCGATTAGTCTTATAGACACATACATGGTTAAATCTATGCACTTTACTGATCTATATCTTCCTTCTACTGCCACCTAATATTCAAAATACTAACTAATCTGATATTTTTCTTAGGTAAATTGCATCTGCTCACAATGAGGAACCGTTGACTGATCCCCCACCGAAAATTCCGTTATGACGTGCAGGATGTGAGTACCATTTCATTTCCCTTGCCTTGAAAATATATAATTATTTGTGCAATTCAAACGCCTTACATTGTCTGGCACTGGTTCCACATTTATCTGAGCCTATGTGTCGCTCCTCTTGTGACATCAGCGCTCACACACGTTGCAGGGTAAACCCATACAGACAGGTTTTGTGCAAGGCATGGAAAGTATCCTTGGCGTGCCTCAAACCAAGATTTTTACCGCCCTTGATGAGTCGAAGCCTGTGCCCGTGCAGTACGATACCAACCAGCGGGTGGCCAAAACACATAGCGATAGATACGACGCAGTGGAGGCCGATCGAGAAGACGAAGAAGCCGGTGGCTTCGACTGGGCACGACAAAGATACCAGCGGATGTTTTGGGAGATTGTGCCGGAGGGCAAGGTTTGTTGATTCTTTCTTTCCGCGTACCAGTGAGCTAATTTATCTACTAGGACCCAATCATGCCAGGCATTTTGGATGCCGCGACAAAATCAACCGCTGCTACTTCTGAGAACAAGATAAAGACGAATATTGTCGAACGTTCTGGACGCTCAGCAATCAAATTCATTGATGTCGGCAACATGTTCTTAGATGTCAAAGAGCAGGAGCGTCGTGCCAAGGAGAGCGAGCGCAGGGCGAAGGTTCGATCACGAAGAAAAGAGCGTCAATGGATGGCCAATTGACGTGGGAACATCGTTCTCTTTTCATTGTTGTGTTCGGAGTCAGATCGTGCTTACCTAGGCCGTTCGTTTTCTTATATATACAACAAATAATATATTGCGACTGTCATATGCTACCTGTCCACTTTTACACATTGCCATATCAATGGACGGTTTACAGTCTATGACAAAGTTGTCACATCAGTTCGCCAGCTGAGTCCAAGGTCATCAATACTTAATACTTTTGTGCGATAGCCCTTACACCGCATCACCATTACCGTAGTGATTACACTGATTAGCGCTACTGACGCGCAGTCAAAGTAAACGGTCTATCGAGCGACCTTGCATTACTCGCATGGATTGCGGCGCCGTGTTACAACTGCATAATGGTTACAAAAATGTATGTATGCCAGTGAGTAATAGAACCAAGTACATTGGAGATGTTGAAAACGAGGGCATATATGTACTGAAGTCGACATGCTTTAAGCTTGATTGAGGTAGTTCATAAGTCCCCTCGGGTAGATATTTATCCTTTCAATTTTTCATAAGCCTGTTGCGCAGCCGCGTCCTGAGCAGCATTTCTGGTGGGGGCCGAAGCACGGCCGCATTCCATATCATCGACTTATAGTAATGTTAGTACCCGCATCCTTGGCTCCTCTAGCAGGCGAACGCACTGTAGATAGTCGCACACCACATTATAGCGTTGGGAGGGCCCTGCGGATAGACCTCCCACCTGACATGCTCAGGTGCAGAGGAACCGTATATCTTCTGAAATTCGTTGTTCAACCTCGTGCGGGGGTCTGGAGGTCGATGAGTGGACACATCCTGTACGTCGAACAGACGAGTAGAATACATACGGTCATTGTCAGGCATCGCTGCTGGAATTTGGGTACGAGTATTTCCAATGGAAACTAGATGAGAGGATTCCTCAAGGCAACGATCGCGACAGGCGCCAGGTCAGTACAATTCGGTGTTCATGCCCGGTCCTTCCAATATTTCCCCCACGCCACATACGAATCGTGCTGCAATTTTGATGTTGCTATCTCGAGACGATTCAGTAGTACTACGGGCTCTTCAAGTTCAAGTTGGGCTTCGTGATCTGCAAATAATGTATGGTGCGTCACGGTCGTCCGTTTGTGTCCGCCGTTGATAATTGGCACTGTCGAGTCCAGGATAATATTCCTTTCTGCAAGGTTTGGAAGGTATTACTGTGTTGTGTGCCTTCGAGGCACTACCATAACCTTAGGCTACTCACCCCGGAAGCAAATCACACATAGGATTCCAGCTTGGTGCAAGCTTCCATTTAACTGCAGGCCTAGATGTCGATAAGGTAGAACAAGCGGGCTCGAGAGGCGCATAGTGTTGAGTGTGTAGGAGGTTGTGAGGTGGACAGGGTGTCTTTGAGCTTCGGAATCGCGGGGCGTTGTAATAAGGGTAGAAATATCGGTAGCGGAGATGGGATAAGAGATATGGTGTACATGTATAACACCAATTAGCGAGCTACCCTTGGAGTTGGAGCATCGGATTGATCAGATAGTGGGACGAGTAGTTTCTCTATGTGCGCGACGCATCACGTGCCCTCCTGTCGGGCCAACTATAGCCTTACCCCTAAATGCCCAGGTTTGCTTCGGTGTACTAATGTCATTCCGATAGTTCAAACGTTCACCGCCGGAATGTCTATATAATTGTTATATCATGCGAGACTCGTAGGGGAATAGAAATTAAGTGGAAGTGTAAGCACCAATGCTCGGGCGGGACGTGTAGCAGACGCCACGCCACATCATGATAGTCTCTTGTAGTACTCATCACCACATTTATCTGGACTACTGACACGGAGGAGCATGTTGAAGCACGACATATCATGGAAGAAAGGGGATCCGCATCTATTAACTCACAACAGGTGTACTTCTAGTATAGACGGTGCTGTACTACGACTGTATTCAGGTAACGAAACTGTATGAGTAATGGGGGTAGCTAGACTTCTGAAGAGAAACAAAAAATGATGGCGTATGTGTATTGGAGTAGTTATGCTTCATCGCCGGGAGGACTTTTCACGTTTCAGGTAGTTATATGCCGTTTCCGCAGCATCGTCTTGAGCACATGCTACGGTGCGGGATGAAGCGTAGCCGTAATTCATATCATCAACTGTATGACGTATTGGTTAGTGTCCACATTTTTGACTCCTTAGAAGTCAACCTCACTGTAGATGGTCGCATGCCATATTAAAGCGTTGGGGGGGCCTTGCGAATAGATCTCCCACCTGACATGGTCTTGTGCAGAGGAACCATAAATATTCTGTAATTCGTTGTTCAATCTCGTGCGGGGGTCTGGAGGTCAATGAGCGGACACATCCTGCATGTCGAACAAACGAGTGAAGGACGTACGGGGATTGCCAGACATTGCTACTGGAAGTTGGGTACGAGTGTTGTAGATGATAGAAAATGTGTAGGACTTGCCGGATAATGAGCTATATCATGTCTCTCCTTTATATATGCAGAATATACATAGCTCATCAAGCCGTGACTGTAAACGCAAGCAGGGGCAGCCAGACGAATTCGGTTATTGGCAAGGACATTGCGGCCTCATACATTTCCCCAGTTCCGGCGACGACGGTTGTGGAGGTGGAGAAAATGAAAACGCACGCACGATATTGCCGGTCATATCCAGGTGGAAAAGTGACCGATCTGGAAGACTGCTTGGCATCATAGACAGACGCTGCCCAATGGTTGTTTTTTGCGCATTCGGGATTCCGTAAATTGGCGCTAGAATTCCGTCCAACCTGCCAAGCTGTATAGATAAAAACAAGTTTAACGCACTGGCTGCGCTTTCCCCATCAAGGGTTCTTGGAAGGCCATGTGGTGGAAGGTTGCAACGGTGACTCGCAAATTATCAACTACCGATTGCCAATCCGCAGGTGGATTGAGCTAACAGTGGCAGGTGTAGACAGATCATCACGCATGATGCGGCACGAAGCGCCTCGATAAGTGAGGCAATATGACATATTTGTATTTGAACAGCCGAGGATGTCAAATGATATCAAGTCTGGCCGCCCTAGAGCGAGAGTTTAAAACACGTGACGGTGGTGATACTTAATCGTAGCTACAATGCTTTCTGGTAGCCTGATTACTATTCTGTGTCATTCGCAAAGTATCAGTAGTACGTAGTATCCGAAGTTTGTGGGCGTGTGTGGGTACATATTATAATTGTCATTAGGGTGGTGGTGGTGGATGAAATGAATTGTTTGATGGTGTTTAGCGATCATTAGAAGCCTCGGCTTTCAAAATACTCCATGTGATCAAAGCGCCTAGCATCATCCTCCGTACTCATTCTAACAGTTAGTAGTCTTCTGCACCCCTCCATGCATCTGAAACCTTTCTCTGCCCTTTCGCACCATTAATGTTGCACTTTCCCTGCATACTCTCGCGCGTTGTCTCGCATCATCGTTATTTCTATATTGGGTGGCTTTCATTTCACTCTTTCTCTTATCTCCGCCGGTTCACATCATGGCTTTCGCCTCCTCGCCGTTATATTCAGTACTTGTCCCTCGCATATTTATATGTCTACTTACTTCACTTCTGTGCTCACTGGCTATAGCGAGTATACTTAGCTGCAGCAGTGCAATTTGGTGTGCCCATTATTGTACATAGCCAACAATTACCGTACAATAGGGGTAACAAGACCAGTAAGAGCATGTGTATGATTCTATGAATTCATTACCCACACAGGACCACCAGGAAGCACAATTGTCACAATAACTGTACTAGTAGCACATGTCGAACATTGCCCAAACAAGGGTCTACCGTATGATACAAATATAACATGGTTGGTAGGAGTATGTAAAAAACCTCGCTGCATGCTCGGCCCCCGTGCATTGTAACTCGCAAGCCCAACACAAGCCTGTCATGTGTTTGTGGGGATGGCAGCAATTACACACCGTGTACTAGCTGTACACGGTTTTGATTTTTTTTGTTGACGGGGAGTAGATCTTGTCTCAAACGATTATAAGCCTGTTGCACAGCCAAGTCTTGAGTAACACTTCTGGGGGGGCCGAAGCGTGACCGTGATTCAGACTGTCAGCTGTATACGGTTGCATTGGTTAGTATGCGTATCTTTGACCTCCGGCAGTCAAACGTGCTGTAAATGGTCGCATGCCATGTCAGGTTGATGGGTGGGCCCTGTGAATAAAATTCCAATCTTGAACATGCTGGCAGCGGGACCATAAAATCAACTGCAATTCGTGACTCAGTAGCGGCGTTCTTCAACCTCGTGCGGGGGTTTGGAGGTCAATAAGGAAGTACATCCTGCATGTTACAAAAATGAGTGGGAGACATACGGTCATTAATATCGCTAAAAATTACCCCTGGAATTTGGGTGCGAGTCATGTTTCCAATAGTAGACGAGAGAATTCCTCATTGGAGGTAACGACAGACGCCTGGCAGGTTATATTATGATTCGGTGTTCAAAGATTCATGCCGGGCCTGCCAATACTTCCCTCATGTGAATATATGAATGGTGCTGCAGTTATGGTGTTGCAATTTTGAGACGATCGGTATATTTGAGGCACTATCAAAACCCGCTCACCTATGGGACTCCCGCTTGATTCGGGCTTCCATTTGACTGCCGGCCAAGATAATGATACGTTAGATCAAGGTGGCCAGAGAGGTGCATTATTTGTAGTATGTGGCAGGTAAGTTGTGAGGTGGATTAGGTGTCTCCGAGCCAGAAGATATGCAAAATCGGAGGGCGTTGTGATGGGGGCAGAGATATTGCATGTAGCAAGGATGGGATAAAAAGATTCGGTGTACCTGTACAACACAAACTAGTACGCTATCCTTAGTCGAAGCATTGGACTGATCAGACTAGTACAGAGACACGTAGCTTCTCCTCTAAGGTTTGCTCAGCGCGTCGCATCACGTGCCGCCTTCCTGTCAGGCCAACTTCCTGCTCTGGTCTAATGATGCCACTCCGATAGTTCACCGTTGGAATGTCTATTATAAAATTGATATGTGAAGCGATTTGTCAAGACTCATAGTGAAGTGGAAGTTAAGTGGGAGCACAAGCATCAGTGCTCGGAATGTGTGGTAGACCCCACACCACATCATGACGGTCTCCTCTACTCACCTCTACTCACCACTATATTTATGCCCGTACTCTGGGCTACTGACACAAAGGCGCACGTCGAAGCACGACGGGCCAGAAACGTATGGAAGAAACGGGATCTATATCTATTAACTCACAACAGGCGCACTTCTAGTATGGACAACGCTATGCTACGACTGTATGATAACGAAACCGTACTACGAGTAATACAAGTAACTAGATGTGAGGATGAAAAATTGATAGCACATGTGTATCGGAGTCGTCATGCTTGATTGCCGCAGCTCATCAGGACCTTTCACGTTTCAGGTAATCATATGCCTTGCCCGCAGCCTCGTCTTGAGCACCACCTCTGGTGCGGGATGAAGCATAACCGTAATTCATATCATCAACTGTATGATGTATTGGTCAGCGTACACATCTTTGACTCCATAGAAGTCAACCGTACTGTAGACGGTCGCATGCCATATTAAATTGTTGGGAGGGCCTTGCGAATAGACCTCCCACCTGATATGGTCTTGTGCAGAGGGACCATAAATCTTCTGTAATTCGTTGTTCAAATTCTGACGGGGGTCTGGAGGTCAATGAGCGGACACATCCTGCATGTTGAACAACTAAGTAGAGGACGTACGATCATCGCCAGACATCGCTGATAGAATCTGGGTACGAGTGTTGTAGATGGTAGAAAATGTGTAGGACTTGCCGGATAATTAGCTGTATCATGTCTCTTCCTTTATATCTAGAGAACATGAGGCCGCAATATCCTTGCCAATGACCAAATTCGTCTGGCTGCCAGTTATCCTTGCTTGCGTTTACAGCCCCGGCTTGATGAGCTATGCATACATTTCCCCGGTTCCGGCGTGGACGGTTGTGGAGGTGGAGGAAATGAAGTGCCAACAAGACGTAGCGCTCGATATTGCTGATCAAATCAGGGGGAAAACCACGGATCTGGAAGACTGCTTGACACCATAAGCAGACGCTGCCCAATGTTGGCTTTTTGCGCCTTCGGGATTCCGTACATTAACGCTACAATACCGTCCAACCTGCCAAGCTGTGTAGATAAAAACAAGTTTCACGCACTAGCTGCGCTTTGGCTATCAAGGGTTCTTGGAAGGCCATGTGGTGGAAGGTTGCAACGGTGACTCGCAAGATATTAATTACCGATTGCCAATCCGCAGGTGGATTGAGCTAATGGCAGGTGTAGAAAGATGTATCACGCATGAAGCGCCTTGATATCATGTTATTAAGTGAGGCAACGTGACATTGATATTTGAACAGCTGAGGAATTTCAACAAGCAACAAAAATGCAATCTGAAACACGTGACGGTGGTGTTATTGGTACCTAATCGTACCTGCCAATGCTTTCCGGTAGCCTGATTGCTAGGCTATGAAAGGCTGCTCACAAGGTATCGTAGTAAGCACTAGTAAAATTCGAAGTTCGAGGGCGTGTGTGAGTGTAATATTAACGGTGGTGGTGGATGGAATGAATTGTTACCTTGCAAGGCATAGTAATTGTGGCTGTACGTTCCCAGTTGACCTCGTGCCGGCGTTAGCTCCTGACTCGTAATTGGCAAATGACTGCTAATTCTATGTGATTCTACTGCCAATGCATGATGTTCTTCAACTCGTACTATGGACATCCATCTTGACCAGCCTTAGCAGTTAAGCAGCTAAGCCAAGTGGTAAGTGTGACAGGACAGAAATCTGTCGCAGGTTCAAACCTTCAAAACCTGCTCAACACTCTTTTGCCACGCCTTGAACGTTTACTCATGGATGGATCCTTCGAGGTCTATCTTAAGTAGTCATCATAGCCAACTGGCACCAAAACAGATTAGAAATCTTGGGTGGTGCGGATTCAAATATCTTTGGACAATTCTTCGGAGCTCCAAGCATCCTGGCCAAAGGGAATCATTACAGAATCGAAATCTGTTTCTCCTGGACTGCGCATGTTTGGAACCTGCTAGCGACAAGTTTTTTCTCTCTCAGAACGCATGATGGCGGAGACTCAGACACAATGAGTTTCATTGGAGCTTCCTAGTATAGTGGACATTCTGTTCGTTCTGTATACTGTTTATAAATGAAAAGTGTTCCTACACTCTCTTTGGAGTGAGTAGTTGACTTAGCCCAGCTTCCCAGGTTTGCAATGTTGAAGAGTTTTCATTTCGACATACTATAGTCATCTTCACTCTCAGTTTGAACTATAATACAATTTTAAAACCTAGGCTCTCTGAGGATGTACCTTAAGCTAACATTCCTAGGTTCTACTTTAGCGAAAAACGATGATTCGAAGGAGGAGATGTCACGAAATGTCACGATCTGATCACATGATCAAGTGTGCGGTATCCCCAAACAAAGTTGCAAAGTACGCGATCGAAGTCCGACATGAGTAGTAATACGGCCAAACAAAATTTGGACGCGACTTGCCTTGTCGCGTCGTACCTATCGTCCTTGAGCACTGCCGCGGCTGTTTCTCGTTTCCTACACAAAGAAACTTCACTATGACCCAGGACTTTCAACCTCGTGGTGGTCTTTTTTTCGCAGGTTCTGACGATGAGGATGACAACGTGAATCCCACGACGGCTCAGATTGGAGTTTCAGTGCAGCCAGCATCTCACCAACTAGCTCCACCATCGGGTCTACCTTGCTCCCCACACGAGAAGCGTCTGTTCTTTGCCGATAGTGACGATGAAGATATTCCACGTTTTCAAACTCCAAGGCCAATTGCGATTGATTCGGAATTTGTCGTGAATAGCAATGACAGCGAAAGCGACCTGGAGATACCCTCCTGTGAAGAGGTTCCTCGAGCTTCTAGCATTAGTAGTGTGTCATCAGGGCCTTCTCTCAGAAGTCCTTCGCCGGTGCTAGGTCCTTCTGGTGAAGAACCACCGGTCAAGAAGAGGCGACTCTCACCTCCTTCCAAGGTTCAGGCGCGTACGGGACAAGCATCATCTGATTATCCTGCATATCTCGGATCATTCCTTGTCGGGAATGCCTGGAGTACTGTCAAAGGCAAAGGTTATATTAAACCCGGCGACACCATTCGCATTGAACGAGATGATCCTGATGATTTTAAATCTGGCCTACCGGTCTCAGGCAAAGGAAAGAAGAAAGTCCTTACCGATAACGGTAAAAAGAAGCAACTTACTCTCGGTGCTATGCTGAAATCGCAGCCACCCAAAATGACGAAGAAAGCCGACACGGTAGTTCGCCTTACGAATGACCGTGGTTTCGGTGAGCCATCATCTGTAAATGATGGAAGAGGGCTTACACATTTCAACCAGAGTTTGGCCGTCTTCCGCAGCATGTTTCATCTTGGGTTTCAAGGCTTCTTGACTTCGGTACTTCATCTTCCATATGAAGTAGCTTTGCACTTATAGCGTTCAGGGATTGTCGATTTCAAGGGCAGTACAGTGGTGGACTGCCCAGCCACTCTACATTCTGGCGCGGACTTAATAGTCTCGTTGTCTGTATATGTCCGTGCATCTGCGTTCACGCCACCGAGTACTTCCGCGGAGGGGCCACCGAAAACGATGTTCAATCAAGGACAAGAAACACACGATGAACAAACTCTCAGAGAACGAAAATCTGCGCTGCTCTCTCTCTTCGAAGCTGTTAACATCCGCCCTTGTAGGGGAGCCCACGTCCAAGATAATGGCAACACGGAAAATGGATCTGACGGCATGAACAAGAACCTGACGCAGCATCCCGGTGGTGCCAAGAAGAAGAAAATTGAAATTGTCGGCGACGGCGAGGAAGTTGAAGTAGAAGAAGGCGAGGAGCTATCTGATAACGAGTTGGATGTCATCTACAAGAAGCGGGTATCATTTCGTGGTGTCAGGCTATCATGTTAACAATCTTCCAGAGCCCAGAAGAATGACCAATCGATGGCTGAGATGGATCCTCCTGACACGTTTGCATTAACACTAAGGGGATACCAGAAACAAGCACTTATGTGGGCCAGAATGTCATTGGATTTCTTGTTCTTCCCTACTGACTCATATAAGGTGGATGCATTCAAAGGAATCAGGCGAAATATCTGCCAGAGAAGCTGTGTCGATGCACCCCCTCTGGAGCGAGTAAGTCCTTTAACCGTACTATAGGAACAGCAATCAACCGTGTTCATAGGTATGCTTTCCCTGCCGAACCTCAAGATGGTATAATCGATCTAACTGAAGACGAGAAGCTGTTCTACTTCAACCCTTACTCGGGAGAACTCAGTCTTGACTTTCCTAAAGCGGAACGCAAACTCAAAGGAGGGATCCTCGCGTAAGTAGTAAGCATTTATTGATCAATAGATATTTATGTTCTGCCAGTGATGGTAAAGTGCAGTTCTTATCTGACGTCACCTTGCTCATAAACAACAAACTTTTAATCTGGCACACCACGCAGAGAGTGCGTCCCTGTAACCTTTGTGCGGTGATTGGAGCTGATTCATTCATCTCAGTGGGAATGGGAAAAACCATCATGTTATCCGCTCTCATTCATGCAAACCGAGGTCCGGAACCTATTCTTCCTGATGATACCTCCAGGGATCTTGCACGCACTCGTCAACTGAAACTTGACAATGCGTTTCGATCAAGAGCTCTTGGACAAAGGAAGAAGCCTACCAAAGGCCCTTCTGCGACATTGGTTGTTGCTCCTACCTCACTGCTCTCCCAGTGGCACGAGGAACTTCAGCGGTCGAGTGCACCAGGGACCCTCAAAGCCACTGTCTGGCACGGACAGAATAGGCTGGACTTGGACGGTATGGAAGATGATTCAATGGATGATGCGTCTATCGTCGTGATTATTACATCCTACGGCGTACTCGCCTCCGAACACTCCAAACTCCTCAAGTCTGGTGGCCAATCTTCTATTTTCCAAGGTATGTCCTAGGAATCAACGAAAATTCCTTGATTAACGGCCTATGAAGTGGAGTGGCTACGAGTCATCTTAGACGAAGCTCATCACTGTAAGTCCAGAACAAGTAAGACCGCACGAGCTGTGTACGCTCTTCGTGCTAGACGTCGATGGGCCGTAACAGGTGACTATGCTGGTGTTTTTCATAATCCAGATGCTAAATCACCATTAGGAACTCCCATTGTCAATAAACTTGAGGACCTTCATTCGCTTCTGTGAGTGACAAAAGTGTACTATACAATAGTTCAACTGATTTCGTGTCAGCCAATTCCTGGAGTATACACCATGGTCGTTGTACTCATTCTTCCGCTCGTATGTGTCTACCCTTCTCATCACTTTTCATTCTTGCCAAGGCTGAAGCCATTTGCCAGCTTCATTACCGTGCCATTCCTCGCTCGTGATCCCAAAGCAATAGAAATAGTGCAAGTGATCCTCGAGAGTGTTCTTCTCCGACGCGAGAAGAACATGCGTGATAACTCTGGAAAACGCATCGTCGAGTTGCCTGCGAAGGAGGTCACTGTTGATACACTGCACTTTACGCCTGCAGAACAAAAGATATACGACTCCATTTATAATGCGGCAAAGCGGAACTTTGATCAGTTAAATGCGAAAGGGCTCGTAGGTAAAAACTACACACACATTCTTGCTATGATTATGAGGTGGGACTTTCGATTTCTGACATATTCTAATTCTTAACTCTTTTTTAAGACTGCGACGGGCAGTACTTCATCCTGATCTCGTCACTGATACTAGCGATGGGACAGAGACCAAACCTTCTGGACACTCCAAAGACGGAGCGATTGACGTGGACACCCTGATGAATGACATCTCAGAGCATGATTTATTGAGTGGCTCGAAAGCGGCCTATGCTGAGAGCGTTTTAGCCAACCTTGATATGACCAATGATGCAGAATGCCCAATCTGCCTCGATGTGATGCAGACACCGTCGATCATCCCTCCTTGCATGCATCAATGGTGCGACTAACATTGTTCGTTTCATCTACCCATACTAACGTTATAGCATAGTTGTAAAGAATGTATCATCTCATATCTTGCGACATGCACGGACAAGGGAGAGGTGCCGCGATGCCCAACGTGCTCGCATGGACCAGTCAGAGAGCAAGACCTCATTGAGGTTCTTCGGCCGTCTGGTCAAGATAGTCCACACCAGGAGTCCACAGGGGACGAAAAAGAAGGGACGTCGACATCAGAAGTCTTCCTGCGCCGAAATGATTTCAGATCGTCTACGAAACTGGATGCGCTGGTACAAAACCTCAGTAGGTACTCCTCTGCATAGTCCATTCCAATCTGAGCTGACCTGGTTTCAGGACGACTTCGAGATCAGGACCCATACTTCCGTGCTGTCGTCTTCTCGCAGTTCACGTCCTTCCTTTCGCTTATCTCTGTGGCGCTGGACCGTGAACGCCTCTCATGGTATCGTTTTGATGGATCAATGGACCTCAAGAAGCGCAATGCTGCCATATCAGAATTCAAGCAGAATGAGCGGAAGCCCAAGGTTCTTATTGTCAGCTTGAAAGCAGGTGGCGTTGGTCTGAACGTAAGCGCAAGCTACCTGCCTCTTGAATTTCCTGAACGTCACTTCGAACGATAGCTGACGAGCGCCAACCACGTCTTCATGGTTAGTCCCCCAGAACTTGTTTCCACGCCACGCTGATTAATATCACTCAGATGGACTGCTGGTGGAACGCGGCGACTGAAAATCAAGGTCAGCGTCCGGGTATCTGTCCATGGTTGACCGTACTGACTTCGGTGGCAGCCATCGATCGCGTGCACCGAATAGGCCAAGAGAAAACTGTCTATGTCAAACACTTTATAGTGAGTCTTGAATCTTTGTTCATCATATCCATTCAATGTTCTTCGAGGTCGATCACACTATCGAAGGCCGCATACTCCAGATTCAAAAACGCAAGACCGCCATCGTCAAAGAGGCGTTCCGGGGGAGTGATAAGTCGGGGAAAGCAGACCCAGAGAGTCTCGAGAACCTGAAAGTTATATTCGGTGATAATTAATGACAGCTCTTGTACAGATGGTGCCTCTCTTCGAATAACATCCAATTAAATGCAAGTCTACGGAATGAGAAATTAATCGTTGAATCAAAATGGACTCGGACAGGAACTTTAAAACCCACGATCCAGATGCAGCTAGCTGAACTCAATAAAAAATTATTCTATCTCCAATGGACACATCATGATCGCCTCCTGTGACAGATCCAGATTGGCGAATAACTAATTGCGACACTCGCAGCGTCGTAATCAAACACTTTGTTACACCATCGTACGATGACCATATCTACACAGGGTAGAGCCCAAAACAATAATACATGAGAGGAAAACCGTCAAGGCGAAGGTACTGCATCATGTCACAGTCAAGGTATTATGGGATATTATTGTAACACGAAGCCCTGAATCCCCTGAAATGTGAAATTGCTCCAGGAGACAAGATCCTTTAACCGTAAGTGCTCTCCGTCTTGATCGCGCCGCAAAATCGACATGACCAAAACTGGTGGGGTATGTCAGCCTCACCGCATGTTATACAAGTCCATCCCATAGAAAGATCTCGAGGACGCCCTGTTAAGCACAAGGTGCATTGGTGTGCTTGTTGGTCGTTGACGAGCGTGCAGACCGCACAAGCCCATTGCCCATCATCAACTGAGGTCTCGGCTGGTTTGCGAGGAGGCGTGGGGTCCTTGTTGCTTGGCTGCCTCATTGCAGTGGCTCTAGACTGTTTTGGTGCATCAGAGATTGATCCGGAAGTGCTACCCTGTGGCCTCGATGGTCCAGCGACAACACGTGATCGATCCGCAGTCCTAGGCGAGCTGAAAGGACGGACAGTGAAGCATACTGCACATTGCAGCACGATTGGCTCATTGTGAAGTGTGCACACAGGACAAGACCACGGTTCAAGAGGGGAATCATCGGTAAGGTCGATGATGCCTTCGATGCTTTCCTTGGCCGCTCTCTCGGCTTCACGTTGGGCAAGTGTACCCGACCCACACTCGATCTCATCACGCTTTCTGCGCTCGGCAGCCTGCGAAAGGTAGTATTAATGTATATTTTCAGAAGACGGGAACGTGAAGAAGGACCTGTGCGGCCAGTTCACGAGGACTCATGCCTTGCAGCGCAGTAATTCTGGCGCCTCCTAGCCTGCCGCCGCCGCTGAGAACACCATTTGCGCGATGCCTCTTCTCGGCAGCTTCAAGAGCTTTGAGTCTACCTAAGTGTGGCGGAAGATCGTGTGATACTCCTACGCCCAGCCGGTGGCCAGGAGAAAAGAAACCTTCACCAGCGTAGCCAGAGCGCACTAGTGCATCATACTCGTCTTCGAGTGCAGCTAGAAACTTGTAAAAAGATTCGTCATGAGGACCATGGACGTTATGAGTAAGCTATTGAAGTATTATTAGTGGCCTGAATACGATAAAATAATTTCTTGCCTCATGGAGCATGACCCGAACAACCTGATCTTCCTCATAAAAGGTGTCGGGAGCCCATGGAAGGCGCAATCTCAGAAGAATCTGTTCTCCTCCGTTTACATCTGAATGTGTGTCAGTAAGCGCAATGAACAGCTAGTGTGTCCGACGCTCACTCAACCCTGCATGATGATTGACCCTATGAAGAAGCTTCAGGTGATGCTGGAAGGCACTTACCAACCAGGTTCGGGCTTTCGGGGAAAAATTCAGACAATAACGGCAAGACCCAGCCATGTTTCCTCATGATAGGCTTTACTAGGGTAACTACCCGTTGAAGCATGGGCAAGGCTCGATCTGCATGTGGGCGGTCTTTCAAGTGAGTAAACGATGTCACGAAAGTTTGCAACATATATCCCGGAGTGACTGGAGAGCGGCCAGCACACCGAGTCTGACAGAAGTTGAAGAGGGCGCTGCGCCTGCTGCGCCGCGCTAGTACTAGTACGATCAAGAATATTGCTTAGTCAGCTTTAAGTTTGTCTCTGATACCATCCACTTACTACTAACTTGAATTCATAGCTAGGCTACACTTGGCAACATGGCACAGTATACATAACATGACGCTCGTGTATAGCTATGAGCCTCGACCCCGCCACAATGTTCAAAGTACCTTGAGGTAAGCATGCCGCCCATTACCAGTACTTCGCTCCCGCCCACGAACTTCTGATAGATCGATTCCCGAAGGGCTAATTCAACGTAAGTCCTTGTCAAACTCTTTAATTAATCAAGGTTTAAAAGGCGCTATATCTTACCCCTTTTAAATTTTGTTATCGACACCTTTGCGCCGGAATAGCAGGACCCTAAACGCGTGTGCTTCTGGAATGCTCACCCAAAGCCTTATAAGCAACGTGCGACTATGAAGCCGCCGAAACCTTCCGTCATTCAACAACTCTGATGACCTTTTCCCAGAGCTATTCTATCCCTCAAAGCAGCTGGCGCATTGCAACACATGAATTCAACTGCAACAGCAATAGCACATGACCTTAGTTCATTTTCTTACTCACAAAGTTAGTTCCGGCGGTGTTCCAGACTTCCAATCTGATTAAACTGTTTTCAGTCGCTGTCACCGTCGCCGTCTTGTATGATCACGGTATGCAATCCATCAAGTCCTATGACCGCTCACTCAGTTATTGTCCGTTCAGGCTTGACCTCCGGTCGCGAAGTGAGTCACTATTAACCAATCGTCGACGAGTAAAATTTAATGATATTGCTGGACTCTTAGATAGATTATATATGGGTGAGTCAAAACTGGAAAATGGTGTCCGCTCGCCATATGCTAATTTCATTGATGTTCAGCGGAGGTCGCCTTCATTTGTGACCGCCTTATACCTATTGGTATGTGCAACTAGTATGGATTTTTCTAGTCTTTATGTTTGTTAGGACCGCTACTTGGGCGATGCCGTTGTGATGTAAGCCTTTGCGTTTAGCTCTTATCAGTAGTCTGATTTGTTCTTAGCATTGGTGCATATCGTATGTCAATATTTATGTTGTAAATTACCTCTCTCATACGCTTTAGTGTGCCTCACTGGGGGTGCATCAACACAGGTGAGCATGTTTGTCTAAACGTATGATTTGCGTTGTCTTACGAAATTGTTTACAGGAGTACGATCCATAATACGTTTTATTCGTTCCTCTCGCTGATAGTATTGGTTTCACGCATTTTTCAGATGCGAGTACATTAACTTCGCATTCCAAACGCCCAGCATCTGACTTACAATACCCAAGGTTTTCGGCTTTTCCAGGTCCGAGCGTGGGGTACTCTTCTGTGTTCATGGATTACTCAGTGTAAATCATATTTGTGCATATACAATTTGACATTTACACCACCCGCATAGGCATCATGCAACTCCGAATATATGCTATGTACCAGCGGACTAGGCGGATACTCGTGATATTGGTCTTTGCTTTTTTCAGCGAGGTCCTTGCTATCGTTGTGATCATCTGGAGAACCATTGGTCCAACAAGCAAATTGGTTGGTACGTACTGCAAAGAGACGTGGAGCCACACCTGTTCACTCCACATCACCAGTCACCGACGAGCCTTTTCCTGGGAAGCACATGTGCTCCTTCTCCGGGATCAACACAAATTTCATCTATTTGTTCATACCCGTCCTCTGCTTCGAGATCTTGCTCTTCTTCTTGGCCATCAGAATTTCTCTCAATAATATGAGACAAAGGAAGGCCACCCCTGGTACCCCCAGCTTGCGCGTAAATTCATTCATGAGCATACTCGTGCGAGATAGCATTTTGTATTTCTTCATGTTAGCACCATCTTTTTTCGTACGTTCCCAATCACTGGCTAATACTCCACCTAGAAACCTGGCGATGTGCGCTATCGTCATGGGCCTGTGGCGGAATCTCGCTGTGAGATTCTTTTTTGCTCATTTTTTTTTGATGTATTACTCATGTTGGCATACAATCAGGTATTACACGCAAATATATCTATCCCGTTCATCATGCTTCTCGAGACCGTAATCGGCACCCGCATGGTAATTAACTTCAAGGAACACTGTTCTCGCCGGCTGAGCTCGGAACCGATCATGATCACTGGGTCAATACGCTTCGCAGGAGCCAGTGAAGACACTGCACGCCTAGACACGATCCACGACCAGGCGAACGAAGGCGAAGGTGACGAGGAGATGCAGCCTATCAAGAGTGATGAAGAGAGTGCTGAGGTCATCACTTATGAGGAGTTATAAATTTTGATTGCTGCGATCCACATGGACTATCCTTACGGACTAATTTTCATAACATTGTTGGTCGTATAGTATACAGTACACGTGCAAAGGACTAAGCCCATGCAACCGTTGTAAATGCAATATAAGGTACTGGATATCACGATGCAATCTATGTGTGACACAGCCTTATTACAGTAATGAGTGAGTGTTCGAGTGCGGCGATGTAATATACAACAGTGATATGGCAAATAGCAATAATCAATAGCAGAGTGGAGGAGGAAAGCGAAGGACTGTCGAGATCCGGGTCGAAAACGTCGGATGAAGGGTATACGGGCAATGCGAACGATGAAGTTTGGTCATGATGTGGTGTTCCTATGATAAAATGATCTCGTCTGCAGCAATCTTGCTCGCAGTGTATACGTAAATGGAGCGCACAAAAGTGAGCTCCTCTTTCAAATAGCGTGATGGTTCGGGTTGCTTCATACTGGCATCAGAGCCTCCCCGAGGACGTGAGCGAATAGATAGTACGTCGGTTGAAAGTCTGTGATTGGGAGTGACGGAGGGCTCATCATGAGTGGACTTCTCCATTTCAGGGGTCACTGATGGCCAGTTGAACCGCTTGCGACGGAAGCTTTACATCGGTGGAACATGAGAATTCGAAGGAAATTATTCAGTTAAAGGTACTCACCACTCGTAATCCCATATGAGATCATCGAACGCTGCGTCATCTAAAAGGGCATTTCCGTCGGCATCGCGGAAGGATTCCTGCACGTACTCATGCAGGGCGGCTTTGCACCCGAGCAGGCTCTGCATGTGCTTGCATGCGTGCATCTCAAGCTCGAAAGACCCTAGTTCAATCAACGTGTTAGGCCACAGGACAAGTCCGGGAGATTGAGCAGGACGTGAAGGTGGGGGAATTACTGAATATCGGGGCGATCGCAGAGCGGGGGAAGTAGCAACAGATGAGGGGATACCTAGACGGCCTGCTGCTTTGGCACTAATGGCTTGTGGTATGGGGGACAGGACGCTCTCTCCACTGGAACGGTTGCCCTTCTTGCCCTTGTTCTCGATCTTGTCCCATTCAACAGCAATCCACTGCTTGAAGACCTCCCCTTTCTTCTTCTTCTGGCTCTTGCTATCTGCGCTCGATATTGACGCTTGATCGGGATCTGAGCCTGAGCCTGAATCTGAGTTTGGACTGGGCGCAGGAGGTGCGATAGCGAGAGTCATCGCCGCGACTCTCTGGGCGTTATATCGGCCGAAAACATTATCCAGAACTTCCTCTATGTTTCTTCGTTGGTCTGTGCGGATCTTGTACTTGCTCCAGAGCATATCAACGAACAGACTCTCGAGATGTTTCGCATTGGATTCATTTCTCGTCCATTCGGACGCAGCATCATATGGCGGGGATTCTTCGTCTTCGGATAGAGAGCTCCGTGTGCTCTTGAAGTCGTCATCAGCCTCGTCGTCAGAATCGCTGTCATCAAACTCGATGTACGAATGACAACGGGAAGGAAAAACACTGGTGGCGGCCAGCGAAGCTGGAGCACGTTCCAAAGGCCTCACAGTTGGGAATAAGGCTTGATCATCAATCAATTCTAGCCGCCCCCCGGGCGCTAACACTCTCATGACTTCCGTGAGAACCTCTTCCCAACTCTCAACAGGGATACACAGGGACAGGTTTGCCATCCGCACGAGATCGAACGTATCACTAGGGAAGCCCAATCGGTGCCCGATGCTGAGCAATATTTGTAAGGGGGGCTGTGCAATGGGAAAGACGTGTGTACTCACAAGTTCATTTGCCTCCATTCCACGTTTGATGGGGTAACAATGCCGTCATTCAAGCTTGAGGGAGCAATTAAGTCAATACCGATTATCCTTGCATTCGGCCAATGTTTTGCAGCCCTGATGGCCCAATGTCCTGCACCACATCCCACGTCAAGAATAGTAGTGGGCGGGTTGTCGTTGAATGTGAGAAATGACGGTGTCCCATTGGTGCTGAGACGTTGTAAGAGAACATCTGAGAAACGATCGCTGAGATGGTGGTTGTCAGCTCCGAGCACAGGAATGCGGTAGCAACGCGACTCACTTGTCAAGAAGTGTACGGTCGTAGGCTTGCATGTAAGGTGCTTGGTGAGGGGGGTAGGGATGATGGATCATGCCTCGTCTTGTGGCGAAGTGATTTTTCGCCTGAAACGCTTTAGCAGGGGAGTGCGTCCCCTGCATTATTTCGATATCTTCGTCTCCATCACTAGATAATTCTGTTTCATCCGGAAGAATGATTGTACTCGCACTATGGCACGAAGTTGTGGACAACGATTCTGATTTTTTTCTCCCCTGAAGAAACGCTCTCTTGCGCTTCGACGGATCCAACGACGAGGAGCGATTGAGGGGTGTGAGAGGTCGGAACACGTCTGCGTCGGAAGGGGTGAGGTGTTTTCCCCCGAACCTGCGCTTTCGGATGGAATCTACATCAGACTGTGGCCCCATGGTGCTAGCGTAGCCAGAGTCAATACTGCTGAAAGAGTTGGGGCGACTGGAAGAGTCGGACAGAATGTAAGAGCTGTTTGAGAAGTTGTAGAATGACGGTCGCGGGGTCAGAATTAAGCTTTCGGACGAGGAGCACTCGCCGAGAGAATGGGGGGGCTGAAAGGGAGAAAACGGTTGCGATGAAATTGCTAATGCCATCATGTATAGGCCGGAGCAGAATTAATACGACAACGATTGTGGCCAGTCTAAGTGATTGTGGCCAGCATAGGCCTTTGTGGACTGCGAGAAGGGAGATGCCCACTGCAGAAAGCACTGAAGACAAAGGGAATTAGTTGAAGAGTAAAGCGCAGTCTATAAGTGACTGTGCAAAGACCAGATCGGGTGCGGTGGTCGCTGGAGGACAGGATGGTGGTCCTAGAGAGAAGTGAGCAAGGCGGCAGGCGATCAAACTTGGACTAGGATGTGTAAAATGATCTTAGAAATTCGTACCTTGTTCATAAATCAGGATTCAGACAAACCGGGAAACCGTGCATCACCGGGATATCTAGCTAGACACCATCAGGGAACAATGGCTGTGACGGCCCCGACGACAAACACCCCATCCAAATTAGGATATTTCTCCATTGCATGCTTCCGCCGATTTAAAACTACCGAAACGACTCAGAGAACAAGGACAAGAGCACAACAACCAGTCAACTTTTGCTCCTCGTCTGCGTAAATCCGCATGAAATCCGATGTATCAAGCTTCATGTCACTAGTGATTTCAGCGTCAACTAATGCGATGCACCAGTACAGCAATAACTCCTGTGTTCCGGTCGTGACGGCAGATTTCAGGCGCCCAGTGATCATGCTTTTCCCTCTTCTAGATCAAAGTGACATGGAGGTGGCACCTCAAAAGTAGGGAAAAACGTAATGCATGTACATGCTGCAAGCCAAGATTACTGATTTCCCCATAATTGCTCCAAGATAACGGAAAGGAGCCTGGGTAATCTCAGGATCAAGATGTGGACGTGATGCGACAAATACCCGATGGACATATCCGCCTCATCACCGAGAGGATCCCTCAGTGCTGTCATTCTCATAGCACTCGACGCCAAATCGTATCCAATCAACAAGTCCCTGACCTGCAGAAGTCAACTTGCCGAGATAGGCTTAGCATCTTCCTCAAGCCACAACGAAAGATATTTCGGCATCTCCTACGGGAAGCCGCTCGACACGTCCCATGACGTGAAGGATCTCTCTTGTTTAAATAAAGGGCCCTGCACTGTCACTTATGCCAGGGTTCATGATAGGCGCAGGGGGATATCTTGACAGTGTAGCTCTCTCAATTCAGTACAAACGTCATAATTATGAACACATCTCAGGATGTATTACAAACTGGAACGTTTGAATGTCATCGGGTCGTGAACACCCATAAAGGATAGGTAACCCATGAGGAAAAGGGATTCCCCATGAATACAATCCCTGGGGAGGTACGATGAAAGGAGTATATAAGAAAGTTCAATCTTCGTCTTTCTTGGGAGGAGGGCCACAGGGCTGCAGCATTCGCTAATGAATGTATCAAACCATGATCATGATTCAACTTCTTAGAAGAAGCTGACACACCTCTGTCATCTCGAACTTTGTCCGGCCAATAGCTTCTCCGTCTGCAAGAGCCAGATACGAAAGCAAGGGTGGGTGCCCTACGATAGAAGATAACGTATCTCTATGTTGATGTGTGATCCAGTCGCTATTATTGCATGCTTAGTACTTAGTGTGGGTATTACAGATTCAAATGGTCAACGCACTATTTCGTCAAGTCTGCGTGACCTGAAGAAGCAAAGGAACATCAGAAACGAACCACTGAGAAATTAGAAAACGGAATATACCAGTTCCTGTGTAACGAGCGTGTACTGAAAGAAAGAAGGGTTAAATATATTACACTGAACGAAAAATGGCACTCACGGTGCTCCAGTTGCGTGTTGGCAGTATACCTGAGTTCAGAGGACTGCGCATAAACCAGTCAGAACAGTCAGATTATGGAACTAATAAACTCACCATGATCGTTGAGAGAAAGGAGTTGTTTGTGATAATTTCATAATTAGATAATTATTTTATTTTTAATATGTTCACACTTCAAACTCAAAGCTAAAGACTAGACCGTGACGAAGAGACACTTTGTCTTCTTTCAAGATTGGTTTGACTAGCTAACGTTTTGCAGAAAAGCTCGCGGCTTATTTAGTAAAAGCATGGCTTCCAACGAGGACAGACTACGAGCCAAAGTGGCCAACCTCAACGCATCCCTCGATGAGCTCGAAATTCAGCTCGAGCCTCTATTCACCAAAAGCCTCCCCGAGACCCTTGTAGCCCTCGAAACCATCCAGCAGGCCAAATTGCAAGTGGTTCTGCCATATGTACTATACGACCTTGTATTCGGTGCGTATTCATCGTCAAACACTAGCTAGCTCGTCCAAAGTTTTGCTAATCGCACATACAGTATACCTGAAAACACGAGGAATCGATCCCAGGACCCATCCTGTCATCGGTGAATTGGTGCGCTCGTCTCTTGCAGTACAGTTCTAATTTATCTGATGTTCGTGTTCGCTGCAGGACCGCGTCCGTCAATACTTTGACAAAATCAAAAGCGCAGAAGATTCCGAAGAGAAAAGTAAGGATCCTTTGTTCCCAGTGTTGAATCTCATTCTCATCATTCCACCCGTTTTTAGAGAGGCTCGGTATCGATAAGGCAGCTGCTGGCAGGTTTATTAAACACGCCATCGCCCAAGCGAAACTAGTAAAAGTCGGAGAACCAAACAATACGGCACATGTACCTGCTTCTACCAGCAGTGAACGCGTTCCAGTTAAGATCACCAGCAAAATGGCGGAGCGTGCAGAGTACGAGAAGAACCTGGAGGAATTGGGTAGTGAAGAAGAAGACCTTGAAGTATTCGATGAAGCTGAGATGTCGGGCGACGAGGACGCGATGGAAGAAGAAGTGCTGCCACCACAGGACAAGGGGAAATCACGAATGGTTGAAAGAGAAGTCCCAGAAACCGACGAACAAGTAGGTGGCAGACGGAAACGACCACGGATAGATCCTTTCGCAGCCTCAGGTAAGTATTTACCTTGATCTCTTTCGTACTCCTGCCAAAACTCACCCATTCACAGGATACGGCGATGATAATGATTCTTCACAGCCCGAGAAACCAAAGAAGCCGAAAAAGAAGTCGCCCGCATCCGTCTTACCCATAGCAGATAGTGTTTCGGCTGCCCATACACCAGATCAGTCAGGTCAAAGTACTCCTTTATCAGCAGCTGACGAAGCACAGCAACGAAAAGCAGGAAAGAAAGCAAGGCGGAAGGAGAAGAAATCGTCAAGTTAACACCAGTCACGTACTGGGACCACTATCTCCCGGGCCCTTCTCTCATTCTACACATCATGGTCTGGAATAATACAGTTAACCTACTCGTGATCAACAGGGAAATATTATTAATACATCGAAGAACGCTCGTTGTGTGGATAAAGTGCACAATCAGCTTTGTAAAACAGATCAAAGAAAATATTAAAGCGTACAAGTATAAGGATCCTACATCATGACACATCCCTCTCGTTCGCTAACTACCCCATCTGGGGTGTCAATACCAGACGAACGCCTCCCAATACTGGAAGACCACCACCGCATGCGCCCCGAAGTTTGGGCAACGTCCTCAAGATTATCTGACGATCCGCTACCCGCACGCCGAGAATTCCGTCGATGCCGTCCCCGCGCAGCTTGAACAGCATCTACAGTTTGCCAATTATAAAACGACTTCAACACAATGCGCTTCTCATCGCACTCATCCTGCCCTACTTTCACTTCTTCCTTGTCCCGACTGTCCAGGTACACAAGCTTCCGCGCGTCCCAGGCACACCAGCCTTTGCGAGGGCGGGTTATCGCAGCAACATCCTTGACGGAGCCCTCACCCACAGCACGGCAGTCGATAGCAACCAAAGTTGCATCGGTCGCATTCCGTTCGCGCGCCCGTCGCACGAACTCTTTGAGGACAGCCCCGGATATGGACGTGCTATCTGCCTCCAACACCTTAAGGCGAGGGCAGTTGCAGATGAGAGAAAGGAAGGCCTCGTTGCTGATGCTGACAGCAAACGACACAACCAGGTGCTCTAGTGCCTGCCCTGTCTGCAGGGGCTGTGTTGACCCTAATCCGGAGCCCTCTGGGGGACTGGGGGTCAGTGCGCTCAGGACGGTGTCGGTGATATCCGTGTCATCCTCAAGATCTAGCTTTCGGAGAAGTGGCGTGGTTTCCAAAAGCCTCACAAGCCCCTCATCCTTCATCGCCGTCCCAATGCCCGCCAGTTCCAACAGCTCCAGACGCGGCACTGCATGCGCCAGAATGGAGCATGCGATATCTGTCAGCAACTTGCAGTTTGAGAGCGACAGATGCCTGAGTTTCGTGATTCGCCTCCGGTAGCGTCCATTATCACGTGCTTCTCGCCCTGCCTCACGCGCAGTCAGCACCACGCTCTCCGTCTTCTCTTCTTCTGTACACGCCACAAAAGCCTCCAACGCCGAGTTGTGCAGAGAACGAGAATAGCTCAGATCGAGGATTTCCAACGAGGGTGCCGCTCTGCCTAAAACTCCCAGGACCTCGTCATAAATACCCTCCAATCCGCATAGCCTGAGCTCTTCCAGCGCAAGCTGGCCGTGGCGCCCTAGCACGGCATTCGCATATCTGTGGAGCCCGTCTCCGTTAATATTGGAACACCGACTCATGTCCAAGGATGTCAGGTGGGGGCAGAGCGCGAGAACATCGAAAGTAGTGTTGTCAACGGCCTTCAACCCTTTAACACAAAGGCTGCGCAAAAACGGAGAATGGATGACAAGGTTGTGTAATGCTTGCGTAGTCAGCGCACTGCAACCTGTCAGGTTCAAGTCCAACAGTTGTGTATATGCGAAGTCGATGGTTGGCGCGGAGCGTACACAGAGGCTGGTCGTGACTTGTCCCAGAGTGCTGTGATCAAGCTTTGTGTGTCCGGTAAGATCCATGTTCTTGACGAATGGCCCAAGCGTCTCTGCAAGACGCAGAAGGAAGGGCGCCGGAAGGTTTGGGAATGCCTTGAGGTCGACATCCGTCCACAGCTGACCATCAAAGACCAGTGAGCGCCACGCCTTTGACACCTGGTACATAACATGTGTCATTGCAGATACTGCAACACCATACGCATCAGGCTTACCCTGCTCAATTTCACCAGCTCACGCATCCCACGATCTCTGCCAACCCAGCGGTACTTGGATGAGGATGCCTTTGAGGCAGTCCATTGTCCCGACGACTTCCACAGCTGAAATTCGTCTTCGTGCAGGGAAATCAAGGCTGAGAAGACCTGCAGCTTCAGTTCTCTTGGCAAAGCCTCATCGAAGAGATTTTGCAGGGCTAAAGGCACGGGGGCAAAGACATCACTATTGCCACGAGGAATGATGTCAAAGACAGACTGAGGAAGTGGAGAGGAATATGAGCGGCCTTTGCCTGTGATGCTATTGAGGCTTTCAGGACCATCGGAGCTCTGTTGGGTATGTGTTCGTGCGTTTGATGGGAACTCGAGGTTCGGGCAAGGCTGGAAATCAGAATTTTTCCATGTTGGATCACCTTGCCCTGTTGTTGTAAGGTCCCCTAGGAAAGGATCCGACACAGAGCCGGCAGGGCTGAGATCTATTGATGTCGCAGCTGCACTAGCCTTATTCCTGAACAATAATCTACGGGCAAGGTTGCCTGGGCCCTTGGACGATGAGCCCAGTTTAACTTTAATCCTTGACATGGATCGAGCAGCTAAGGAACGTGTGGAATGAATTGACAAGTTGGATAACGATCGCCTCCGGGATGGTACTCTTGTCAGTCCCGGAGGCTGTTGTGCACTATTCTCGGAGGCCTGGAAGCCTGAGTGAGACAGACTAGAGGACGCGCAGGGAGGCGAGGTGTGAGTTGAACCGTAAGAGGAAGGTCCCGCAGTTGGGGTCGGCGAGTCAGGATTAGGGGACGGCCAGTCGATGGTGTGATATTGCAGGTCGCTTGTGGAGAATAAGAGAGGAGGCAACGTGTAAGCTAGGTCCTTTGCTTTCCCTTTGTTGGGCAATGAGGCATTCATAAATACACAATCATCATTACTCGATGATCCGGCGAGTTGTATATCGCGGTCTTCTGAGCTAATCTTATCTGGTGATGCTAATATCGTATTACGTTCCCCTGTGATGGAAACGAATGGTAGCTGAGACGATGAGGAAGTACCCTCGAGAGGTGACTCGATGGCGGGCGGTAATCCTGCAAATGGTACAGGGCAATCGCGACCGGAAGCTACTGCTGGGATGGGCATTGGTAATGAGGGACTTTTGCCCTTGCCCAGCATGCCACTAGGTTCTGGATCGTGCTGTCCGCTTGCTTCCATGTGTCGATTTCGCTGGATGGCGTGAGGATTAGATAGGGCGTCTGCTTTGTGGGCGGTGATTGATGTAGGAAACTAACATGAGGAAGAAGAGAACGGACCTTGATCATTTGAACTCGACGCTAATTCAAAAGGATCGAAGCAAAATAACGCATCCTCGTTATCGACGCACGGCCCTTGCTCCATAAGCAAGGTCGATACAATTAGGTGATAAAGAGATATAGCTTGACAGAGCAGAGAGAGAGAAAGATAAGAGAGACAGAAGAGAGAGAGAGAGAGAGAGAAGGAGAAAAGCGGAATGGAGTGTTACAGGACGACAACAGACTTAACTTGTTAGGGCGCCTACGATGGCATAGTACGGAGTTCATCGGAACACGTCTTAGGGGCTATAATGATCCATGCCGCTGCCATACAAAGTACGTCATTTCCACGATCGATGTCGAGCACGACGACAACGCTCGCTGCCCACGACTTATATATTTCCGATGAAATTGAACTCACCAACTGAACATTCAGAGACTCCCTGATAACAGTCTAGCAGAATCTCTGAGACAGCCTATTTCAAATATGGGTCTTTACTTGAAGTGGCAATACAAACTTACTGTGGAGGCGGTAGAATAATGTCATGATCTCATCCCAATCTGAATACTCCAAACATTGTTGCCCCTTGCCACTTGGCAACATAATCAGTGCGGTCAATACACACGCAGGAGAGTAACAAAATAATTGCAATGCAAAGTCAACTAGCAGCGTGAATACGGTGAAATTAGTAGCAACACTAAGCACAATGACAGCGAAAAACCCTGAACAGAAAAAATCACAGAAAGAGGGCTACAGAAAGAATGACAGGCGATATGAATAATACTCGGCAAGGAATGCGCAGCTTAACAGTCAAATGTGAAGATATAGCACGTCGGAAGCGAGCGTCAATAGGTAAACAGGAGGCGAAGGAACGAGGAAAGCGCAAAGCAGTAATCGATCGTAGCGATGAGGTGATATAGGAATCAGGCAGTAGCCCTCGGGTTTTCTTTTGCTTTCTTCCAGTTAGACGTTGCTAATTTGAACCTACAGATTGGTGAATTAGCAGACAGACATATAGGCCGGAAAGATAGTCTACCTGTCTTGGTGGGACATGTCAGGTTCATCCTCCTTCAACCGGGCCATCTCAGTTTGCATGAATTTGTTAAATGCGCTGAGTTTTTTCCTTCCACCCAAGCCAGACGACTCTACGGAGAAAATAAACAAATAAGCGATCAACTACGTATTTGGTGGCGACGGGGACATACTGGTCTTTTTTACAGGTTTCTCAGACGCAGTCTTCGATTCTGTCCGGGGGGGCATAGTTCAAGGTAAGAACAAGCAATTTGGGTGTAAGCGAGAAAATGCGGTTAATGCGAACTCGTTGAGGACGCTGATAAAAGGGGCAGTGCACGGTTCAACCCGTAAGCTAACTAGAAAGCGTCATCAATATTTAGTTAGTAAAGAGGATAATAATCGGGTTAGCCTACCGTTGAGATCGGCAAAAGTTGGAGGGGATGTGAAAAGGGGATGTGGGTGTGGTCTGTTGAAGAGAGGAAAGGTTCATATTGGCTCAAGTTTGCGGACCTTTTTCTTCGTAAGTTGTTGACCCGGGGAGGACTCGCGCCAGATAGACCCCAGTCACTGTAGTTGACGTAATAACAAATAATATATTAAACAAAAAAAGTATTCAAGAAGAACCTTGTTCGCAACAACAACCCTGCAGGTGCACTTGGCCATTGAAGAAACCAGCTCTTTAGGCGACCGTGCACTTGTCAACTGTCATTTTTCAGTTACCATCCTCCATGGGTAAATGCTGTCAACTTAGAGTCCACTCGTTAATTAGACTTCGCAATTCGGTTGCTCAGTGGAGAAGACCAAGTAGCTTTCGTATCAACTCCACCAAGTACCAGGGGTCCAGAAATCAAAGCCAGGCAAACAAACGCGTCGCGTCGGTGTTGATCCAAGTCTGGGCCAGGATACGAAATATTCAGACTCGTATCCATGCTTCCAAGCTCTCTACCAACTCCACATTTCTTCGTCCCTAAGGCGACAAACCTAAGGATCCCTTTTTTTAGACTCAATTCTTCCTGTATTGATCAGCAATATGTACGACATGCGTGGCAGTCGGTGGAAAACATGTAGATCTTTTTAGCACTAGACAGCCATCATGAGTATATATATACTCTACCAGTGTCTGCTCCATCGCACACTAATAGGTGTTCACGTCCTTGGTCGCAGAAAGGTTCTTCCCAGTGCTTGCAATGCTATCGATTAAGCTATTCCCACTCACAATCCCCGTCGTCACGATGAGGAATTTACGACCTGCTGAAAAGTCAACATCATCTCTACGCTGGAGTGCATTGAAATGACACCTTTGTTTTGTCGGCTCACCCAACGAAGGGCAGCAATCTCAGTATACGTACATCCACCCAAGAAAAATACGGCAGTTGTGGTTGTTTGCTCGTGTGGGCGCACTATTTGGGTGTCCAAGTGAGCATAGTAGAGTGCCTGTGACCTCGGAGACTTACTCAAGGAGGTAACGGAAGAAGCTGTGGAGTTGGTAGATCCAGGCACCTTCTGCGCAATGTCAAATGTCTTTCCCGGGATCGTACCTAACACGTCCTCAAAACCTTTCCAGCCCACGATCGGATGTGCATGAAGTTTTCTGGCGCTAGACCCTTTGCCCTTGCCATCCCCGTCGTCTGCACTGCTCTTCTCTGCAGGGTTGCTGATGACCCCACTCTTCTGGGCAACACATTGGACCAGCCGGATACTAATAGGCGCGTATCCAGAGTATGTATAACTGATATCATTTTCAACCTCCTCCAGTGCTTCAGGGTTATCGTCAATAAGAAGTCGGAGTGATTTGCGTAGGGTTATGAAGGGGTATTTATTTCCTGCGACAGCAGGAGCAGCGGAAATTGGGAGGGGATTGGGCAGCAGAATAGCCAAAGGGGGCGCGGCTAGCGAGAGAAGCAGGGGGAGGTAATTATACCCGTAAGCCTGTAAGATAGATTGTGAGCTTCACAATAAGCACGGGCAAAACTGAGTGAGATTACTTGGAGAAGCTCGCGTTTTACACTGTCCAAGGATTTCGCCTTGATTCCACCACTAGTAATGCTGGCGAGGCACAACAGTCGCACGATAGCCTGCATGCATGCACCTTGTGCAATCATATCTTCGATTGCACTAATCTGAGCCGAGACCTCATACGATGCCAGAAGATCTATTTTGGATATCAAATGAGGAATTTCATGAGCAAATGTGCTTACTCTGCTGCACTTCAAGCGATTTATTAAATAATTCCGTGCGTGTCTTCAGAGAGAGCATCTCCGAGAGGCCCGTATCTTTGCAGGGAAATGAGAACATTCCTAGAAAACAGAAAAAGTTGCCCTTACGAAGTCTCAGCGCCTGGTGTTCACCTTGAAGACCACCAAGTTTGCCAACAAAGTCGCGAATCTGCGTGACAGTCTTCGCTTGTAACCGAGCCTTTTATTTGTCAATAACTTTATCAAGGCAATGAGTGGAAGTACACACTTTGTAGTCTTCATCTAATCGGTGTGCCACTCTGCTGAGTCTTTTCCCTATCGATGAAAAATTTAAGTCGCGCAGCTCAGTCAATAGCGGGTCAGTGGCAGTCGAGAGGTGGTGCTTCTTTGTCTTTTCATTGATAAGTGGAGTGATAGACGCAGATCCTGATGGGGTGGCGTTGGGGTTCGAAGGGTTAGGTGCAGCGGGGATGGTGAGGAGGCTAACTGGTAGTTCAACATGAGCTACGAATATGTCAATACTGGTCATGTTCTCGCATCTTGTGGATAGCTGCTTACCGTTCTTGAGACCAATAAACTCGTCGATGAGGCCTTCATACGTCAGCTGGGTCAGAAGTGGTGTGATCATATCAACAGTGCGGTCAATAATAATGAGCGAGTCAAACGGTGCAGAAGGTATCGAGGGGTCTGACAAGGGAGAAGGTTGATCAGGTAGCGATTTCGTAAGAAGGGTCGCCAACCGCTAAACAGAATGGCTTCATCTGGAGCTATGCAGGAGTATGGAAAGGCATACCGAAGCATAGTCTCCCTTTCCTAATATGCGAGGGAAGCGACCGTACACCTTCTGCAACGAGTTGAGTGCTAACGCAGAGTTATAGATCACGGTTTCGTCGCCATCCTGAATGGACTGAGCTACACTACACCGTTAATATGTGGATGATGAGCATACCACCCATAACTCCTTGAACGCGCTATCGTTCTCCAGTGAGATGACATCGTCCGCAACCGGAATGAACTGCAAGTTGTAGGAAGATATGGTAATATCGCCGAGAATGCCCTCTTCCTCGAGTATCCTTGATACTAGAGTAGAGACGCGAGGTACGAGGAAGAGTGTATATCTGTGCTTTTGGGACTCTCGAATATGGGCTTTGACCTGATCTGCATGCACTGAGTCCACTGCACGACCGTACACAAAGGGAAGATCAGACCTGCGATAATCTTGACGTACTTGATTAGCGGGCGACAAAGGTACACGACATTTGTTGCCGTCGAGGTTAATGGGCCTGGCTCAAGCCAAAACATCTTGTCCACGCCATGATGCTAATAATGAAGTGAATCACACAATCAACATTGTGACAGTGCAAAGAAGTACCTTCAGAAGTGCGACTTCTGTGACGAGTCCCAAAGGCCCCGCAAGAGTAGGGTCAAGCACGAGTGTCTTCACGCCATTTACCTGTACAGAATGAACCTTCAGCTCGCTTGAAACAGATGTACGGGAACCAAAGGGCGCACCGCGTTTAGAGTGTCGATCAAGGCCTTTCTTGCCGTGTCCTTGAGCAACTCTATGTCCAACCTAGGCTCGTTGTCTCGCTCGGTCACATATGAGGTCTGCGCGTCAGAGGCTGATGCGGACGCGGCTGCCATGTTGTGGAGAACGTGCAATGACACAGCCACCCGTACTGAATTCTTCGGCCCGCAGTCTCCCGGTAACATTTCCACTTCCTTGGCAAATCCTTCTTTGGCCTACAAACCGTTACGTCGTATCAAACGTTCATCCTCCCTGCCTATAAGGCCTGCCAGTCCCTGAACTCATTGACTAACAAGTTGAATCGCCAACGCTCAAAGCTGGCGTGGACATAGGGACGTCGTCCATCATGGAGCATGCCTCCAATTCACCCGAGTATGACGGGAGACATCCTCTCCTCTCCCTCCTCTCTGCCTTTTTCTGGGTGATATGTAGGTCGTTCTTTTGTTCGCGTATCGGAGAAGCTTACGGTACAATATTCCGGCAGTATGGTTCCTATCACGGGCAAAAGCTTTGATAGCTTTTTCCACCATCACTATCCCCCGTCTCATCTACTTTGCTCTGTCCTATTCTATGACCTTAACAGTCAGTGGTTTCCAAGATTGTTGCTTGAAATCTGAATCGCTCACACTCACTTAGCTAAATTTTTGGTCATTTGCCATTATATTTTTCGCTTCAGCAGTTGCCTTGAATTATTGGATACGTCTTCGATACCTTAACACGTACTCCTCACTGAAGGAGCCACCGTTGGTGAAGCCCGACGTGAATGCACTTCACCCAGATGTGAATACAACAGAGCCTCCCCCAGCATTTCACAACTACCTGGACGATTTTCTGCAAGCTGTCCGTGTCTTTGGATTTCTTGAGAAGCCGGTGAGTAATCTGCATCGTTTGCGTTGATCAACCTATCATATCCCAACAGGTATTCCATGAATTGGCAAGGCATCTTGCAACGAGACGCTTAATTGCCGGGGATAGTATCTCTTTGGACGAAGACAGGAGCTTCTATTGCGTCGTCGATGGCATGGTCCAGGTATACGCTCAAACAGGACAGAATAATTGCCAAAATGGGACATGGGACGAGGAGGATATGAACGGATACCAGCTTATCAATGAAGTTGGGAGCGGTGGAACCTTATCTAGTTTATTCAGCATTCTCAGCTTGTTCACTGAGCACATAAAGATAAGCTGGCAAGAAGATGGTCACTCCGATGCTCTTGGAAGAAATCCTGTAAGTGGAGTGGGAGGACCACCTCAGTCACGTACTGGCCGCGCGGATTCGGACGTATCTCGCTTTAGCCTGGATTACGCATCCATGGCTTCCCGGCCTTCTCGTGCTACATCCATTTCGTCGTCTGGTTCCACCGCTCATCCAGCAGATGCGACTTCTCCCCTTGGTCCGACGTCCCCGCATCACATCGGAGACAGGTTTAGGTCGCCGCCACGGCGTGCTTCCCGCTCGCGATCAGACTCTAACCCTACAACTCAACTCCACCATGGTATCGTGGCCAGAGCAAAAGAGGACAGCACATTGGCCTTCATCCCTGCAGAAGCATTTCGCAGAGTTACAAAGAAGTTTCCCAAGGCGACCAGTCATATCGTACAAGGTATAATTTTTGCGAGATCAAGTTCTCACTTTGCTCATTCTATTTTCAGTAATCCTGACCCGCTTTTCGCGTGTTACGTTCAATGCGGCACACAGATATCTGGGGCTAACGACAGAGGTCCTTCGAACTGAGAAAGCGATCAACGAAATTGCATGTCACCCTCTTCCAGCATCATTTTATGAGGGTGGTGGCCTGCAATACCTGCGTCAACGTTTTGATGACGTCGCAATTCAGGGGTCTGACTCTGAAAGCGAGTACCTCAGTCTCGCCCCATCTCTTGGTCTGGCCTCTGCTAACAGTGGCTATACGTCTTCAGTTATATCACGAGAAAGCTTGACAGATAGTCCGCTTGCTATGCGTGGGATCCCAGTTCGTACGCCTCGCAATCAGGTACAGGCTGGTGACTTGCATACTTCAACTGGGCAAGGCAGTGACGGGTATAAACTCGCGCGCTCGTTTAGCATCTTGGAAACCCCTCGGCTACAGACAAGCGACCCGTTACAGACCCGTCTTAATAGTGAAGAGTTTGATCTACGCGAAGAAGTCATGTCATGCATCGCGAAGTCCATTGGTCTACTCCAACCACCCATGAGCGGAAACGAATCCATCGAGGATTCACCAGCTTTCCTGCCTTTTGATCATATGCGCTCTGCGAACGGCGTGTTTCCGTCTCCCTTTGGCTCCCTGTCACTCTTAGAAACTGCGGATGATGGTACTTCGAGTATAACGGGAACATCGTCTACTACTACGACTGGTTACATGAGCGGTTTGGACAACGAAGTCGAGATCCTCTTCTTCTCTGCTGGCTCGACGCTTGTGAAGGCCGGAGAACGGAATACTGGTAAAAGTTCCATCAGTCAAGTATAGACGACAATTAACCGCACACAAACCAGGTCTTTACTATGTTGTCGAAGGTTTCCTGGATATTCTCCTACGTGCCGACGAATCCCGGCCAAACAATGCGCCCCATGGGACGAGATCGACAAGCTCAGACACCGACTCTCTCTACACATCCGACCACAAGCAAGAGCCCGAGAAGGCCCAGAGTCGCAGGCTGTTTACCGTGAAACCAGGAGGAATTGCGGGTTATCTCGGTATGCTTATATCAGACAGCTCTCGCATATCCTGATGTCATTTGAAGCGTCTCTCTGCGGAACACCTTCATATGTTGACATCCAAGCGAAGACTGATACATACGTGGGATTTTTGCCTGCTCACTCTCTTGAACGTCTGGTGGAGAAACGACCTATCGTGCAGCTTACATTAGCAAAACGTCTCATTTCACTGCTGTCACCTCTAGGTTAGCACTGCCTTCAACCATCCCTTGTAATATGCTAATGATGTGGTAGTCCTGCAAATTGACGCTTCTCTGGACTGGATGCACGTCAACGCGGGCCAAGTTCTTTGGCGCCCTGAAGACATAAGCGATAGTTTCTACATTGTCATCAATGGACGACTACGAGCAATTACCGAGGGAGAAGGTGGTAAAGTCATAATTACTGGCGAATACGGACAAGGCGATACCGTTGGGGAATTAGACGTCATCACCAGTTCAACACGCAGAACTACGATGCATGCAATCCGTGACTCCGAGCTGATCAGAATGCCCCAGACGCTGTTTAATGCCATTTCCTCAAGGTAAGTACTCAGACGTCATGCTCTTGGGCTTTATGTTCATGCTATGTTCAGAAATCCTCAGACAACTGCACAGTAAGCGCTATCTCTGATATATATAAGGCTCATCTTCAAGTATGTTTAGGTTACTCCGGACGATCGCCTCTCGTGTACGTGACGAGATGGATGCGTCGAGCGATGTCCAGACACGCAACACTGCGTTCGAACTGGGACGGAACAACACTAACCTAAAGACTGTGGCCATTCTCCCGGTATCGCGAAATGTCCCTATAGACACCTTTGCCCGGAAATTGAAGACTGCATTGGAAGAGATGGGCGCGAAGACATCGTATTTGAATCAAGCCTCTGTGTCGGGTCATCTTGGCCGTCACGCATTCTCTCGTATGGGCACACTCAAGGCTGCAGCTTGGCTTGCAGACCAAGAGCAAAGATATCGGACAGTGCTTTATGTCGCTGATTCACCTGTCAACAGCCCCTGGACGCAGACTTGTATTCGACAGGTAAGTCATTCATAGTTCTCAAAGCTTTAGAACGCTGTAACCCTTCTTGGTAGGCGGACTTTGTAATGGTGGTTGGGATGGGTGACGATCCGAGCATTGGAGAATACGAAAGGTTGCTACTTTCAATGAAGACTACAGCACGGAAAGAGCTTGTGCTACTCCATCCCGAACGTTCCGTAGCCCCTGGATCGACACGCGAATGGCTGAAAGTGTGTTATGAGAGCTGCTTTATGAATTGCTGATCTCATAAAGATACAGAATCGACCTTGGGCACATCAACATATTCACGTCGAACTTCCGGTCCGTACACATAGACTTTCACTCTTGGATTAGTGATTTAAATGTGGACAATAGGGTCTCGCAGTTCCGATTGTGAAAACCAGTCAGATACAAGATCCCGATGTTGTCATTGCATTCAAGAACCTCAAGGATAGAGTGCAAAGTGGCATTCAGAAGTACAGGGGGAGATCTAGGCACTCAAGACCGCAACCGCATCCCATGATTAATGATTTCTCTCGTCTGGCCAGGAGACTCTGCGCAAAATCTGTCGGAGTTGTCCTCGGTGGTGGTGGGGCTCGTGGCATCTCGCATCTTGTCAGTGGTATCTCCGTGCAGTTGTCCTCACTCGCTGATAAGATAATAGGGTGTCTTACGTGCGCTCGAGGAGCGTGGTATTCCTATCGATTATATCGCAGGCACTAGTATCGGTGCACTTATAGGTGGTCTTTACGCACGCGAGTGCGATATCATAATGAGCACCAGTCGTGCCAAGCAGTTCAGCGGAAGAATGGGAAATATTTGGAGGATACTTTCAGATGTTACATACCCCCTTGTTGCTTATACCACAGTAAGTCATCTAATCACACTTTATATCGCCCCACACATTCACGTTTCGTCTTAGGGACATGAATTTAACAGAACCATATACAAAGTAAGTTTTCGGAGAGTTAGCCTGAACCTACAAAATTAACATGTTTGTCAGGCTTTCTACGATCTTCACATAGAAGACATGTGGTTACCGTACTTCTGTAATACTACGAACATCAACACATCCCGCATGGAGATCCATGAAAGTGGTTATGCCTGGAGGTTCATCCGTGAGGTCGTCGAACTGATTTCGTTGATATGAACTCACGAGTGATACAGGTGCTTCCATGACTCTGGTTGGACTACTGCCTCCATTATGTGATAACGGCAGCATGCTTGTTGACGGTGGATATAGTGCGTTCATTCATTCAACCCTGTATTCCATTGCTTATGAAATTGCCTTTCCGCAGTTGATAACCTACCCGTGAGTAATTGATCACTGCTGATTTTGGATGGCCCCCACAATATAGGATTAGGTGTCAACAATGTTCTCGATGGGTGCGAGTGTCGTGCTTGCTGCGGATGTTGGTTCTGTAGGTAAAATTGTCACCTCTGCTTCCACATCTTACACTCTATTACCAAGATTGACGACAATTCCCCTCGAAACTTTGGTGACTCTGTTTCTGGGTGGTGGCTCATGTTCAACCGATGGAACCCCTTCTCGAGCGCTCGAACTGTGCCTGCGATTACCGAGATCCAAAGTCGACTAGCCTAGTGAGTTCCCACGCCATACGATCAGTTTGTGTTCTTACTTGTTTGAAGCGTGTCGAGTGTGCACACTCTAGAAGCGGCCAAAGTCACACGGAACTGCCTGTATATGCAGATGCCGGTTCAGGAGGTACGAATATTCTCATATCTTGACTGTCTCACACTCACACGCGTCCAGTATGGTACACTACAATTCAGCAAGTTCGATGAGATCCAGAAGAAGGGGTATCTTGCTGCGGTCGAGATCCTTGACAAGTGGGAAGAAGAGGGAAAGCTGCCTGTTCAAAACCTCGATGGTTACGGCGCAAATAATGACAAGGGTAGTAGGAAAGGAAGAAGCGCAAGACGCAATTCAGTGTAGATCAGATCAGTCAGTTGCTCATATTCGCTGTAGCTCTACATACAGTTGTCATTGTACCACGGAATAATTATCTACGACGAACAAACATACAAATACTGACTAGATAGTTATATGCACCGCAACACATTTGTTTAAATACCAGGAAAGCATACAAATTGTGCCAGTACAGAGAGATAAGATCGAGGTCATGTATTGTACGAGGTGGGGTGGGATGCACTTTGGAAATGATGGCAAGAAACAAAAAGAAAAATATAGGCAATTAAGCAACAATAATGAATATGGATGCATCCATGCGGTATGCAATATCGTGGGATGATGATGGGGGAGCAAAGATCACAAAAACACGCGAATGGGTAATGATAGTCGATACACTTGGTGGGCAGGCCTTGAAACACATCATGTTGCTGATATAAATAGCTCTGAAGGATGATCAGTTATCTACATGAAACAACACGTGAGAGCCTGCTGCTGGGATACCAGATATATCACATACCCTAATGCACAATATGTTGATGAAAGCTCAATAATAGCAACGCATCCTCGATCTTCACACCAGAGAATGTTGTAGTGTGCATTCCCGTGTCTGCGCTAACATACTCGCTAGGTCCCGCAGACATTCCCACGGCCATCTCAAGCTCTTGAAAGGCGGTGGGTTCAATGAGTCCCACGCCCATGCTTTCGACACCGATGTTGCCCACACCACGGGGCATCGGAAGTGGGACATGTGCCCGAATGCGTTTTTGCGGAGGAGGAGAAGGCGACATGCCAGGGGTCACTGCCTCCTGGAAGTCCTCTTCGCTGCGTTCGTCGACATCAAATTCCATGGTGTCGTCGTCCAGATCCATTGCATCGTCTTCGTCTTCGTCTTGGGAAGACGAGCCTGATGAAGTTTCGCGGGAAAAATTATACTGATATCCACGGCCCCTGGGGGCGCGAGGAAGAGGAACACCAGCTCGCTTAGCCCGCTTACGGGCTGTTTGGCGAATATTACGGAACCAGTTTGTGACTTTGCCAATGTCCCTGGCGAGGAAGTGAGTAAAGAATATGCCAAGATGGAGTTGACGTACATTCCCACTTCCAGCGCAAGGGCGTTCCTTTGCTCGATACTTGGCGTCGATGTGCGATGCAACAGCTTTTTGAGCGCTTCCAGTTGGTATGGCTCAGGGCGAGAGCGGCGAGGGCGAGATTGTGCGTCCTCTCCTTTGATGCCCTCACTAGTCCGAGGCATGTCTTCGCGGTCCCTTGAATATGGAGTGACGCTTCTTCGCATGCGGGGTGAAGTGAGACGAGGATTCGAAGATGGTGGCAAAGACATTCGGCTGCGTGGTACTTTGATTTCATCAAGTTCAGGTGGAGACAACTTGAGGAAGGGAAGAGAGGGAAGAGGGAGGTGACGGTCCGGGAGGGATGGATGAGATGCTCTTGGAGGGAAGTTCAGATGGGTCAATGAGGGCCCATGATCATCATCGTTGACAGAAGATGGGTGAGATGAGCCATCTGCAGTTGCAGGCGACGAAGATGTGAGGGGATGATGGTCTTCCTTATGCTTCCTAGCCTGGGTGCGCTGATTCTGAAACCAATTTGTCACGCTTTGAAGGCGCCTGTCAATGCAAGATCAGTAGGATGATAGGATGATCTTGATAAAACACCACTGACATGCCAATTCGCTCAGCGAGTTCTTCTCTGTCATCCTTGGATGGATGTGCATTGATCGCATAAGCGCGACGAAGTTCCTCAGTTTGCTCAGGGGTTGTTCTATTGCGAGTGGGCTCGCCTCTGCCCTTTCGAGACGTAACGCCATCACTGGCGCCGTCATTCTCGGAGACAAAACGGCTATCCGCGTCGGGTACAAAGTGGCCCCTCTCGGCATAGACGGCATGGTGCCGATCGCTATCGACAGTTTGGTTCTCAGGCACAAACCGATCTTGTGGCAAGAACTCGGGGGCGAAAGACTTGTCATGATCATTGATATGTTGGTCATGAAGTTGCAGAATATCCTTCTGTTTCTTGCGTGATGATGAAGGATGGGAGCGGGATGAAGTGTTACGTGAGGAAGCATTAGGTGGAGGTGATGAGGAGTTTAAAAGGTTTGCTATTGATGGAAGCGTAGATGATGGACTTTTTTGGGGCGGTGCGTCAGTGGAAGCAGAGGCTGCTGGTTTATTGCGCTTCTTGGTCGAAGCTCTCTTGTTTTGAAACCATGCATTAACAGTCTTCGTTTCCCTGAAAGTAGAGGCAAGGGATATAGGTTGTTGAATGCACATAAATGCAAAAGACGCCCGTCGACCAAATCAATAAAATCATGAGGGGTACCTAAAAGGGGAACTTACATTCCAAGCTTCTCAGCTAGGTCTGTTCTGTCGTCTAGGCTGGGATGCTCATTTTTCTCATAGAGCTCGTTGAGTGCTGCAAGCTGGTGTGGACTGTGACGATGACGAGGCTTCTTTGTAGAAGTGCCCTTGTCGGTTGAATCAGGATCGTGCGCCTTTTTGTGGGGCTTTTCATCGTCCTGAATAGCTATAGGTGTTGAAACTGTACTCTGGTCATCGGCGTCGACGTCGCCAAGGACAGATGAAGAAGCAGATATAGTATGATTATTGGTTTGTGAACGATGAGCAGGAAAGAGAACGTTGTCCATGGTTAATTCCATGGCGGCTGATGGGGGACAGCTTTCAAGGGAGAGACATGACAAAGGCTTGTATATGGACTGCTGATATTCCATATCCGCAACCTTTTTTTACTCTGCTATAATGATCAATATTCCCACGGGTGCTACTTGTCGTCACTGAGGGGGTATTACAATAAAGTAACATAAATATGAATCATTCCCTCTTGTTACTACCGAACCCTTTAAAATGTTCATCATAGTAGGGTGCTGCGGCACTCGTGGCGAGGGGACTAGATTTACAGCTGAAATTCGGTTAGGATGCGATTCACAGGGTATCCACGTGGCTATCCCCGCTCGCACTGTCACTTCCCTGACGGTTTACACTTCCTTGCTATGCTACCAGAATATAGTCTAGGTAATACCTAGACAGCCAAGTGCTAAGCTTTCAACTCATATCTCACTAGTGGTACACTGCCTTATGTACTTATAGACCACTTTGTAGTGTAGTGCAGTGCATTGCTTGAACTTTAAGACACCGTAATTCCATACTGTTCCATCCGGCCGCCCGGTACGTACACCTAGCCTGGGCCTGTGCGCCACTATAGTGCCATATGCATGTCCACAAGCACGTTCTCATACATTGCAAATTGATTAAATCCATTCTATCCTCCCAAAATCCTTCCGTCGTACATGGACATAAGGTAAGCCTATCTGAAGGCACATAAACAATGTATATCCAAACCTCGAATAAGTAAGTAACAAAATCTTTGGGAATGAGCGGTATAAATAGTGCGGATGAGAACAGACCATGGTGGTGCAGACGTCCAATTCTGGAATATGACAGCAACTATGACGGAAGCTCTGATGTAGGCGTCTCTTCCACGTCGATATTCTTAATCCATGCTCCGATTGAGCCCCTACGAGGAAACTTTCATTTGGAACTGCTCAATGTGAATGCGATGACAACTTACAAGAATCCTTCATGCCGGAAAAATAACGCTCGCTTCGTTCCCTTGCTCCAGAAGCGTATGGCATATGACAATGTAGCTACCGTCGCTGCATGTCCTGAAACGTAAACATGGCATCAACATTGCATGATCAAGGTTATAAGGAACTCGACGCACCACGTATGAAGAAGCCACCAAAGTAGATCCTGTCTAGACCATACTTTTCTGCATTCATGTACCTGAATGTGCTGTCAGCCCATGCCCAAGGAAGCACATTCCAGTGCTATCTATATCTTGGCAACTCACGCAATCTGTCCGATGTTGTTCGACACAGCGTAAAGCAAGCTTCTGCTAATGTCCTCAGCTCGGAACGTTTCGCGTTCGCCTTCCTCCTTCGCCTCGCCACGGCTCCTGAGAACCTTGCCAAAGGAACTTGCTATCATGGTGGATTTGAGTCCAAGCTTGCTGTAGTCCGAACCATAGATATCACCAACGAGCATATCCACACTAGCATTATCGCCCTTTTCGGACAACGCAAGCATTTCTGCACCAAAAATAAGACACCAATCAAGTCGTCAAGTCTTCGACTTACCATCAAATGTCCGAGCGGGCGTCAACAAGCTGAGAAGTCCCCATAACGTCCCCCCACCAAGGCTTGTTCCGCTGACACGTTCAAACGAACCATCAGCGTCCACCTTTATTATAGACACACCAGATCCGATGTTGACAAGCAAACAAGGAAGATGCGCAGAAGGTTCACTGGTTTCGAACGTCACGGCATACCGCGGCGGGTCTGGCGATGGCCGCTCCAGAACAGGCTCTGCGCTCGTGCTGGGCGCAGGACCATCCGATACGATCTCGTTCTGCGCGTCCTTTGATACGTGATGGGTGACTTCCTGGATGAGTTCATCCGAGAAGTAATACACCTCCTCTGGGATCGTCACCATAAATTTCATCCCCTCGATCAGACACTCCATCTCATCCTCTCTCTGCACATCCACCACGAGTTCACCCTCGAACAGCTTGCCAAACCTGTGTGCGCCGCCACCAGTGGCCGAGATCTTAACGCCGCGGCGCATCTCCTCAATAGAGACGCCATTCGCGGCAGCAGAACGAGTTATGAGCTCCGATATGAAAGCGATAAGCGCGGAAATATTAGATGTTTCGAACCGCTCAAAATTAATGGAGCCACCGGGGATGTGACGGACTTCGGTCGTGCGTTTCAGGATGGTAGAGTGCAAAAGGTCTGTGTCGAGGGAATCTAGGGTGTCAGGGGGATAGTGACCATGACCATGGCCATATCCATTACAATGAGAATCAAAGACAAGGACACGAAGGGTAACAGTCCCGGTCCGCGAAGAGCAACAGCGGAAAGGAAAAGGAAAAGTAAAGGGGGACGGAGACGGAGAGCCAGAACCAGAACTCGAAAACCAGAAGCCGCTAGCACTACAATCACGCCCAGCCATAACAAACACAGATGAAGAGGACTGAGGAGAGCGAGTAAAGTAAACAACCTTCGCCAGTGATCCGCCGATCTGCGATAGCCTTGATGTCAGTAACCAGGATGATAGATAGACTAGCACTTACGTCTATTGCGATGTGTGAGACTGGCTCGATGTAGTTTGGAAGGTATATTCCTCGACTGTCTCGGGTCTATGATATGAAAAGTCAAGGTGATGCATAGCTTCAACAGATGACAATGCATACCTCGGGCGACTCCTCGGCGAGTATCACTGCTCCTCTAGTATTGACACGGATGGCCTTGGGCGTGGGCAGCGACGGCGGTGGGAGGGGGGCATGCATCGCGAGTCTTTGTTGCAGTCAGAACAAAGTTAGTAGTCTCGGATGAGCTCAATCGTTATATCACAGAAATTATGTGTGACTTAAAAGCACTGGAAAGTGGTACGACAACCACAAAATCGTACGAACACTCCCTGAGCAATGTGAATCATGTAAACGTTCAAAACTCATGCCATCCGTTGTCTTGAGACCTCGAATATTTAGATTCGGGGACCGCCTTTACCGGGATCTGGAACTGCTCCTTATGGCCATTCCTTCAACGTCACGATATTAATGTCTAATCTCCCAGTCGACGTGTGAACATAGCAGAGTCGTATGCATTACTGACTATCTGACTAGTGGGACACCATGTGATACAAGCTCCTCGTGTCGAATCTAACTCTAACCTCCGACAACAGATACAACCAAGGCACATGCATTCTCCTGCTCTGCACGCACCCCAAGTTCAAGCGTAACACCCTGACCTCGCGAGAAAGTCATTCTACACCTGACAAGCACCTTGCCTCCTCCTCCAGTTACTAGACCAGAAAGTTGCAGCGTGTGTACAGACGGCGAACTGGGCGTCTCCGTGCCACCCAAAGGCTCCATATTGAGCAGCTCAATGATAGAGTCGCAGGCGGCTGTAAATGTGGATGGGGTGTGAGTTGCATCATCCGTGGAAAAACTGCGGACGAGTACAGAAAGAGTGAAACGGACCTTTGATACTTTCCATGGCACCAAGTGAGAACGTTTCTGTAGCAGTCGCACCAGACCGTAGACGATCCCACTCGGAGGAAAAAGAGGCGTAACTGGGAATGATATAGTCTCCACCGGCTGAAAGCTCGACCTCCTCCAGTTGGTATTCGTCCTCGTAACCCTCTTCTTCCGGCCGACCCGTCGACGGATCCAGTTCTTTGGAAATGAACTTCAGGATACATTGGAAGGAGGTGGTGGTATACTCCCGGGGGTTGTCCCGCTTGAAAGAAACATAGACAATTCCAGGTGAATTGGCACAACTCAGAGAGTCGATTTGGAAGACGACGTCTTCTGTCAAGCCAGAATCGGCCTGTGGTTGCATTACTACAACCACCTGCTCCAGTACAGTATCCGGGAGGGTATTTGATACATTGAACTAAGAGCCGAATCAGACGCAACGCCATGAAGTGCAGTACAGTTTACTGACCTGGAACACAATATGCTCTCTGAATATATGCTTGACACACGTAACTTGATACTCGGTCTCGGATTCCGTGAGCTGTGCAGGCTTTACGCTGCTGTTGAGGACGGTTCCATACTCTGCAAAGTGTGGTATATCCGCAAGTTGCTGCACGTATGCAGATTGCGTTTCTGCAGCGGTTGGAGGTGGTGGAGATGCCGAAGCTCTCGTCGCGGGCGCAGCAATAGTGTCCAGCGTGCTTGGACCTGAAAATGCGTCAGAATGTAAAACAGGATAAAATAAGAATACTGACGAGTCGACTCAGCAGCAAGTTGAGCTCGACTGATTTTTGGTATCGACGAGGCGTCGAACGGCTGTGCACTGGCATCAACATCATTGACATACGCAACGAGTTTGGATTCGAGCGCAGCAAGTGAGAATACAGATTCTGTACGAATCATGAGGCACCAGAAATCGTCGAAAAACCAAACGTACCTTCTTTGACATAAGTATCTGCAAGGGACGCCTCCTTCATGACTTTCAGGTACATTGCGGCGCGATCACGAACTTCATCGTCGACGTCATCCAAACACCTGAGAACTTTGTTCGCAGCTTTTTCTATGCATAAGAAAAAGCTACCAACCTGTTTAGTAGAACCCCAATGCTTCTTCGCAAACCATCGTCCACCGCATTGACGCCGAACTTGGCCAAACTTGCAACAGCTGCTGCTCGTACGGTGGCATTTTCAAGTACGACACGGTTGTAGATGAACCGGATGTACTTGGTCGGTTGAGGAGCTTTGGGACCTTCGAGGCCAAGGAGGTGTAATATCCGCACAGACAACTTCGTGAATTCGCAGTCTTCGATGAACTCGCACAGATGCGAGAGCGCCTGCTCTTTGCAGTCTGAGATGAACTTGATCATGTCGAACATAGCCTCGACGACAGCGCGTTTGAAGTCGTATCCACCCTCATCACGAAGGACCCCCGAAAGGAAAGCAAGCATGGAAACGTGTTTCGTCGGGAACTTAATGCATAGCGAGCGAATGGCGTCGACAATGATGACTTTGAATTCATCGCTGATCTCTGACATGAATCCAGTGATCTGCTTCATGAGGCGGTCAACGGACGCCTCATTTCCGGTCTATGGGACAATCAGTGAATGTAGAATTATTTCAAGTCCATCTCTACCTTAAGCAGGGTAGTGATGGCGTATGTTGCCACACTCCTATTCTGGTCAGTGATAAGATTCTCAAGATCGACGTTACACGACGCCACAGCAGCAGGATGGGTCAAAGCGAGAGTAGCCAGTGTCCGGGTTGCTGAAAATTTCAAAACAGGTTTGGGAGAAGAGAGGAATAGCTGGAGCACTGCAAACAGGTCAGATAAAAATAATCAAAGTTCAACAGTTACAAACCCGCTATTGGTTTGGTGAGTTGCGAAGCATTGACATTCTTCATCTCACAAATAGCACGTGCTGCCTCAAAGTTGACCATGTCACTCTTGTGACGTAGCCACCCTTCCAAAAGATCGAGGATCTGCCTTTGAACACTAGAACCAAAATAAGGAGTTGTTTTATAGCGCGTCCAAAGACGTACTTTGGATCTTCCTCCATCACTTTCGCAGCATACCGAATAAGCATGCAAAGAGCCATGGAGTTTTTGAGCGTCGTGCCTGCACCAGACTTGCCCCCACCAAGCTGTTGTATCATTTTAGTCACAGCCATCCGATCCTGCTGGCGAATCAAGTATAGAAGACCAAGTGCATGATATTGAGTGATGTAACTCGTTGAAGGAATAGGTTGGTAACCGCTGTTCGAATTTCCGGACGAGCCAAAATTGAGGTAACCACCACCTGATGATCCGGGGAAAAATGATGATGATGATTTCGCGCTGACCGCTTCCTGAGCCTCGTTTACCCAACGCTTTACTACGTCCTTTGCGAGAGGGAATAAATGATATGAGGACACGAGTGCCGCAGATGAGATAGAAGGCGTTCGGTCTACAATTGCAGCTTTGAAGAAACGCTCTACACCTTGAGCCATGGAAGGCTATACAGCAGTGAGCGCATGGGACTCCATAATTTGGGCAGACGCACGTCAATGATTCGGCAAAGTGCACGAATCGCATTTGGCCGGTAAATGACCTCGGAATTTGGTTGCATGTCCTTCATAATACTACTTGTGACCATGATGACATCTTCAGCGGTGGTTGCGAGTTCCTTGATAGCCAGATACACCATCTGCCTCAAGGCGCTCTTCACAGACATGAGCTGGTCATTGCATGGTAATGGGAAGAGGATAGGAACATACATCCTTGTGTTGGAAGAGCTTTGTTGTTCCAAAGAACAACGTTGTGGCCTCCTGCGCGCTGAAGGTCTCCCCAATGTAAAGCAGATAGACAATGCGAGTAAGGAGGGCCCTGCATTTCCTGGGGCTAATTGGAGAGTCGTTGAAAACACGGGCTTCTTGAATAATCGTTGTCTTGTTATTATAGTAAGAACTAAGGCCACTCTCGTCCTCCTTTTTCGAGGCGTAAGCCATTGCTGACAGCGATCAAAAGGCGAGCTGATTGCGAAATGCACGACGTGGTCGAGCTGAATTATTTGTTTGGTCATTGTTTGATCAAGCGCTTTAACACACTCCAACACTTCGTTTGAGTCACCATGTACTTACATGTAGACCGTCTGGTGAGATCGGACCGTGCAGTCGAGGCATGGATGACCAGGACTTAGCCTGTATACTTCACTACCTCCCGGGCAATCATTTCACGCCTCTCTCATCCTCCTTTCTCGACAGTGTCGGCACCAACACGGTTGCTAAATGATAAGCTCACACCATTGAGGTTCTACTATGGACCTAGTGCTGGCAATCTGTCGGTACCTCTATGCCTGCCCTGACCAGTGCAGTAGTGAACGTCCACCGTGGGCTTCAAGTTTCAAGTACAGGGTGTATGTATGTTTTCCTTCTAGCCTTTGGTTAGTATATCTTATGTCATAAGCTCGCTTTTTAGATGTAGATGTTTTATTTCCCGCATAACCGTGCTCTCTCTATTGTTCCTTTCTAGATATAATACGAGATGTCATCGGATGTCTTCCATACGTGTCCATCATATTGGCCATGCAACCGCAGGCCTCGAGACTCGAGTTGGAGCTAGTTGCCGGCGATGGTGGTTATCAAAAACGCTCAGCTCCACCCATCAAGGACAGACACATGCAAATCTGAGACATCGTTTTGACAGCAAGAGCCCGGGGCAGGGTTGCCATGGGCTTTGAACGTTGAACATGTATAACTCTTCGAGATTAGTGTACGTACACACTAGTACTTTGAGTTTGAACACATGGGCCACTCGACTTGTTCGTACACGTGTGGTGGTATAAGCCAAAGCCGCGGCTGCAGCGCTGAACGCTGAGTCAGGGTTTCGACCCTGAGTGCCTGTGCAGGAGATCGATGGCCCTCCTACGGCGTCGTGACGTTGCATGGGGGTTTAGACAAGGTAGTTGATGATCCACCTCATCTGGTGAGCAAAACGCAGTGCATCGCGCCGATGGATTTGCATAGCCCGAAATTCAAGCAAGCTTTCAATAAACTAGCTGGTGAGTGCACATTGTACTAGAAAGCATCACTTGTTATATTCTTGAAATAGGCTATTCTGACGAAAACTTGCCGTGGTGTACGCTAAAATTGTCTCGTAGTCTCTCATGCAGTCTTGTTCACTTGATGTGAACACCGTCGCTATGTTCCTTGGTGGAACTACTGTTTCCCTGGCCAGACCCTGGCACCCGCAGTAGAAATATCGTGGGGAGGGGTGTGGCGCGTGAACTTTGCTCGGCAGATTTCTGGTTGAACAGCCCTGTCAATTCGCGATCAGCGACAATGCTGAAATAACTCAAACAAGCTGTCAATCCGATGATGCGCAACAACGCTCGTGATGAAGGCACTGATGGACCACATTTGTTGGAAGCGAACCGATAACATGTCACACTTGACATCAAAAATACCATTGCGGGCGCCTGTATCCTGAAGTTATTGGCCTGAACCAATCCCCAACACCTATCAAGCAAAAATACCACATCGAAAAACGCAGTAGCCTCCAAGTGACTGGTTGCTGTATTACGCGACTGTTAATGGCGACCTCATGGAATATAACTCTGAATGATACGAGCCCAGTATTCACATATTATCCTTACTGTGGGCTGTTTCATCGCGTTTCATTAATTGATTGACTTAACTTGACTTACAGACGATGGTTTCGGAACGGGAAATGGCTGGCAAATATGGTACTCGGAGACGGGATATAATACGGTCCCTGCGAATCCAGGAGTTGGCATATCAGCACATATCACCTCACTACCAGGTGCTAATGTTACCTTGTCATTTTATGGTGCGTTCAATGATCGCATGAATTCCCCCTTCGTAATCCTGAACTGGTTACTGCCAATAAAGGCACAGGGATAGAACTCCATGGAACGGCAAATTGCACGTTCGATATCACGGTGGACGGAATATTCTCCTCATCCCTCAGCTCCCCCGGTGATGTCCTGTACTCCAACCAAGCACTATCGGAAGGAACTCACTCACTCACCCTGACTGCCCACCCAGCTTCAGGGCAGCAACTTGCATTTGAGAATGCTGTAATTTACATCGAGTACGTCAATGATCAACGCAATCTGTTTCGGTAGTGTCTGAACTTTCTATCAGTCAACCAATCCCCCAAATGGCATCATATAGTAATACGAACACCACGTTCCTAAACTATACTGGGAACTGGTCTGCTGGCACAGATGCACATGTCCCTGGAGGCACCTTCCATTTTACGGAAACCCTGGGTTCAAGTGTGTCTACCACATTCGGAGGGTCATCGGCGGTGGTCGCACAAGGCATTGTAAACTGGGGTAATTGGCAATACACAGTGGTACGCATTTGACGTCTCATTTTAAACCAGGAGTTTACTTGGAAATTTATCAGTCTCTAAACGGTACCCAGTCTGTGCTTAATGCAAGCAGCTTCTGGTTCATTCCGGACACTACTTTGTTCTATGAAGGGGGCCTAGATCCAACACAAATTTATGTTTTGAATATTGCCGACACGAGTGAAGACGGCAACAAGCTTGCAATAAACTCCGTGAAACTTTATCAGCCTCAGCCGACCACACTGTAAGTCCACCGATCAAAAAGTTTAAGATCCGGAACTGAAGCGACCTCCTCCGATAAGGTCATCGTCATCGAAGCCCTCACACACAGGTGAAATAGCTGGCACCATCGTAGGAGTGGTCGTCTTGCTTGCCTTAGTCGTCTGTTTCCTCTTCTGGCGACGCTCACGGCGCCTTAAAACAGTAATTTCAGGACGAAATTCCGACTTACTAGCAAACGAAATCACTCCCGAGGCTCGTGCTACGCACTTCCCCGCACTCGCTGCGCCATACACTATTTCTGGCGCCACTGCCAAAATTCGCCCGCAAAAATTCCCATTGATACCTATCGGCGGAAGCACTGATGATTCGTTGCATGAAAGAGCAATTGCACGTGGTCCTGGGTCCGCCACAAGCTCTCTAGGTCCATATAGCGAACCCAGATATAATACGAGTGGTTCTCTATCTTCTTCTAGTGCGCGTGGTCGGCGGCGCCCTTTGCCACCTCCACCTGACGGTGTTTCTTCTCCTGCACTTTCTCTACACGGGGTGCACCATTCTCCGAGGCCATCGAGGCCGGAGCCATCTGTACAGATACCAGACTCAGAAGTGGATAGAATACTAGGAATTATAGCTTCGCGTATGGACATGCCCGAAAGAAACCTCTCTTCTCCTCCACCCCAGTACCGAAGCTGACTCGGTTAGCCTTATTGTTCACATATGCAGGGACATGAACACGTCTAAGCACGTATATCTTTTTTTCCCTTCAGGATGCTCAGATTAGAACTGGTCTGTAGTCATATACGTCAAATATATCTCGTGTTGTCATGCCGTGAAGAAAGCGTAGTTAGTGTAGGTACCGAACGGTAATGAGGATGAAGAAATAAATAAATATCCCATGGTACAGTATTCTAATGAGATGCCCACACGAGTCCAAACATGCCAAAGTGGTAAGTAAAACAGATGAATAATTAGTATCAAGGTGCACCGGGATCAATCAATGTTTCTTGCGGGCATAGACGTTTTGTATACACACGTAAACAGGAGTGATTGCCTCATCCAATTCCGCCACTGCGTTGTTTTCCAGTTGATCTACAAAATCTTCTGATAACCCATTGCCGAGGAGCAAAGGGCGACCGGATCTCATGAATGCCTACAAGCGCAATTAATATGTGAAAGCTTCACGTCATATTTGGTCGGCTTACTTTGACGTCATCTCGCATAGTCGCCCCGATATCATTCCACCAGACGCTATTGGGGTCATTGCCCTTCAACCACGGCGAAAGTGGTATCCAGAATTCGCGGTACACGACGTCCTCGAATGCCGGGTGGTCGCACACCCATCGATGCATATGCAAGGAAGCGTCTGCATCACCACCCCGTTGACGAACGGCTCTGTTCGCATAAGACATCCATAGAGGTGTCCACGGCGGTTCAAAGGTGCCCGCTGGCGGACAAATAGGTGTTTTCTCGATGCCAGTAAAGTAGAATGGGAATTCAGTGATGTCTATTAGACCGCCCGGTCGGAGGACATGGGCGATATGGTTAATGAGTCCGTGGTAATCCCGAATCTAGTAGCACAGAAAAAATGAAGGCAAGTAACGTCAGTACTTTAAAAAAAATTACTCGCATTGAATAAATTACTAACTCCGGAAGAAATTAATTGAGCATGGACGACATTGAAATCGCCATAAAAGTGTTCCAGCCCGAGATTAATGTCGTCAACTTCACTTCTAAATCAAAGAAGGGATCTAGCTAAGAAAGGTAGCGCCGGGTAATCGCAGCCATCTTTCTCACCTGCAGTTTGGTGGCATAGATCTGCCAAGGAGTAGCTCGCTCAGGAAAGGTTAAATGAACAGGGGTTAACACGAGCACATACGTTGACTGCATGGGAACGAGATCTACAGCTACCGCACCTGCGTTTGGGAATTCTCTCGCAATGTCCATTATCCTGCACACGTGAGCATAGTTAGACTTTCGAAAGAAGAATCTCACCAGCTGCCACTGCCACAGCCTAGGTCGAGGACGGCTTTAACCTCAAACCCATCATCTGCCATGATTTCGGGCATCGGTGGTGGGAATTTGCCGATAGCTTTGCAAAACATATCATGCTGTCTGTCTGTGCTGGGGTGTTAGACCACAGGGGATGAAAAGGGGTCACTTGAACCACACCCAAACGATCAAGTTCTTCATCATCGGCTGGTAAACGGTAGACTTCTGAATAATTGTTCAGGCCTCGTCCATATTCTTGTCTATATGCTTGGGCTCGCAAAGAACTTGTTGCAGAAAATACTGATGGAACTGGGGATTGAGAACGCATAGAGATATCCATAGATGTTTTCGAGCTTGCCACGCTGGGGGCAAACGCGTCGAGAGACATATCGGTATATCTGTCAGACTCAGAGTCGACATCGCTATCAGCATCCTCAGAATGACCGTGTCCCACTACAGGAGGAAAAGGGTGATAGGACTGGGACATGATAGAGGTAGACATGGATGAAATGGCCACAGATTATGAATTATTTATAATTGGTATGGCAGAAGGATATCATTATAAATTCAGTCAGACATAAACTTCCCGGCGGAGACATGATAATTGCTCCGCACCTGACCCAAACCTCCAGCCGCTGCAATCGCGTGAACGAATCTGAACCCTTCCACGTGCCCGAGGACTGTCCGGCGACTACCGGACTTCCCTTCTTCCCCGACTTAGCCCGAACAATCACTATTTCCATAAAACACTTCTCTTTCATTTCATCATTCGCTTCTCAGTTTGACATCGTTTCAAGTCCTTTGGGATCTAGCTTTCGATAACACGGGGTGACTTAATGCTTGCCTACGTTTGTTAATAAATTATTTTCTCTGACACCGACTTGAAGTGGCACAGTTGAACCAATCAAGGTCTGGAGGCCCCTAAGTTCGGCCCGTGCTCTGAGGTGATGGCACCTTCCGCGCTCTGGCGATAATCAACTGGTTTTAGTTGGTCGGCGGATCACTGTCGGTATGCAAGAATAATTTTGTGGTTGCCCATTTTTTGAAAACCGCGAATCTGACATGCTACTAGACTAGTACTGTGCGGCCTATCGCAGTGTTTGCGCTGGAACTTCCAACGGAGTCATGTTTTCAGTGTCCAGGCCAGTCCATTTAACTCGCGGCTTGACCCAACGATTCGCCGCCGAGCTGCAATGCTTACCGTGTATAATTGTCCGAAAGGTCCGCTTGAATAAAATATGCATTCTCATGTCTGCCGTCCGTGGCGAGTTGGACATGCTCAACTAGGAAATAAAAATACCAAAATCCGGTGTCACAATCTTGCGTGCAGTCAACTTGTGACTCGACCGACAAGTGGATAAAGTGGAGTGCATCCGCTCAAATTTTCCTTCGAGCTCGAATTTCGATGGTCACTCTCGCTCGCAGTCTGCAAATTGGCGTGAGACCCCAAAAATATTAATACAAGTAGCATATGTTCGATATACTTATATATTAAGCCTGGCCGGCCTCGCAGCTGATATCAAATTTCCGTCTCACTTTCCTGCACACTGGAAACCAAAACAACGACAGGACATCAGTATTTAAATTTTTGATCAGTATATTATAGGTAATATCATTATGACTAAATACCGTGACGACTCGCCATAAATATTTTGACACATGGATGAGAACTTGAAGCCTGGTTGAACCTGATTACAAGTTTATCACGATAGTAATCATCACTCAAGAAGTGGGTGCATCCGACCAGAGGGTGGCCCCAGGATCCTGTGATTGGTCCTTTGTAATCCCCAAAGTATTATAAAATGTCCACCCTTCCATGGGATCCGGCGGACATAAGTAACGACACAAGGTTGGTGCCAATTCGCGCGCCTGACTTGGCATAATTAAGTTGATACGTACAGCCCGGGGGTAATAGAAATCTCCGGAAGTCACTAAAATTTGTGAATCGTGATCACATAGCTTCATAGGATGGAGAATCTTGGAAGGTTCGGATATACACAAAAGCAGATAAGCCGTGTCACGCAGAGGAGTGTACACTACACCTATGTAGTCAGCGCTTCTTTAATTCCTCAAAGCGTCGTGCCAGAACGGCGAACTCATCCTCAGTTTCCTCTTTCGAGTGCTCCGTCTGGTGGGATTTTCCTCCGGCTGATGCCTTGGGTTTCCCGGTTTCGTCTTCAGTTGGAGGAATATCTGGTAACTTATCAGAAATCTCCCTGGAATACAACGGAAGCGATTCCAGTGTATCGCTGCCTGATGGGCCACCCTTTTGGAGAGGACCGTATGAGATCACATCCCGATTCCAAACTGAATCAACAAACCACAACGCTCCCTTGTGCCGCAGCAGTGATTGAAGAAGCAGAGGCCCACTTGACGCCATAAGCTTTGGCGATCTCGCCGAGATACGCATCAACCAGCTCTTCCGAGGGTGTTTCTATGACGAGTTTCCTCATTATCTGGCACGGCAGAGAAGGCGTAAGCCCGGGTTCAACATAGCCGCGGACGACATACTTACACGTTCACTCACACAACCACTTCGATTTTCCATTGCAGCTGCGGAGAAGTCGCGCCCATACTTGTGCATCAGCATGTCGCGCAGAACCAGTAATTCTGGGGCGGAACACCAGTGAGCAGCATGATTTATGTGACGGTATAGATTCACCTTTCACTTCGGTTCTTGGAGCTGCGTGTATGATGCTACATACACCTTCGCTGATTCCGGGATCAGGGTCTCGAGTACTGCCAGCGGATGAATCAACTTTGGAAAATAAGCCCAACAAATCAATAGAGCTCCATACTTTTGGTCAAGAAGGCCGAAGCGGGCAATGAGCAACTCGCAGTAAAGTTCAAGCAGCTCGTATAACTCGAGGTTCACATCTTCGTTGATGACTAGCGTTGCACGATGACCGCGCACGAGCACACCAAGTAATTGAACAACCGAAGTCCTAGCTAGGGAGAGGAGACCTACCAGCTTCTACTTTGACTCGTGCACTCTCCGTTTTTCCCTTCTCCAGGAGAAGGGCGATGTCTCTGCGAGAGCCCTTAGCATGTGCCTCCTTCTTCTGCTGCGCTATACGAAGCCGTTGAACGGAGAGTCTAGAGCATGTAAGAACTTATTAAGCAATAGCGGGAGATCATTGCAAGATAACGGTGGATACCGAAGTTGCACCTGTGCAGGCGAAGTTCAGAAAACGTGTAGTGGATGATCATTTACAAGCCCTGCACCTTCGCCTTAGCCGTGTTCCACGTTGACGGTGGCATTGTGGATTGTAAAATGATAGGACACAATCTTTCTGCCCTTACACGGTCACGGTGAACCTATATTTGGCATATAGTCAGGAGACTGGCAACGAGGCCCGATACACAACCAAACAAAAACGGGTCAAGTGATTGCAGTTGCAACTATGCCTGAAATACATGCTGATCTGTTGAAGCCATAAAATATCAGGTCCAATGGATACTGGTAGTTGCTCTACGAGGATGCCGATTATCTCTTAACGGAGTCTGACGCCCATTCGCGCTCGTGCCCTAGCGCGTATCCACTATTAATTGATGCTGGTTCAGACTCGGAAATCCTGAGGTTGCTCTAACTGCGATCATGACGGGCACAGCCAAAAGTAAGCACATGGTTACTTTCCATACATGTCCCTACTACTACAACTATGGGCTATTGACAATTTGACGGTTGTCTCGGCGATGTGACCCTAGGTTCGCATGTGCAGGTATTGATAATCAGGCCAAAGGTGTAACCTGGTGTCCTCAAATAAATACAGCTACAATTTCAGCGCTTGTGTCACCTGTAAGTAGTGGGAATCCATGTCATGATGGTTGCAGTTGATCGTATCTCTCATTCTTTTGGTATCTCGTCATTCGCGCAGGGCACCTCCTTAATAACAACGTGGCTTCCCATTGTCAAAGTCCCACTTGGGTCACTCATACGAAAGACTCACACCCCATGATCTAGGGCTTTCTTCTGCTCGAAACCCGCAGCACCTGCCATTACGATGCTGGCCTCATTTTCGCGACCACAACGGCAACCTCTCCGGGTGTTGATAGACTCCTCGCTTCCTCTGGCTCATCATTCGATATCCCCTGAACCTACTTCTTCTCCTTCATCCGAATCCAGTTTAACGACATCGGGTCTGACGCCCAGCACAGGCGACCCGGAGTGGTTCATCTGCAACGTGATATGTATGTTTGACTTCGAGTCAGACGATCCAGATCATCTCTCGTTCACCCGCAATGAGATTCTCACCGTTGTGAAGATGGAGGATTCAGGTTGGTGGGCTGCTATGCGTCCCGAGGGGGACCGTCTCGGGTGGATTCCAAGCTCTTTCGTGGAGCGTCTCACACAAACAGCCGTAGAAGAGCCAGATAAGGAGGATGTCCACACCTGGATTCATGACCTCGAAGAAAACAAGGGGAGAAATTCCGAATCAGAGACTGATTCGGAATGTATACAACTCGGGGACATATCGAGTTCTGTGTCGGATGTGGCGAAGGTGAGCTGGCAAGCGTTCTGTGGTGAATATATCCGGGATGGCTAATGCTTGTTCCAACCCCAGTTGCTGCCCAGTAACCGGTTGCGTCGTGAGGATTCACGAAGGAGCAGCCAAATTTATGATTCTTTCTTCAGCTTGTCTGATGACGAACCATCACCACACGGCTTAACCCGTTCTTCCCCTTCTCCTTTGCACAGCATGTCACAACCCTCGGTCACTCCGCTCAGTCCAGTGTTTGAAGTTCCTCATAAACCACCCGGAAAACTCGACGACCTACATTTGTCATGCTTCAGTATTGATTCAGGGCGCTCTCTTCCATCATCGCCTTATCCCCGCCGCCCCCGCCGTCTAGCGATGCTTGTTAACGACCACCAATCCTTGTCGTGCCTTTCTGCTATGATCGATAGGGAACATTCGCCTGGTTTCCATGGCCTTGACAGTCCTCATGTGAAGGAGACGTTTGACTTATTAAACAGGAGGTGCACGGGAAGTTGAATATTTACGATACCCATATGCCCCTACCTTTCTCATCACCACTGTATTCACCACTAGATCTTGATTTGCTTGTATTTTTGGTCTGGACCATACTTGTATCATACCATATTTCACGCGCAGAGCACACGCTGCATTTATTGACACTGGCTTATAATAGATTCATCATGCCAAACTGATCCTATCCCCCGACTTCTGGCTTGATATGGATGACGATGAATATGCATCCTAGAAAGTTCAGCATTGAAGTAGGTCATGATTACGGCTAGTAAGGGCGGGAACAGACTAAGTCAGGTAAAGGTAAAGTGGATGCGGCATGTGTAGGATTGTACATAAAATCTAGCAATTGCAAGCTTCGCCACCCTGAGCTGCTGGCTGCCTATTGAGGTCTACACTCTGCCGCGTGGTACCAGGTGCTGCGACACGAGCACCACGGGCTGAGGGCGGTGCGGTCAACGGAAGCTTCTTGGCTGTGCATCAAATCAAGTTAGAGCGCAACGATCCAACCAAAGATCGAACGCACCAATAGCATTGAAGATGGCGTTTACACCCTCTCCTGTCTTTGCGCTTGTTTCGCTCCATAGAAGACCTTCCTCGTCAGCATATTTACTGGCTTCCTCCTCCGTGACCTGTCTGCGTCCAAAAAGATCCAATTTGTTGCCGCACAGAGCTATTACTATCGATGGGTCTGCTTGGCGTTGTAGTTCACGAATCCATGTCTTCGCCTTCTCCAAAGAGGCAGCTTGCGTGATGTCATACACGACAACTGCACAATTTGCATTGCGATAGTACATTGGCGCCTAGGATCTTCTATATCAAACGTAACTCCACAAAGAGGATAAAACATACAAGGGACTAGAAGGCACGCCGTATCGTTAATTCGCGTGATACGTGATACATGCAATTTGGGAACTTACTTTGTATCGTTCTTGACCCGCTGTATCCCTAAGCCATATTTTAGTGTGTGCAAACACTAGAATTTTACACAACTTACCATATTTCAAACTTGACAGTTGTTTGATCCTCTAAGGTAACTGTTTGTGTCAAGAACGCGGCTGTATGGCCAGGAGGTTAGGGAAGAAAATAGGTTTTTAAATGATACATACCGCCAATAGTACTTTCCCGGTAGTCGTCAAACTGATCTTTCACGAACCTTAGGACCAAGCTGTCGCGAGTGAGCTGGAGACTTGCGCACGACATAATAACGACGCTCTGCATTACCTGGATTTCCCAACGGCCGACTCGCCTTGAGAAGTGTTATGAGCTCAGTTTTTCATAGATTTTGAACCGCATTCACTTACCTAGAAGAACGAGCTTGAACTGAAATTGCTTCGACATCGTGGGGGGGTACACAGAGTAAGTAGCACAAGTGGCTTTGACCAGTGACTGTGAGCAACGAATGTCGATGATCCGCATTTGGAAAATGTGATTACGTGTATTTTCTCACCCATAACAGAAAATTTTGTTAGACGTTGACAACGGCTCTGACCCGAACCACCATCATCATCATCAGACAGCTCCTCTGTTGGTTTTCGCTCTCAGCGTATTCCTCTTGAGTTGACTCATACTTTCAGAAGTTTATTCAGAGTTATTCTTCAGCAGTTTTTCTCTATCTTCCACGTACACGTGTTCTACCGGATCTTTAAGCTTTCACATATCAGCTCAGCTCACCTCGACCCCCAGTAAAAGAAAATGAATCGTCATCATCCCTATGGAGGAGTTTACGACAATTCCACCAACAGAAGGGGTGGCCCACCAGCAGGGGCTGGGCCGGATAGATCTTACCATCACAGAGGTGGTGGGGTGCCTCGTGGAAGAGGATTCGGCCGTGGCCGAGGCGGCCACTTTGGCAATTACGATGGCGGTGTCTCCAACGCATATGATCAAGGGCCGCCTCAAGGCGATATGGGCCTCTACAATAATTACGACTCTGGCTCGCAAGACCCCTTCTACCAGAACGGCAGTGGTAATTATGGTAGTGGAATGCCCTCCGCTCAGTTCAATGCCCAAACCCAGTCAGATGGTTTCGCCCAGGGCTATGGTAATTATGAAGGTGCGCTTGAAGCTAAGACTGAAAAATGCGCGAATATAGGCAGAACTTTGGCGGCGCAGCTTCGCATGGGATGCAAGTTATAGCGACAAAAATTGACAGGCTCATGTTGCCAACGGCGAAGCTTTCATGGAGGCATCTCAGACATTAAGACGCACTCGCGAGCTTAAGCTATTCTTTAGCGAGAGCAGTGAAGTCGGAAGAAAGACCATAGATGATGGAATCTGAGATAGCCCAGGGAATGTGCTCGTCCGAACTTCACAATTGGGAGCTCATATGTTTCGGCTGAGTTGGAGTCTTCTCCGTCTCTCCTAATTTGCTGCGCTACGTCTATTTGTTCTGCCTCATCCTCAGCTTGGTTTTCTGGCACGTTGCAAGAACTTGATCTCACTGGTATCCGATTCTTTGTCAGACGGTCCCGACGGCAACTATGACGAAGGTGGATTTGGTATGCGACCTCAGAGGCGAACTGTGCGTCGAGAACGGGATGACAAAGTCCACGATTCAATAATTGAAGAGCGAATCCAACGCGAGCGTCCTTGTCGTACTTTGTTTATACGCAACATTAAGGCGAGTCAATGAGTTGGATGCAGCTCCATGTGTTCTGGTACGAATTTGATTTGCTAATATTGAACTACTTTTGTAGTATGAGACGAACAGTGAGGACGTCCGTCGTTCATTCGAAGAGCATGGAGATATCAAGACCTTTTTCGATCTCATCGCAACGCGGGGAATGGTTTTCGTGACTTTCGTAAGTTTTAAATGGAACCCGCTGCACCATCACTAAGACTTCAGTTCAGTACGATATTCGCGCAGCTGAGCGTGCTAGGGATCGTCTGCAGGGTTCTGAAATAAGTGGAAGACCCGTAAGTTTTGATGCACCTGATTGATAATCATCAATGGAGTTGTCGTTCCCCAGATCGATGTTCATTATTCTCTTCCACGCGATGACCAAAAGCAAGGTGGCGATCGTGACAAAAATCAGGTTGGCAATAATATCACCCTTATTTCGCGAGTGACGACTGAATTTTGTCCAGCAATTTCAGGGCAACCTAATCGTCACACTTAAGGACTCTATTCAGACTATCGACGATAATGAGGTCAGACGTAAATTTCAACAGTTTGGAGACGTTAAGTCAGTCATGCCTGTCGGTGATCGCGCTGAGTATGTTTGATCTCTCTCCAATCGCCTAGTTTACTGACGAGCTTATGCAGTCAGCGTTATGTTGAATTCTATGACATCAGGGTCAGTTTTACTGTAAGTTGGAATAATGTAATATTCACCGCCGTCAGGCTTGCGACGAGGCGTTCGATCGTCTCCGTCACCAAGGGCTGCAAGATGGAACCATGGACATCACCTATGCATGGGAAGAGTCTGAGATTTCTGGTCCTCCTACTCAGCGGTATGCGAGATCACATGCTATTCATCTTTGTACTCACATACCACACCAGCCGTGAGCAAAGATTTGACGGTGGACGGGACTGGGAAGATGGTGGGCGTGGCTTTCGAGGTCGCGGTCGGGGCAGGGGCCGTGGCGGCGGTGGCCGTGGCCGTGGCTCATTTGAGGATTGGGACCGGCGTGATGACTTTGGCAGGGATCGTGATCGCGGGCGCTTTGAAGATGATTACAGGGGTGGTGGGCGCGGTGGCGGTGGCGGTGGCGGCGGCCGGGGTGGCTACGGAGACAGATTTGATTCCCGGGGTCCTCTCTCGAGTGGACTTGGCTCGGGTTCTGGTTCGTATAACGAGCCGGCGAACGTCACTGCATATAACCAGTCCCCACCAGCAATATCTCAGTACAACCAGCCCCCGCCAGCAACCACTCAGTATAACCAGCCCCCGCCGGCAACCACTCAGTATAACCAGCCCCCGCCGGCAGCCACTCAGTATAACCAGCCCCCGCCAGTGGCCACTCAGTACCACCAACCCCCGCCATCAGCCAATCAAACTGTACGTATCTGTTTCTCACCAGAGTCCGACACTGCTGACAATACATCAGGGCACAGGGGATCGGTTGGAGCAGGCTCGCAAAGTTCAACAACTGCTTGCAGCACTGAAACAACCCCAGAATGGCACTGCGCCGCCTTCCACGATGCAACAGGGACCACCAGCACCAGGACCTCCCCCGAGCTCACTTGGAATGCCCCCTCCACCTCCACATCAAAACCCATACTATGCATCGCCCCCCGTTCAGCAACCCGCAGCACCCTATCCTCCTCCGCCTGGGCCCAGCGCCAACCCATATGCTCAGATGTCTTCTCAGACACCCACTCCTCAACCAGGGCAGATGCACACTGGAATGCCTGGCTTACCTCCAAATATCCTTGCATTATTACAACAGTCGCAGGGTCAGCAGGGTCAGGGCACCGCCCCCCAACAAATGCAATCGCAATATGGAATGCCTCCCCCGCCACCTCAGTCCATGATGTCCCCACCTCCCATGTCTAGCATGCCACCCGGTGCCCCCCAGCCAGGAAATCCGAACTACCAACAATTAATGGCGATACTTGTGAGTCCGTACGATTCCTAACGTGTGCTCATGCTGACTACTTGGCATCAAGGCTTCTCAGAAAAGGTCCTAACTTGTGCAAACGACAACTTCTTGAACTATTGCTTGTCTGTTCTTGTGCTTACGCTACTATTTTTCTGCGTCATTTATTTCTTTTAGGTCGATTTTTCCTTGTTGCATTTGTCGTATAGATACGTGTTATGTTGTGTACATGCAGACTATCGTTCCTCTGTGCTCAGTGGTGCTGACGACGAATCCGGCGCCGCAGATGGGCATACGTATTTGATCCTGAGGTCTATGATGTTCCTGGTTCCTGGGTATGACACTCTAAAGTGGTGCATCCAAGTGCAAACTCAGCGCTACTCAATCGCTGGGTAAATTCAGATATTAACATGGCACATGGGTCGTACTGATATCCTGAATGCAGGTTTGGGTCCTCAATTGTCACTCATGGGACTTCAACTTTCCATACGTATTACGCATTCACAGTTTTGGTGAGGTAAGTCACCATGCATCGCAGTGTTATCTTGCAACTCACCGATTTTCAGATCCTCGTCCATGGAATAACATCCTTGGTGGCGTTTGCGATGGAGAATGACAAGACAGTTCTGTAGTAACCACAAGATGGCCAACCCGGTGAGTAGAATGTAGTTACAAATAGACTGAGTGTTGCCGATTTGAATGACCTTTAGTACTCAAACGCATTCTACTTCAGCTGTGTGCAGCTGCCTTTCACTTGCGCTCCTCGAACGTGGCAAGCTACTTTGCGAAAGACTGCGGTCGGACCGTATCACGGGGATGCCAACCTGATGAAGCCAACAGTCAATACTCGGAGCCATAGACAAATACCCCACCATCGATGCATATAGTCACCGCCGCAGTGTTGGAAGTGAGTTACATAATTCGAAGGGCATCTCTTAGGTACTTACCAACGTTTTCTTTTTCTCACTACCGTAAACTCCTGTATTATTTGCCGTTACCTGGTATATTTACTGTTTATTGCAAGAGGCTGATCGAACCTGAGGTCGCTTCGCCGTCTTTGATCGCCTTTTGATGTCCAAATAGTGGTATACTACTACTGCCATAATATGCCACTTGTCGGCTGTTATGCGTGGTCCAGAGACTTCTTTTTGGTTGTCTCTCAGTCATAGCTATGCGGGTATCATGACAAATTCGAAGTCTGTTCCTCTTGAGCGGCGCGGGTTTGACACCTGCCTCGAACAGTTTTTTCTCCTTCAACACTTGCATTGTGCAAACCCGAAACCTGTTTTCTTGGAGGGTTCCTTGGAGAGGAAGGTGGAGGTTCGAAACCGACAATGGTCTGTTTCCTCTTAACATCGCATCCTAATGATAGTTCTTTCAAAAGGTCTGGGACTCTCAACCAATCGGCATAGCCAAGCGCGGGGGACCACATCCGAAACCCGTCGATAACAGTATTTTTTCTCCATTCGACTGCTTATTTGTGATGGTCGCCCGACGATATCATGCTTGTCCAAAACAAGAAGTATCCTTAAACCTTGTGTTGAAAACTGAAGACAACTGTCAACCTCACTGTAGGCAACCGGGGATAGGAACTGTGCAATGTATATCGCCAGGATATGATAAAATTCACACCAACCACAGGATGAGCCTATGTCTAATTGCCGTAGGGAAGTATGCGTACATGGGGCTGAAATCTTTGAGATACACAGCTAGATATATATACAGAAACATATCTTGTCATGCACACGTGATGAAATGAAGTAAACTTATACATGGTTTATGACTGACCCTCATCTTGCCCCAGGCCTAGAGGGTTACAAGCACGTAGACATTAGCTGCCAAAACCACCAACCATATCAACCACCCGATCGACGTCATGAACTTCCCGCTACTGAAATCCACAAAGTCCTCAGTCTGAACTATCTCCGGGTCACTATCCACTGATGTGATAGCAGGCTGGGAATGAGCTTCCACGCCGGGACTAATGACCGTGTGCCCTGGAGCCGTCTTGCGTACTTGCATGATGCGCGATGATGAGGTGAGGTATACGAGCGGGAATATAACGAATGGGAGGATTATCGACAAGATGACCTGACTTGCAACAAGCAAGGAGTCGATGCCATTCGGTCCAACGATGATGGCAACAGTCATAGAAGGTATCAGTCCTAGCAAGCGCGTCAGAAGTCGTCGTACAATAGGCTGTCATATTAGTGAGTGATGATTCTCATCGGAACAAAGGATAGAGCTGACCGAAACTTTCCAATTCAGGAATCCTTCCGAGATACTTTGGCCTGCTACAGTGGCGACAAGAGAAGCACTTTGACCCGATGCAAGTAAGGCGAGTGCAAAGAGTAACGCGGCAGCTATTATCAAGGATTTGAGAAGCTTGCAGGACCCGAAGGATATGCCATACCTTGGCCAATCGAGTTCTTGATGAGAGTGTGGGCATCAAATAAGCTAGCTGGAGATTCAGATCCATACGCTCCTGATCCGTAATAGAAGACGGCACTGGCGAGGACTAGTATACTTTGAAGGAGTTGTTAGCCTCAATGGTAGCAAGAAATGCTAGAAGCTTACAGGGCATTGATGATGACGGCGAAGCCTAGCAGACTGGAGACCATATCGACCATGCCATGGTATAGATGGGATCGCACGAACTCTAAGGAATGATTCTCTCTATGCTCGTGAGACTTCGGACGGGCATTCAACATTTCTAACTCGGCGCGAGATACTACAAAAAAGGACCGGATTTTTCGCCAAATCGCTCGTCCTAAGTATCGTACGTGTTCGCGTTTTGATGTGGCCCCTGTTAGCACTGGTTCTCGAAGTTTGCTGGAAAGCGAAGAGACCGGGGCAAGTGGTTTTTTGGATAGCCTATCTTGGGTTGCGAGATGGGAACCCAAGAATAGACTATGGGGCATGACAGTAGCGCCCAGGATTCCAACGGCTGCAGTAAAGTTACATCAACTCTTATCCGCATTCTTGCATTTCATGACCTACATGTATAGAGAGCGCCGCTGGAAAAAATTGTTTGAGAAGGAACGAATCCATTAAAGGCTGGACCCCAGGCTATATTGACCCTCGCAATAATTACTGCCATGCAAATGAGCACAGCAAGCACCTAGACCCGTCTCATTGAACCAAACGAGGTACGCGAGTGGTTGAGGGCTTACAAGTGCAGCAATGATCCACTCAAATACCTTCGCTGGCCTACCATGAAGAGGGTTGCTGAGAGCAAGTATTAATAAGACATCAGCGCCTGTTATCAGAACACCACCCCAGAGTGGAAGCGCTGGAAAGAGAAGAGAGAGTGCTATTGCGGAACCAAGGAGCTCAGCAAGATCGGTGCAGACGACGGCCACCTCGGAGAGCACGTAAAGTGGGTAAAGGACTGCCCATCGCCAAAGTTTCGTATGACGTGGTCGATCGTAGAAGAGAAGGCGGCAATGGGATGCGAGGTCTGAAAATTACGAGTCAATAAACATGTTTATCTTCCAACAAAGCTGACATGGAGAAGGATTTACCAAGGCCAGTGACCACCCCAAGCCGACAGGCAAGAACCTGTGAAAATTGCGGCACGTCACTCGGACGGTCACTACTTCAAACATCCTACTCACTTGAAGAAACGCAGCGAACAAGCCTGACAGAAGTACGACGAAGAGGAGCTTATACCCGTACTGAGATCCTGCCTGAAGATCGACTCCCCAGTTGCCGCTTATCCAGCTTCAAAGTGAGACCGCGCCAGTTACCCCAGTCAGATGACTCACGGATCAAAGTATGCGACTGAACACACAATGCCTACGCCCGTGTGTTTTTGTGCGTGATGAAATATTGTCCATCCTACATGATGCAGACGATCTATCCAGTGCTTTTTAGTAGTCGTAGGTCTGCCCTGGCGATTGGGGTTGGCTTGATTCGGAGAAGCGGTCATCGATCTAGAACATAGACAAAGTCCTTTGGCACAAGATAATCGAGTCCTTCTAGATGCGTAGTAGTCGCAGAAAGTGGACGAGAAGATGAGAAAAATGGTAGAACGCCGACAAGGTCACGGTGATATATATCATGACGGTCACAACGTGGCAAAATATTGGTCTTCATGTTCAATGGATTTCAAGAGTCAACCATTGGCTCTCGGGTACCCTAGCGGTCAATGTCCTCGAGAATGAATTTATTCATGGACCAATGACTGCACACGTGTATTATAAACTATGGTCAGGCGATGGAACTTCTATATAGAACCAATCCCATGTCATGGGCATACTAAGACAAATTCCGAGGGGTTCCCAGGTCAAGAGCCTAAAAATCCGATTCCAAGTCATCTGTCTCAAGAAGGCAGCTTGCATAGGCCTGAACATGTTATTGCTCGTGAGCACAATGAAAGCCTGAAATTATGATTACTGACGTCTAATTCTGCTTGACTGAGAAACCCTGGTTCCCTTGGAGGAAATGCAACACGCGTTGCTATGGACGGCTGGGGAAACCTGCTAGAGGAGCCACTAGATATGACAATGGCCTGTCGCGACGATGGAATTGACTTAGCCACGTCATACTATGCGACTAGCTTGCCAGTTACCTTGACTGGCTCGGGTATCGTCTCCGATGTTGTTGGCTTCTTTTCCAAGTCACGGATCAGCCGCTCCCAATCTCGCTCCGGTAACTCTGGTTTTAGAGCGCCATCGTTAGCTAATCGGTCAGCGCACTCGTTGCCCTCGATTCCAACGTGACCTCTAACATGCTTGAAAATGACTTTTGGTCCTGCCCTTTCCCGGGCATATAGCAATGCCGCCAAGTACCTGATCAGTTCGGCGTTCTTGACAGGTTGGCCGTTGGCCGTTCGAAAGCCGTTTGCGCTCCACTTCGGAAACCAGGATTCAAAGCCTGCAACAGGATGAGAAGAATTTGACACATAGATCAGCACGTCATACATTGTATTGAATACTTCGAGTCTGTTTTGATCATAAGTGGACGCTGGGAGAATGGTGCAGTCTCCAATGCCCGAACAATTGCCTGCAAAATCGATGCGAGAGTAAGCGAAGTACATTATCAAACATATGGAATACGACTCGCAATGAGTTCAGCCCTATTATTTGTTTGATCTCCAGGACATCGTTCTGCGATGTTTCTAAAGTAATAATGAGTGTCATGTGTCATCGCTCAGATGATATTTCTCGCCTTGAATCGTTCCGACCCCACCACACACCCACACCCGCAACCGAACCAAATTGTCCGTTTCCTTTACACGCACCGTCAGAATAGACAACATCGTAGCCAGGATCGTCTTCTTTGTCATTCACAACGATAGTAGCCGAAGGGCGGAATGTCGACGATGTTGCCGCCACACTCCGTGGCGGACTTATTGCAGCAGGTGATACCGCAGACGAGGACAGTCTTGAAGAAGGCGGGCTGGTATGCGATTCTGTGGTCATAAATGCAAGGGCTTCCGTCTCGGTGGCGAGCTTCTTGTAGATAGCACCATGAAAATTTTTCACTTGGGCCTCACATTCTTCCCTTCAGAAAGGAAGTTGAGAACAAGATGAGCATAGTATCGTACAATCTCCTGACCATGTTGGGTAGATCCCCGGCGTACGCCCTTTGCGCACGGCATAGTATGCTGTTTTCTGAGCTTTAGGCATACTGTTGGTTTGGGCACTGTTGCAAGACTGGGAGCTGCCAGTAGTAGTATTGAAGGGTCTCGATCTTGTAAGCAGGGCGGCTTTTATCGAGGACGGTCCAGCTCCGCACGATGGATTCGCGATAACGCACGCTCTGAATAGAAAGTTCTTAGCCAGGATTGGTGAATTGATTGAACCCAGATTGAACCATTCGATATTGACGTGACTCGTCAGCCTGTGGCTTGGAAGGCGTAGGGTGTTGCACCTAGACTAGGGTTAGGGTTTGTCGGAACCATTCACATGCACTTCGAGCTCCTTTGTATATAACTACACTAATAACTGGCATACTGCCAACGAATGATAATCATTCATTTAAAAAATCACACTAACCTAACCTACAACTCGCAGGATAAAATAAGAACTTTTATGCTGAATTTCGTATACATGCAGATCTACAGATCTGAGCGCGCGAGCCATTCCGACAACACCCACTAGACTCGGATGAAGTGCCATTACTATAAAGCAACGCCATGAGCTTCCCACTGCTGAAGCCAACAAGTATCTCCGGGTCGGAATGTACTAGTCTGACCGCGGGAAAAGAGGAAGCTTCTAAGGTGTCGAGTGGATCGATACTCTTGCGGCCCAGGAATCCTTTTGCCCGATGCAACAAACCAGGGCTAGCGCGGATATTAATGCAGAAGCTATTGTGAAAGATTTGAGAAAACTGTAGAACCTGAAGGATGACGTACCTTTGCCAATCGTGTCTTTGATGAGAGCATGCATATCGAATAAGCTAGCAGGAGATTCACAGCCATAGCCTAATTAACGGTAGTAAGAAGTGTTAGATGAAGGTGAAGTCTAGCAGACTGCTGACCACATGCAGCGATACAGATGGGATTGCACGAATTCTATGGGATTATTTTCTCGGTGTGAGACCTCGGACGGGCATTCAATTCTTTTAACTCAACACGAGACGAGGATACTATGAGCGAGGGTCGGCAATTTTGACAGAGCGCTTGTCCCAAGTATCGTAGGCGCTTGCGCACTGATGTGACTCCCGTGCTCGAACCTTGTCGGGAGGCGAAGAAGTGGGGGCCCGTGTAAGTGAATTTTTGGATAGCCAATCTTGGATTGCGATATGTGAACCCAAGAATGGACTGAGGCATGGCAGTAGCGCCCAGGATTCTAACAGCTACAACAAATTCATGTCAGCAACTGTTCGCAACCTTGCAACCCATCACAGCCCACATACATGTATAAAGCGCGCCATTATTGACAAAGAGTGATTGAGAAAAAACGAATCTATTAAAGGCTTGACCACAGACGATACCGATCTTCGCGATCAATGATTGCAATGCAGGCGAGTACAACGAACACCTAGAATTTGCCCCATTGGTGAAGTACACGAGCATTGGGAGCTTACAAATGCGGCGATGATCTATTCTGAGGTCTATCGCGAAGAGGGTTGCCGAGGGCAAGTATTGGCTCCAGTTATCGGAATATCATCCCAGAGTGGAACCTGTTGAACCTGTTGCGGAGCCAAGGAGCCCACTAAGCGTACTAACCAAATTCATGGAACCATTGTACTCAAGTTGACGCAGACTCGAGCGCAGAGTCCAAAGTAATGACTCATAAACTAATTCTTACACCTTAAGTTATGTTATGAAGCGGCGTATGCATTTAACGTCCCCGAATAACATGACTTGTGGCAGCTAAGCTCTGGGCCACGTTAGTGGACGATTGGACGTCTCTCCCCTAGTGCTGCTGAGCCTAGACGACAAACAGCAGATGCGGTGAAACCAGATCGGGGGGAGCGAGGCCGAAGCTGCATGATGCTCCGTGCCAATCACTGAGCCTGAGCGTGAAAATTTAGCGTTTGGTGCGTGAGCGCCGGTTCCGTCTGGATCCCATATATCTGGGGTCCTTACTGGATGGATTGATTCCTTTGTGCCACGATAGGCAGTTCCTCCCATACGATGGCATGAGACTTCTTCCGAATGGGGACAATATCAAGGTAAATGCCTATTTCGGCTGCTACCTTGTACTCTTTGCCATCAGTCCAGGTATGGGTCTCCTTCTCCTTGAACATCCCTCCTTTGGTATATAATAGCTATGCGTGAGTTCCTACTTCTATCAACACGACCAGTTTGGTCCAATACCCTAACAACCTTTCAAGAAGACTTCTTCCGCTGTTCAAGCAACCCTTGTTTGACGCATACTACGTCCTTGATCAAACCGTTGACGTCTACCAAGGCTCTACCAACTGCGCTCTGTGACATATTTGCAGGCCAGTTCTAGCACACATAACCATTCCCTTACGACCGTCGTCACAGGCAGACCAATCATCACATTTTTCTCTGCGTGCTATAATATCACATCTTCACCAATTCACGCACATAATGTCTCACTATAACAACTACACCACTCCCCCCAGATCACCTGCATTCGGCTTCTTCCCCACTTCACCCGCTGCCCCACACGCGTTCTCCACTATGCAGGGAAACCCGCGTGACTCTCACGCCATGTACTCGGCGCTGGGCTCAGCCATGGGTTTCCAATCAAGCAGCCCGCGTAGCCAGAGCAACGGCAGGAGCTCAAACCCGCTGATGAAGTTCTACAGAAAGTGATACTTTCTCATCATCATGATTGTCAACTGTATCCATCACGAAGGGGTCACGTGGACCTAAACCCATTGTATCGATAGCACTGGAACGGAGCGGTTATTGTTTTATGGCTAGGGAGATGAGAGGCGGAGCGCGCAGAAAATACGTACTGAATGAGCGGTGCAGGTCATCTTCTTAACCACTTCGTTCGATTACAACACTTCTCTATCAAATCCCTGTGTCCGTACGCATAGAACGCACATATTGTATCTCTATTGTTTCACCCTGGATGCTATGTATTTATTCCCCCCCTATCATTCTCAAGTCAACAGATTTGAAGTGAAGACAATAATGCAAGACAAATGTGCGCAGGATCGTCGATTGTCTGACCAGGTCTGAACCCCGGCAACTCGAATTCAAAAGCGGATTTTGAACACCGGACCGGCAAACGCCGCTAGTCAACGCAGAGCAGATCACTTGGTACAACTTCACGCAACCTTAACTTCAAAGGAGTCTTTACTTCTAGAGTCAGCGACATCCATCATGGCACCCTCGAGAGCACCAATATCACAAGAAAGTAATGTCACAGACGTATACGCGCTCTCATTACTTTCAGAGTACACCCACACTCTTGACTCCCTCCCACTCGACCTCTCTCGTAACTTTGCAGACCTCCGTGAGCTCGACGCAGTTCTGTCGTCGTCTATGACATCCATCACCGCAAAAATACAAAATCTGACAAAGATGATCGAAGATGGCACGGTAGCAAAGCAGGACCGCCTTTTCCTGCTCACAGATATAGCAGAGGAAGCTGCACGTTTGAAACTGGGCGGCGAAGACAAGATTCGTGTAGCATGTCAAGCCGCTGACAATCTCAAAAGCCATACTTCACATATGAGAACGCTCCTCACTCTCTTGCCATCATTCGATGTGTCCGCATTGAACCGCAAGACAACTTATCCCCATGTCGCTGTCCGGTCATATATGCCTACCATCGACAACTCGCGTCGTAGAAGAGGCAACTACGGATCAATCATGAATACCGCAAATCATGAAGCCAGTCCTTCCAAACGAAAACGAGCAACGAGAGAAGATGATGTGGATGTCGGGGGCGGGAAGTCGCCTCGCAAGGAGAGGACTGGGGATGGCACTGCGCAGCGATCTCGAAATGGCGCCCGTTCACGAAAGTCAGTCATTTTCCAGTATATCTATCCATTGTGCTGACGTGATGCTGTAGACAAGAACGTGCTGCCTCTCCCACAGAATCCGTTCTTTCCGTCATCTCACACACTGTAGCACCAGTGTCTCAAGCCTATACGGGGACCTCAAGAGCTGGTGGTTCATCGAATCGCGCTACCAACCCCTCCAGTAGGCGTTCAAAGCCAAATCCTAACACCTATGATGAGCCGCACGTCAATGGATCTGTCAATGGCCGACGCGACATCTTCCCCGCACCACCTTCATCATCAGTCTCTCATCCTTCTTTATCTATACCTTACGGATCGAATGGTTTACATTCTTATGATTTGCCTGGTGCTCACACACTTGCCAATGACTGGGGAGCCCCTCCTCTTGGGCAACTCGAAGGTCCAGGCATGCCTGTCGCACGGAATACACATACCGGTCTATCGATAAGCTCTGCTACCGTCCTAACCCCTAGCCTCCCGCTCATATCTCCAAGTGAAACTGGTAATGCCGCAGGAGACACGGCCACCGAGGTTGGAGAAGGTGATGGAGAAGGGGATGACAGGACCTATTGCTTCTGCGAGGGTATAAGCTATGGAGAAATGATCGCGTGTGACGACGTGAATTGTGAAAGAGAATGGGTACGCTATATCTCTTCTTGTCCTGATACGGTGTATTCATCAGCTGTGCAGTTCCATCTTGCATGCATTGGCCTTACGGTGCCCCCAGACGGAACGTGGTTCTGCGATGCCTGTAGGCAGAAGAAGAATGCAAAACGTGGGTCGAGGGCAAACAAAAAGCGTTCGGGCGGCGGCGGCACGCGGTCGGGTGGCAAAGCTACTAACAACGGATAGCGAGTTTTGGTTTGTTCTTCTATCAGTGCTTACTTCACCTTTGGTTTGGTATTTATGTTTGCTGTCTATAATTAGCTCCACCATTTTAACGCAAATCAGGGACCCAAATGAAGCTATAGAGGTGATGTCTACTCCTTCCTCTGTCAGGACACTCCTTGCTGCACTAGTTGGGTTGGTTGTGAAGTCGCAGTCGCGATTATCAAAGGATATTTCGAACATATATTCCATATTCCTAATTCTCGGAAATTAGTATCTTCCATCATGCAGAGAAACTCGCGAACCTGGGCGTGGGGCCCCTGAGTCCTGACTCAGCTGCTGACATGCTGACATTAACAAGACAAAGGTTTCATAATCTTGGAGGTCTCGCTATTCTGTTGGGTGAGGTAGACAGAATGCACACGTGCGCCAGTGCTTGACACTTTCAGGGTATAAAAATTGGCCACAAAACGCACGAAGGATACACTAAGATCTATCTCTTCAGCTCATCTCAATTTTTTCCAATCATCAATTTCAACCAGCAAAGATGCCATCATATGCCATAACAGGTGCAGCCCGGGGGATTGGTGTACGTGCTTAATCGGCTATCATACTGCGTTTCTGACGACGCTTGAATTTGACCAGTTTGAATTTGTCAATCAACTCTCCGCTGATTCTGGGAACACCGTCTTTGCCCTCGTACGCAGTAAGGCCACTGCGAACAAGCTTAAGGAGCTGGGGAGGCATAATGTTCATATTATCGAGGCCGATATCACTGACAACAGGGCTCTGAAGGTGGGTGCCTGACACCATGGATAGGGGCTGAATTGACGCTTTGTCTAGTACGCTGCTGCAGAGGTTTCTCGATTGACAGGCAACTCGCTCGACTACTTGATCAACAACGCTGCGTTCGTAGAGTCTGAGAGAGATGGATTGACTCTTGATTCGTAGTAAGATTCTTTGGTTGTTTGCGTTCTCGGAATGTTACTGAGTTGCGATTAGCTCCTCAGAAGAGCTGCTCACCAAGGATCTCCTGGATTCGGTATGCAGCCATTCACATGCGAAGACGGTAAAACTAATGGATCTCTGTAGTTCAACGTCAACGTCGTCGGTGTCATCCACACCATCAACATCTTCCTCCCACTACTCAAGAACGGGAAAGCAAAGACAGTCGTCACTATCACCAGTGGATTAGGAGACCTTGATGTGACGATAGGTTTTGGATTTATCACCTCTGGACCGTACTCCATCTCGAAAGCCGCGGTCAATATGGTCAACGTCAAATATGCTGCGCAATACAAGTCAGAGGGCTTCGTCTTCTTGGCGCTTAGCCCAGGACTTGTGGACACTAGCACCAGGGCCCGTATGTTTTTGCAATATCTTCTAGGTCACCCACAGCTGATTACTCCTAATTTAGCTACTGAAAAGGAGCTGGAGCAGTTTACGGCCATGATTGGGAAGTTCAAAAACGTCTACCCCGATTTCACGGGGCCAATTACGCCAGAGGCATCTGTCCGAATGCAGCTCGAAGTCATCAATCGGATCACTGTCAATGATACTGGCGCATTCATCTCACATAAAGGGAACAAGGAATGGTTGTAGGTTTCATAAATACTCTGATAAGCTCCAGCTCTGTACTTATAAACAAGTTACTTGATGTCTTGCTAATCACTCGCTTTCCATCCTGGGCTTACAACTAATGTCAGCAATAAACTTCACGACAGCATTAACAGCGTGCACAATGTCAAGAGTGGGGTACAATAATGAGAATGTATACATGTGGGCGCATCTCAGCGCCTTTTAGGCGGTGCTTTCTACAGGAGATGCGAGCGTTGAGGTCATGCATAGATGAATGCAAGTTCACTCACCAGCCAAGGTGATCTTCTGGTTCCCCTGAAGGCGTCCTTCCTCTGACGTCCTTTATTGTGCCTCCATAGTCAAGACCTTTGACTGCAGGTGCATTGTTATCTCTGTCTTTGTACCTGTTCTGGTTATGGGGGCCAGTTGGTACGCTGGGCGGTAACAGCGAGGCTGGGTGGACAGGTCCTACTGGAGCTACAATGATGGTTAAGTATCAGTGAATTCATGAGTCCTTGTTATTGTGACTTTGACAATTTTAGAATGATATAATTTTGTGTTATAGATACATAGGATGTTCATCATGCTGAAAATGCACAGGGCACTTTGTCGTGATGACAGGCGAGCACACACGAGGGGAGGTAGAACTAAACGGAGAATATATTATCTCAGTATCCGGGAGGAAAACTCTTAAGGACATGTAGTACCTAAACGGAGAATATATTCTAGGTACATGGTTAGCTCATGGTATATGGTATAGAAGTACTGGGGCTTACATCTCAGTATCTGGGAAGAAAACTGAGATGTCCAACTGTAAAGACGTTCTTTTTGAGTACGGGTAGAATAGGGTAGAAAATATGATATGAAGTTGAGACATTCAGGCGTCGGAACGGCCAATGTCAACACAAACGCGGAACGGATGTGCTCATCTCTATCCCGACATTCCCGATGGGACTTATTCTGACACTCTCCCTCGAGCGCAATCCAGCTTCACATCAGGAAATCACGAGTTTACTTTTTGCCTACTTATATCAAACTTTTCACACGAAATGGTAGGGGACTAGCCTCAAGTGGAAAAAAGTTGAAGCTACTTTTTTCAGTAGATCTCTCTACTCAAATGTCACTTATTCCTGACTTGTTCTGCACTTTTTTCGCACTTATTTTTGAGAGTTGCTTAAAAATAGTATGGGATAGCATTAAAAAAAATAGAACATGTCACAAAAAAGTAAAATAGCACTGAAAAAGTAGTCTAAGTCGTATTACTGCGCTCGTAATCAGTGTGGCAATGCATACTACTGGTAGACGAGGCAAGCGAAGGCTGCTAGAGAAGTTCACATGTCCATAAAACGGTAGGCGCCCAAGATCAAATGGGCTCACAGGCTTCAAGTGGGTCTGGGCAACTGCTTCGCATCTGATGTGGTGTGATCCTGCAATGGTGGTTCATACAGGATTTCCCTTCAATATTATAGCATGAGCCCTCATCAAAGAAAATCAAAATTAAAATGAACATACCACAAATGTCCCTTTTCTGGTCCATCAGGCGTTGTGATTGAGTTCTTGGTTGGTGCTGGCTGATTCTTCGACGAGTTTGGTGATGTCTGATGTCCGGTGTGAAGCAAGCATGGTCAAACAAAAGAGTCAGTGTAATTGGCTACTCAGAGGTTGTGGTGGGGGAACAAGAGCGTTCAACGAGGAGCTATATAGCTACTAATCATAGCAATAGTTTGAACTCAGCAGATTTTGGCGTGAACAGTGGTCGTTGGCAAATGCCGATAGTAATTCAAACTCAGAGTGCTCATACTGCACATCGTCCACTTCATTGTTCAACAAACTTCAACGTTCAATATTTCAATGTTCACTAACACTTCACTTCGATTCTTGCACTTTCATAATTCCAGCTACATACTTGTGTCTATTTTCCGGCTAGCTCTGTTGATCACCATCTCTGGCCCTCCATATCGATTCTTGAAGCCCTCTGGACCCTGGTGCGTTACAATCTACTGTTCAAGATATCCGACAGTCTTGATTCTGGACACTC